>JAWZYV010014197.1:0-600000 GCA_038373885.1 Cheiracanthium punctorium | reverse complement strand
AGAGTAATAAGAAAAACCAACAGGTACGCTTAAATTGATCACTCTGTGTATAATACGCGTGTATATGCAATACAAACTAAGCACCGAAATAATACTCTTAAAAGAATAAGCAAAATTGTACATACGATCAAGAAATAGCAACATAAAAGAATTATAAAACCATACATCTACCAAAAAAAAAAAAAAAAAAAATGACTTATGTTGCTCATATCTCAAAAACTCCGTATGTTACGGGATTTGTATCTCAGATATCATTGTACCACTCTTCATAGGGCACAGTTTATTTCTCATAACATTACCTGAGCAAGGATGAGTTATTACCTACTGATGAGTTATTACCTACTGATAGCTCATTTCTAATAAACTCGTATATGAGGGAATTCGCTTCCAGTGTCGCAGCTAGAGTTCATGTCACCCCAGGAAAACCTTGGCAATGGCAAACTTTAATTTTTGACTCCTCTTTCTTTTGAGCCATAATTGATTTTGGAGTCCCCTTTAGCGAGGCGGTTAGGGATGGACGCGAGACGACTTTTTTGCGAGACGAGACAGAGATTTACAGCTTTTTTGCGAGACGAGACACACATTTTTAACATTACGATATAGGGATTTTTGCGAGACGAGACAAGCTTTTGGGCTTTTTTGCGAGACGCGAGACGCTTATTTTTCGTCTCGCGTCCATCCCTAGAGGCGGTCGGGGCACGTATCCCGTTTGACCTCGTCTAGCTGCGGGCCTGCTCGTATCTCAAGATGCTACTATATCTCGATTTATGAGGCCCTGTCTATTACGCCTCATAACATTACCTGAGCAAGGATTAGTGACAAACGATGTTGATGTCGATAACATCAAACCATTTTGCACGTTTTACCATAAAAAAACCACTCGGAAAAGCTTAATGCTTGGATACTTTTGATGCATACAAGGGAAACCCTAGGTTACGTGGCGCCCCCTAAAAAAAAAACCGTAAAAAAGAGCCCCCCCTTTATGTTCTAGATTAAGTTCTCAGTTTTTGAATTCGAAATGGCTCCCAATCTAAGATGACGCCTCGATGCGATGCTTGCCTTGCTTAGCGTATCGAGCTGCTTACATGGCACGAAGAAGAAGAGACTTCTCTACAAAGTGCATTATCTTTGTCATACCTACTCCAGCATCAATCCTCAAATGAATTCCAAGATGCGGCTCTTGCTGAAAACCTTTTTAGTCCAGCTCCAGTAGCCTGTTGATTCATGTTAGCAGGAATGATGATGATGATGATGATCACTCATCATTTGTTCCACTCATCCGTAAACCACTTTTTTTCTTTATGGGCTGCCGTGGTTGAACTAATGGGCGACTAACTAGCAGCGAGTGTTTGTTTCTGCACGTTAACTTTGTTTGGAGTGACGTTCTTGTTGACTTTTAAATTTCAATGTCTGTTTCGGAGACTGATGGCTGATGAATGACTGATCTCAATGACTGATGGTGGGCGGCCATAAAGACTAATCCGGTGATATAATGAGATCACGGGATTTCAAATGGAAGCATGAAGATTTCTTGAATTATTCTTTAGATTAAGATTTGTCAAAGTAAACTAGATGATTTCAGTGATTTTTTTTTTTAAATCTATTTTTCTTTCTCTGGTTTATTTATTTGTTGGCAACCAGAGTTAGTTTGTTTTGTGTAAAGAGAACCTAATTATCATATGCCACGAAAAATAGATGTCAGCTTTTAAGCCATAAGCACTTCAGAGTGATTCATAGAATACTTTCGACGAACATAGCAACCAACGCATCAACTGCGCTTGCGTGACAAAAACAAGTTTATTTTCAATAGGAGGAACCCGATTTTTAACCCATTTGTGCCCAGATACTTTTGCGATTTTCTTGCTGGGTTGCGATTTCTCTTGCGATTGCTGGATGTTTGCTCATACCAGCAGTAATAGATAAATTTCTGATGTCCACTTCTGAAACAAGGAATGATTTTTTTTAAATCATTATGTATAAAAATTGAAAAGCCACCATCCTACTTGGCCATTTTAAAATATTTTGTGGAGTTGAGGTTCAATGCTCGTGAATAAAGGCTAGGAAAAATAAATAACGTTTTCGACTGATAGCGAAAATGCCATCCCAAAAAAGGGACACTAGGCATAAATGGGTTAACAGCAAAACGTGCAGTTCCAGAGAACAAGTGGACAGTTTTCAGAATCGGGAGCCCTTCAAATCCACCTACAGAGCGTTATCGACGAAGACGCCAACCAGTATAGCAACTGCGCTTGAGTGACAAAAATAAACTTGTTACCGTGTTCCACTCGTGTAATAGTCGCAGTTTTTTGCCAATTTTTATGCTGGAAAGTCTAGGTGCGACTATTATGTGGAGAAATCTACTACATAATATTGTACACTCTAAAGCTGAAATATCACTGATATTATAATAAAATTACTAACTTACCAAATGTTTACAGATTATATGCCATATATTGAATAATATTTTCGTCAGTTGCACTCAAAAAAGAAGCGTTTTTCTTTTTATAGTAATATTTTTATAGACATAAAAGCATGTCAAATACGTGACTGCGACTTTTATGCGGGGGAAAGTATTTTGACGATTTTTTCTGTTTGAAAGCGGGGGTGCGACTATTATGCGAGAGCGACTATTACACGAGTAAACACTATTTTGAATAGTAGAAACCCAATTCTGGACAGAAATTCAATTCGTTGTCCGATTGTATCGAATTAAATTGGTTTAACAAACCTTTGACTTTCCGAGCTACTTATGAATTGAAGTAATTAAAGATAGTTTTAACTGATATTTTGAACAATGTTTTTTCCCGATTCCAATGCAGTAGAAATAACAGTTAATAATGTGAACTCAGTAAAATGAGCCCAACGGATTTTAATTAGCTTAAATTGATGTTCTTATCGTCAAACCTATATGCCAGATGTTGCGACATCTGAAGAAACCATTTAGATTACTATTCGAAAATTTTTTGTAAAATCCTTTTTTTTTTCAAAAGTACCTATAGCACTTACAATAATAATAATAATAAATTGATCAATTGATAGACAGACAGACAGATAAATGGATAGATAGATTGATCACCAATTAAAAACCATGCTATATGAAAACCGCAAAATTCGATACTTCAGAAAACACAATTAACAAAATTTCCACACTAATGTGTGTGTGTTCAATTTATGAGTTTAAAAATATTTAAAAAACATAGCTCTGTGTTTAAAAGCTTTAGTGGTGCTCACTTATAAGTAAAAAATAGTGCAAAAAGAGCTAATTATCAAATTAATAAACCTTAAATAGTTTTAAAGCGTCTAGTCTGCCATTTCCAAAACTTACCCTATTGCCTAAACTGGCAAAATGTACATACTTCTGAGAATTTCGTTTATACGTTTTTGTCATTTATACGTTTAATTTGAATACGTTTTTACGTTTTTTGTCAATTATACGTTTATTCCGTGTTTTTTATCCGTTTTGTCATTAATACGTTTTTTAGTCATTTATACGTTTTGCGTAATGCCTAAGTTTTTTGTCATTTATACGTTTTTTACCTTACGCCAAAGTAAGGGAATACGTTGAAAAACGTATAAACGGTGCTTCACTGTACTCTCATACCCTCACCCCAGACGCATCGAATGAAAACTCATTCATCCACTTTCCTGTTTACCTCTAAAGACCACAAAATACCTACACCATAACAGCCGAAATCCCAGGTAGGTAGGTGAGTGTCAAAATACAGATCAATAATAGCTTCCGTTTCAAACCCGGTTTGAACTCCGCTTCTCCCCAGTAGTTGACCCCTCTAGACTCCGCCAAGCCTCATAAAAATCCCGGCAGGCCATTCCCGGCCATTTGCCTCCCAACCACCGAGAGAAAAAGAAATATCGTAAAAATATCGTCCGATCTCCTAAATCACGAAATCCTTAACAAAAAAGCCGGCAAAGACTTCTCCTCTAGTCGTGTACGGGAGCCGCCTTTTATTTAAGAAGGTCAAGCGACTGGCACGTTTTGGGACACGACGGGGACCCCCCCCTTTTGCCCCCCTCTTATCCACCACAAAGAGGCCCTTTGCTTCTTCAGGTGGGTGGGGCCTCCCTTACCTGTGTGCAGGAATCACTTGGCTCAACTCGGTGGAATGTGTTGATATGGAGAAATATATTTGTGCAAGTATTTCTGGTTGCCATTATTGGTGTTGTTATTATTTTTTGGCGACTGGTTAAATACGTTTGTTGTTAAACGATGGGGTAAAAAAATATATTAATCGTGGTGGTACTCTTTTATTCGTTTTAAGGAAGTGAAGTGCTTCTATTCACTACAGTTCAACAGCCTTCCGATATGACTTTTTTTTATATTTATTTAATATCGGTTATTACGTTCGTTTGTTCGTTTGTTTTTTTGCTGCATGTTGAATGCCGGGATGCCATTATTCGAACGAAAGGTTTCGTACGTTCATTAAAAGAAAGAAAATTGTATTGATAATATTCTTCTGAGCAGAATATTTTTGAAAAATAATCTTTTTTGTTGTTTAATAGGATGAATGCATACATTATGATAAAGGAAGAGCCAGTAGCTTAATACAGGATTGGAAAAGAAAGTAATTTCTATTTCGCAGAAGTATTTGGCCTACGTTTTCTCTTAAATGGATGATGGATAGTAAAATTCATTGAAATATGTAGCTAATAAAATTAATTGAAATCGACTAAAAGATCAAATTTTATTTTACTAGCTAATAAAGCGTTTCTCAACCGGTTTTCTGAAATCACATTTTTTTTACTTTAAAATTTTAATTTAAATTGCCATAGAACATTCAACTTTACAAACAAGCTTGTTAAACATGAATCAGATTTGCATATGAACTTTATGATATAAATAGTGTAAAAGTCGACTTTTAAAGTCCACTGTCCCATAAGGTCTCGTAATACGCGATAAATTAATTTCCATTTAAGACTCGAGAAATGTAATAAGAGACCCGTCGCATAGAGGCTAGGCCCGTCGATTAGGGATGGACGCAAGACGAGAAACAGGGCTGTCTCGTCTCGTCTCGTAAACACTTTGTTGCGCCTCGAAGAGAAATTCCCTGTCTCGTCTCGCAAACATTTTGTTCCGTCTTGCGTCTGGAAGAGAAATTGCCTGTCTCGTCTCGCGTCTCCAAGAGAAATTGCCTGTCTCGTCTCGTCTCGCAAACACTTTGTTGCGTCTCGAAGAGAAATTCCCTGTCTCGTCTCGCAAACATTTTGTTCCGTCTTGCGTCTGGGAGAGAAATTGCCTGTCTCGTCTCGCGCGAGACGTCTCGCTAGTATCGCAAAATTAAGGACTGCGATTTTACTGCCATATTTTTAATAGCACTAATACACTAAGTCAGAGTTTGGTGTTCCCAGAGCGGGAACACTGCGCGCCATAGGGCTAAAAAATGTGCCTTCAGCTGTGCTCTAACTAAAGATTAATTAATATATGGAAAGAAGCCAATTTTTCTTTGTTTTTAAGCTGAAGCCAAAACCCACACTTTATTTACAGAACCCGTAACTAATGAATGATTAAAAAAAAATAGAAAATGTTGGAGCAATTCCTATTCATTTCGATTTCATATGTCACTCACAGACAATTAATATTATTTGATCCGCTCATTGATGCGTAATTGGATATGACAGCCGTGCGTGGTTTTAGAAAACGTCTTCAATGCATTCAATGAAACTCGCTCGTCCCGCCCTTCTAATTAGTTTCTCATGACGCAGTTATAGAAAGAAAATATATAAAAAAAAGAGTTTAGAAAGAAATCCTACAGAAAGTTCTCCATTTCTTTAACCCTTTGAGGCGCAACCCTTTCCCAATGCTGAAAAAAGGGCAGCCGTTGCCATCGCTCGACTTAACTACCAGCAAGATGGCGGAAGATCGAAACGTTCATCGCGTGCCACAGATCTAGAGACCCCTTTTTTGATGACAGCTGGCTGTGCGCAGATGGCGGAAGATCGAAACGTTCATCGCGTGCCACAGATCTAGAGACCCCTTTTTTGACGACAGCTGGCTGTGCGCGAGCACAGCCAGCTGTCGTCAAAAAAGGGGTCTCTAGATCTGTGGCACGCGATGAACGTTTCGATCTTCCGCCATCTTGCTGGTAGTTAAGTCGAGCGATGGCAACGGCTGCCCTTTTTTTTCAGCATTGGGCAATCGATCCGGCTGTTCTCGCGTTCTTCCATTTTTCAGCAGATGTCCGTGCTGTTAAAAATAATCGTGACCATTTTTATACGGGAAATGACGTGCTAAAAAGTAAAGGATTCTGGTGGAGCTATTTCACCCGCCACTATTTTTATAGAAATCAAATCTATTCTTCGTGACTGGCAACAATCAAAACGTCAACAGTTTGGTGGTCTCAGAGCGAAACCACTGCACGTTAAAGGGTTAATATCTTGGACCTAGTGACATAAGTTCACGGACTTAGTTCCATTTTTCTACATTTTTTTCTTTTCTGATTTTTTTCTTTTCTACATTTTTTTCTTTTCTACATTTTTCTACATTTTTTTCTCTTCTACATGTTTTTCATTTTATTCTTTTTCTTTCGTTTTTCTTTCTTTCTTTTTTTTTTTTTTGAAAAATCGCTGTTTTTGACTGATTTCTAGTTCTGAGTGGCAACACGCGGGAAAAAAGGGGGGGGATGCATATCGTGAATGAGTGGCGACTAAACTTTTAGGGGGAGGGACAGTTAAAAAAAAAAAAAAAAACCCAGCAAGTAATGTCATTTTTCAAATGTCAATATTTGTCTTAGCCATAACTGAAGTTTTAATAACACAAAAATTTCTCGTGTGTGTGAATTTTAAAAAACAGAAGCTGGAATTTTCAACATACGTAACCTAAGGGGTGATAGGAGGCCAAAACGTTCTTTCCCCATATCCCGCGTGATCTCAAAGAAGAAAAAAAGAGGTATCCATAAAATTCTTGCTATAAAATACAACACTCGCGAATACATAAAAATTAATTTCAGGACATTTTAAATGTCGTCCTCCAAGGAGAGTGTGCTGCACTCCTTCCCCCTTTTTTTCACATACATTTCTCGAAAGAAAAAAATATTGTGTAAAATTCTTGTTTCTTAAACGTGACAAATGTAAGTACAATGCGTGGGCGCCCATAACTATGGACAAGGAGGGGCCGCGCCTCCCCTTAGCTCTGAGAAAAAATATACATTACCGTAAATATTTACGTACTGGTATACAGTAGATGTAGTTCACACAAAAATGTAGTATCTTTCTTGGACAGGCCCCTGATTTGCCCTAACCATATGAGCGCCTATGGTACTATGACTAGAAACAGCTAGTTTGGAATCATAAACTTGCTGATAATTTGTTTGAATTTAATGTAAAAAAAAAAAAAAATACATTCCGGTCTTCCTAATAATAATTTTCTCATAGCGCAGTTAAAAAGAAAAAAAAAAAAGCATCTGTTTCATATCTGAAGCTAATGACTGAAGCTCAATTTATTTATTTTTATCGCTGTAGTCCACTGACTTTTCGTTTTCACTGCAACACACCTAAATCTTGGGGAAACCCTTATAAAGGTCCGTCCATAACCCTTTAACGCGCAGTGTTCCCGCTCTGGGAACACCAAACGCTGACGTTTTGACTGTAGCCAGCGGCTTGTCACGAAGAATAGAGTTGATTTCTATAAAAATACTTACGGGTGACATAGCTCCACCAGAATCCTTTACTTTTTAGCAGGTCATTTCCCGTAAAAAAATGGTCACGATTCTTTTTAACAGCACTGACATCTGCTGAAAAATGGAAGAATGGTGAGAACAGCTGGATAGATTGCCCCATGCTGAAAAAAGGGCAGCCGTTGCCATCGCTCGACTTAACTTCCAGCAAGATGGCGGACGATCGAAACGTTCATCGGATGCAACAGATCTAGAGACCCTTTTTGACTGCAGCTGGCTGTGCCGCACAGCCAGATGTCATCGAAAAAGGGTCTCTAGATCTGTGGCACGCGATGAACGTTTCGATCGTCCGCCATCTTGCTGGAAGTTAAGTCGAGCGATGGCAACGGCTGCCCTTTTTTCAGCATTGGGAAAGGGTTGCGCCTCAAAGGGTTAAACGATACCGCTCTTGGAGAAGGTGAAATTGTGACAGTTTGTGGCAAGTGTGAGGGAAGGGGTAACAAGAAGTGTGACATCACACATTTTGGGTAAAATAAGAACAGTTAAAATCAGTAGATTAAATGTTGAAGTTATTTTGAAATTACCAGAATCTTCGTGTATTGTTTAATAGAGTTTACAAATCCACCCTTGTGATATACACCCGCTATGTATTATAGTATGCTCGCAGGGGGAGGAGGTGTCATCAGATTCATTGGCGACTATATAAAGGGGTTATCACACCAGATTGAAATCCGAGCAACTTTCTTGGCGAACAGCTTGTAGACAGATTTTCCTCTATTGTTCATCGGTTAGAGATCGCCATCGTCAGGGTAACGATAGAGAAAATCGGTCTAAAAGTTGTTCGGCAAGAAAGTTGTTAGGATTTTAAGTTAGTGTGATAACCCAAGAGAGTTTACAACTGTTAATGTCAGGCTCCAATATTTGTTAGGTATCCGGCTACTTTACTACCTCTGGCAGAGACCATTGGGGTCTGCCAAGATATTAATGGCAAGGATAGGCTCTTAATGATCTCAAATAATTAACTTTTTAAAAACTATTTACTTATTTATGTACAATTCATACTACTTTCAAAATTACTGTCTGGTAGGGGGGGGGTGCTGCAGGCTTTGGTGAAGCCTCCGCTACGCCATCGGTTGAGAATGCATTGTAAAGTGTCTTAAAATCGGTGCGTCCTGAATAATTTATTCTTATTTAATCCGTGCAGTTCGCTAGTGGCGTAGCTAGAGGGGGAGGGGGAGCCAAGGATGGGCATCTGTCTCAGGACCACAGCACTTAAGAGACGCCAGATTTATATAAAACCTTCCTTCCATTGCAATTTGGAAAATACGAGGGGCGCAACATTTTTTTTTTTTCCTGTCCCGGGGTGCTGAAAACCCTAGCTACATCTCTGCAGTTCACAACTGATAATGAATAACCACCACGTCCACGGACGTTTATAATAAGGGAGGGGGGGGGGCTAGGGGGTCAGGACACCCACCTTTGTCTGCGCATAAATACTAATTTTGACCTACTATCAACCTTCTGTATCCGTGACTCAAAATAGTATACGGTAAAAAAATAAAAAAAAAAAATTACTTTCACATAAATTTTGAAAATTTTTTATTCAAAAAATTATTCCACTTTTCTAAACTCTACAATTTAATCAGTAGCAAAGAATGTTTAAAGAACGTTAAACATTTTTAATGTAATTGAATTTTTTTGCAAAATATCTATAGTAAAATTTACCGTCAATCTAATTTTATAGTAATAAAGCCTTCCCTCTCCACCATATACAGACCCCTTCCCATGTGAAAGCTAAAGCTATGCCCGTGACAACCACTAAAGTTAGTTGCCCCGAAAAGGCCCTGATTTTTGCGGAGGCACTTGGGGTACGTGCCCTGGGCACGCATGCTGACATAGACCAAAAATTTGAGCCAGCTATATACAGGGACCCAAAATTTGAAGATTGCCCCCAACTGTTACACGCAACCACCAGAATTCCACTGGTCATTTTCATTACAGAAAAAAAAGACAAGTGTTTATAAGCCCAAACAAATCTTTTAACCCTTTGAGGCGCAACCCTTTCCCAATGCTGAAAAAGGGCAGCCGTTGCCATCGCTCGACTTAACTACCAGCAAGATGGCGGACGATCGAAACGTTCATCGCGTGCCACAGATCGAGAGACCCTTTCGATCGCTCGCCATACAGCCAGCTGTCGTCAAAAAAGGGTCTCTAGATCTGTGGCACGCGATGAACATTTCGATCGTCCGCCATCTTGCTGGTCGTTAAGTCGAGCGATGGCAACGGCTGCCCTTTGTTTCAGTATTGGACAATCTATCCAACTGTTCTCGCATTCTTCCATTTTTCAGCAGATGTCAGCGCCGTTAAAAAATAATCGTGACCATTTTTTTTTACGGGAAATGACGTGCTAAAGAGTGAAGGATTCTCGTGGAGCTATGTCACCCGCAACTATTTTTATAGAAATCAAATCTATTCTTCGTGACTGGCAACAGTCAAAGCGTCAGAGTTTGGTGTTCCCAGAGCGGGAACACTGCGCGTTAAAGGGTTAAAATAATCTCTCCTCACAATCCACCTTACCCCAATAAAAAAAATAAAATAAAATGTAATTCGTATCAAAATATTCCCCAAAAAAACCACCACGTGTTCTGAGCAGTGAGTCCCGGATGCTCGGTTACATAACTGGTTTCTGTCCCACCCCCTACCGCTTATATTTGGTATAGAAGGGTTGTTTGGAATTTGCAAGCGGTCAAAGACACCCGCTTAGGTCAAACTGTGGAGTGTGGTGTTGCCCCCGAAAAATAAATAAATAAATGAATAGAAATACAAAATGTTAGTAGACTTGGAGGAATGAAAGACATCAAACCACCAGGGTCTCTGCGTGCATTTGTTCGATATCAGTGTTTGCTGACGTCACTGTTTGAAGTTTTTCTGTTTTTTTTTTATTTTCTGGTGTCTCTTCATTTTGATCTTGTTAAGTAGTTCGGTATGGTCAGCGAACCGTGGCGGTGGTGTGATTGCATGGAATTGGTATAAATTAACTAGTTCTCAGAAGGGTCACTTTTGTGTTCTTGCAATCAAACTATTTTTTTAAATGCTACTTCCGGTGTTATTATTTTTTCAAAAAATTTATTTGAAATGAAGTAAAGGTCATTGTGCAACATTGATAAACATTTTTGCTTTTTACTTATTGTTACTGCTCTGTTACTTTTTAAACACTTTCAAGGAAAGTGGAAAAGTACTTACGATTTCGACACGGCCATACCAGGGGGGGGGGAAAAATTGAGGGCCGGTCCAAACGGTAAAAAAGGCGGAATTTTCACAAAAAGATTTACTTTATATCATTATCATTTTATTAACAAAACTAGATTCTTTTCCTTTGGATTTAATGAGTAATAAAGGAGGGGGAAGGTTGTTCGTAACTTCTTGAACCAGAAAAAAATTGTTGTAAAATTGTAAAATGTATAGTATTTTACACGAGAACTCATAAGAACTCTAATATTGAGTTCTTATGCGTTCTCTTTAGAAACAATCATCCTTCCCAACATCCATACTTAAAGATATGTAAAATGAATTTGTTTGCAGGCGTAACGGCATTATCAGTATTCATCTTATATAATATTTTAGCCAGGTTTCAGCAGCTTATTTAAAAATTTGCATTGAGTATCATGAAAATGTAGTAGAATATTAACATTGAAATACAGGTAGTTTTATTGTAAGGCAAGTTGATACGAGTTTTTTAATCAAATTCTGGAGATAACTGGGACTTAACAACTATTCACGATAAACATAGATATTTTAAATCAGCCGAGTAAGTAAGCTTGAAATCAATTTATTTATATGCTTAATTTTTAAACCCAAATCTGAGAGCAAGAGCAAGATAACAAATAAATAATTTTAAAAAAATCGATAAAAAAATATCGTTAACAAAAATAAAATCAATGATTTTTAAAAATCTTAATATATTCTTTTTTTTATATACAAGAGATATGTTTAAAAAAATATAATAACATGATTATAAGTGTTCAGTTCTGTGGAAAGCATGTTAGTACTGCCATCTAGGGAGGATTTTTGTTACCAAGTTAATGCTCGCTAGCAGCCTCAAACGAGATAAAAAAATACAATTTATTGGATAGTTTTGCATCTTGTTTTAATTTATAATACGTGCGTGGGTTTGCATTTCTCGCGTATTTGGGCTTTGTGCTTTTGCATAAGAAATATTTAATCTCGATTCCAGAATTCCTATCTTTACAATAAAACAATATAGTAATGTTTTAAACAAAATCGTTTTAAAAATCTAATCCGATTTGAAAAACTCTGGTAAAATCATTTGACCGGAATAATAGTAATAAAATAAGAAAGTGAAGAATAACGAAAACTGATGTAAAAAAGAGGACGAATATTCGGAAACAAAACGGAGAAACAAAAAAACAGTAATAAAATTCTAGGAATAAGAAAGTAAAAATAAAAAGAGGAACATTCTATCCAATAAATCTTGTGGACTAGGCTCTTCCAGTATGGGGGAACCTAGAAAGGGAGTAAGATCTAGATCCATCTAATAGAACCTTGAACTCGGGAAAAGTTCGAGAAAGGGAAAGAAAAATATATATATATATATGTTGCATCAGAATTGCATTTTGGATGGATATATATATATATATACATATGAGTGGGGGAGTTGGAGTGTTGAGTAATGTGGAGAAGTCTAGTAGACGGAACACGGGTTCTGAGCTTCCTCAAATGATCGAGGTTCTCGGAAAGATTGAGACTACAGAGGCAGTGAGTGTGGAGTTGAGGGGAATAAGGAATCTGGTGTATCGTTTCGGTTGGGCGGATTCGAAAAAGAATTTTTTTTTTTTTCTTTCCGGCTGTGTTTTTCGTTTGGTTAACAAATGTCACCTTGCGTAAGGTTCTTCACGTGTCTGCACAAAATTACACGCTCTGGGATTTGTAATTCCGGTGTCGTTTTGTATGTATTGTGCAATGTGGCTGTTCGAATGAAACTGAGGTTGTTTAAAAAAGAAAAAGGTGAGAAGATGTATGCGCATAATCTCTTTCGTTTGCCGTGACGACACCAGAGGTCTCACTGGTGCAGTACCTGTGGTCTGTTTATTTATCTACCCTCTGAAATATAGTGTATGCGCCATTCTCACCAAACAAAAGTTACAATTTTCATTCTAAAGGAGTGTTAAAAAATCTACTTTTCTCTGGTTCTTTTAATTGTTATTATCGACCAAAAAGCTATTTTATTTACCAAAATTTAACGAAACGTATACATTTTTCACACTGAATGACAGCAGTAACGGATCCAGGGGAGGGGCTAAAGTGCCTCAGGTCCCCCCCCCCTAAAAAAAAGACATTGCTCAAGGCTTACATTTTGCTTTATGGAGTACTTTTTAATAATTAGCGCCTTCTCCAAAAATTACATTGTTCAGCGTAATATTTTGCTTTATTCTTTTTTCTTTCCCTCTCATATGTGTCCAGTAAAGTAGCCAGGATTTTATTTCGGGGGGGGGGGGAGCTGGGTATCCAATCGTAAGCTAAAGTTAAATTGTAAGCTAAATATCAAATTGTAAGCTAAGTAAAGTGTCCCATTTCGGGGGGGGGGGACTGCAGTCCCTCAGATCCCCCTCTGGCTACGCCCCTGTTTAATAGAAATGCCTAAATAATTTTCAGGAATTTTTAAAATTCCCCTCCCCCTCCGCAAGGGCGTATTTCAGAAGAGGGTCCCCAGACTCCCCCTCCAAAATTTCGATTTTTTTAATGTATTTTTCTAAGAATTTTTCTCTTTTGCACCGCTTGGACTCCTATCGAAATTTTTTTGTGGGTATGTCCCTGCCCTTGCAATGAGGGCGGGAAGAGAAAGGGGGGGGGGTGTAAGGCCCGCGAACCGTTCTTTTCATGTATCATTTGTACATGAAAAACCCTTTATGTTTATCCAAGAAACTGTTTCTTTAAAATGTAACAAACACAAATATATATCATATGTACAGCTGTGGCAGCGTTAAAATGTAGTGTTGTCTGTCCCGTGTATTCAAAATTAATATATGATACTTAGATTGACACACATTCACCCTTCCTACAAGATCCTACACGTTCAAATTGTTCAATACATAGCAATTAGGAACCTTTTCTGTCTTCTGAATGTCTCATAATTGTTTTTGTGCTTTTTAAATTTTTTCGCAGCTATTTCTCCCGTGCGAAGAACGGGCACTCAGATAGTTTATTTGTAAGTGTTGGAGGAAAGGGCGATATTTGCTTGTTTCAATAAGTTAATCGGTGTAGGAACAGTTATAAAATAACAAAAAAAGTTTACCGAAATGAATGACGTTGGATGAAGTTCTTTCCGTAAACGGCGCCTAGGTGGTGTGGTAGCTTAAGAACCATTCTATCACAGGTTATGGGTTCGAATCCCGGCTTGTGTATACATGTTAACTTGTCCGTAACTGTCCCCAGTGGATAACGCTGGCCGCCCACTGGGTGCCTCCATAGTAAAATGGCCACAATACCTTCAATCACTTGTAGTGGATGCCTAGTTGGAAAGTGCCCGCCAGTTAAAAAAAAATAAAAAAAAAAAAGTTCTTTTCGTAATTACAAAACGAGCCTTTTTCTTCTGCCGTTTGCAACAACGATTTTTTGCTTTTCTAATAATGCAAGAATTTTATGCGCGTGTTCGTAAACGTTCGTAAAAGTTTTAAACATTCTTATACACCCAGATTTTATAAATCGCTTGACCATCGTTCTCAAAGTGAATTGGGGGGGGGGGGCAGTTAGTTGAAAAACTATATTAACTGAGACAGGAACCAGCTGATTTAGTTTGTTTACATTTCTTCCGAGGACGTTCTGGTAAAAAAAATTCATCCCATAAACTAAAGTCGTTCTTAAACTAGAAAGAAACTGGGACTAATCTGTTCCACTTTTTACCCGAAAATTAGGGGCGCGAGTTGATGAGTTTACGAACACAAGGTCTCTGTCTGAAAACGTTCAGGCGAGCGTCGGTCGTGTAATTTTTTTGTTTGTTTGTGTGTTTTAATGAGCCTTAGGGATCGCACACACACAGGATTTCCATGGAGTACTACGAGAAAAATATATTAAAATAACATTCAGATAAGTCATTTCAATTTGTGTTTTTATATTTGTTCAAATCTTATAAATAAAAATGAAATTCTGTTTGTTTGTTTGTTTGTTTGTTTGTTTGTTTATTTGTTTGTTTGTTTGTTTGTGGATTTGAGTTGTATACAAATCCACAAAAATGGACATATGAGCCTGAAATTTTGCACAGATATGTAAAATAATATAGAATAAATCATAGTCCACTTTAAAACTTTGAAAGTCCACCCGTTCCCAGAATTTAAGAGATTTTTTATGTTCTCCACGCAAAAAGCTTTCCGTAATTGTAACCCCTGTAGTGAAAAAAGTGTGAAATAAGGATCGTGGTTGCCATGTCTGGCGATTTTGCCGAATAAGATGTTTTAAATTCTCAAAGTAAAAATAAAAGAATAATAACGATTTTTTTTTTTGTTAGTTTATATTCGTAAGGTTATTTTTTTTTAAATTATAATATCGTGTGCATGGGAAATCGGAGCAGGAATGAAATGTTTTATACGCAAAACAATAAGAATTGAAGATTTCCGAGGCTAATAGGTAATTTTTTTTAGTTTGGCGAAAAAATAAAATGGCTCAAATGCCGATTTTGAGAAAGTGAGTTCTAGCGGTTTGCACAGATTTCGGCTTGACGCAATTTATTGAGAGCTTAAGGAAATAGATTTTTGAAAACAAGTGTAAAGGTTTTATTAGAATACAGCGTTAAATTTTAATGATCCGTGAAGAAATAATGCAGTTGTTAAGGGATTTCAAGCGATCTATCTCCAGAATTCTCGCCAAATGAGTACATTGATTTAAGTTGGGGGAATTCCGCCAAATTTCAGAAAATTGAAATCTCATTTACTACATCGGAGTAACGATGAATAAAACACGTTATAGTTGATAATTTTAAAAATTTCGGCTGTATTAATTGATTTCACTTTTGAAATAAAGGCTTGCTTTACTTTTTCGCGGTCGAACCATTTTCCATATTGATTGCTGCTAAGTCAATGCTTCGAATGATTTCCTGAACAAACGCTTGCACAATGGCGTATGTTGGCGCTTTGGCGAGGCTTAGATTTGAAACTGGATTTTATTTGAGACTGGGATATATAATGACACTGGTTATAGATAAAAATGAATGTTGGTATGTGTGTATGAGGTTGAAAAACTCTAGCACCGTTGCACCATGAAATTTGGTTCACCTAAGTCTTTTATCATTGAGAAGCTTTTTATGCTATCCGTTTTCCTCTAACATGCCACTAGGTGGCGCAGCAGAACGTCGAATTCTATTCCGTTTAGCCGTTTACTATGCGAATATCGTCCAACCGATTTCGATGAAATTTGGTACTCGCGGATATTAGAACACGGAGAATATTTTTCACTATCCATTTTGCTGTAACTTGCCGCTAAATGGCGCTGCAACGCATCAACTTCTATACCGTTCGACCGACCGGCATAAAATTTCTTATACTTACACATTTCAGCACGAAGAATATATTCTGTGTTCCTTTTGATGTTACTCACCACTAGATGGCACTGCAATGCATTATTATTTTAACTCGCCACTAGATGACGCTGCAGCAGGCCAAATTCTTGACCATTCAAACGGTCGCTATGAAAATCAGTATACATAGCTATTTGAACAATGAGAATATTTTGGCGTTATCCATTTTGCTATAACTCGCCACTTGACGGCACTGTAGCAAATCATTAATTAACCACTAGATCGCGCTGCAGTGCATCACTTCTTGACTGTGCAACTGATCGCTATGAAAATAGGTATACATAGATATTTGAACACGGGGAAGAGTTTGGCGCTATCCATTTTCCTATATAATTTGCCACTAGATGTCGCGTCAACACATGAACTTCACAGGGCTGTCCAGCCGTTCGTCCTGAAATTTCGTATTCATCGATATCTGAATGCGAAGAATATTTCCGCCGTATCCGTTTTGCTAAAACTCGCCACTAGATTGCGCTACGCCGCATGACCGTCTGCACCGTACAAACGATTGCCTTGAAATTCGGTATGCATGGTTATTGAACACAATATAAAGCGATATCCATTTTGCTATATCTCTTTATTACAATAAATAGTAATCACCACAAATCGTAATATCAAAAAGTCCATTCATTCCCGTGCGAAGAACGGGTACTTCAGCTAGTGTTTCATAAATAGTATAAAGCATAACTGTGTAAGCATGTTTATAAAGTTTCCTTTAAGGAATGAGTAGAAGAATTTAGAACTTATCCAGCATATTCTGCATTAAAGTGTATTTTGAAATATAGAATGGGGTATCCTTTAAACTCTCATTAAAAAAATTAATTTAAAACTTTATTTTTGATTCGTCTATGAGTGTGCTCTTAAAACAGACTATAAGATCTTGAGCCACGCCATAGTCGGTCCATAGCAGTGCATTTCTCAGCGATTGCTAATCCATTTAGCAAAAATGCCACACAATGCTATTGCACTTTGAGTGTGTGTGTGTGTGTGTGGGGGGGTAGTTTAACTGTGTCTGTTTGTGACAAGGGGGTAACAAGAAATGTGACATCACACATTTTGGTTAAAATAAAAACAATTAAAATCAGCAGTTTAAATTCCAAAATACTACTGCTTTCAATTGTTCTTTTATTGTATTAATGTTTTATTAATTACTAGCTGAAGTACCCGACGTTGACGGGTTAGTATTGAATGCAAATTTCTAAAAAGCAAGAACTTTCGTCAGCATTGTAGGAGTACACAGAATGGGTGTAGTATGTTGCCAAAATAAAGAATGCGAAGTTATAATTTTTATGTATTGTTAAAATATTACAGGTTAGAGAGTAATGCGTGAACAAAGATTTACTCAGTTTTAAACGATTTTCGCAAAATCTCGAAATCTGATCGATTTTTTTTAATTAGATGCGTATAGTTTAAGGTGAGTGACCACCTACCATTTCACCAAATATCATTTTTTTCACCTTTGCAGTTATTACGTGATGTGCGAACACAAATTTACGCAGTTTGAAACAATTTTCGCAAAATCTCAAAATCTAATCAAGATTTTTTAAAAATTCGACGCCTATGTTTTAAGTTGAGTGACCACCTATCATGACACCCAAATTCATTTCAATCGCTTCAGTCGTTTTTACGTGATGCTCGAACACAAATTTACGCAGTTTGAAACGATTTTCGCAAAATCTGAAAATCTAATCAAGATTTTTTAAAAATTCGACACCTATCATGATACACAAATTCATTTCAATCGCTTCAGTCGTTTTTACGTGATGCTCGAACACAAATTTACGCAGTTTGAAACAATTTTCGCAAAATCTGAAAATCTAATAAAGATTTTTTAAAAATTCGACGCCTATGTTTTAAGTTGAGTGACCACCTATCATGACACCCAATTTCACATCATTCGCTTCAGTCGTTTTTACGTGATGCTTAAACAAAAAAAGCGTCACGGACTGAATGACAGAATGACAGAACGACAGAATGACAGACAGACAAACTTTTTTTTGAGGGTCGCATCGGATTCCCGGGTGCTTGAAACGGATAGAAATCGCAAAATTTTTGAATTCCAAGAAAAGTACAGTCAAAAGTCTAATTTTATTTATATAGATAGACTAGCTGAAGTACCCGTCCTCGACGTGTTAGTGAATGAAAATTTCCAAAAAGCAAGAACTTTCGTCAGCATTGTAGGAGTACACAGAATGGATGTAGTATGTTGCTAAAGTAAAGAGAGCGAAGTTATAATTTTCATGTATTGTTAAAATATTACAGGTTAGAGAGTAACTAAGTAATATCAATTAATTCGCTTTAGTCGTAATTATGGGATGCACGAACGAATATTTACGCACATTGAAATAATTTTCGCAAAATCTCAAAATTTAATCAACATTTTTAAAAAATTGGAAGCCTAGAATTTAAGTTGAGTGACAACCTATCATGTCACCCAAATTCGTTTCATTCCCTGCAGTCTTTATTTCGTGATGCTGGAACAAATTTTCAGCATTTTAAAACGATTTTCGAAAAATCTCAAAATGTAAGCAAAATATTTTTAAAATTCAACGCCTATAAATTAAGATTAGGAACTACCTATCATATCACTCAATTTCGTATCAGTCGTATTAGTCGTTATTACGTGATGTTTGAAGAAATATAAACGTATTTTGAGAAAATTTTCACAAAATCTCAAAATCTAATAAAAATGTTTAAAAAATTGGACTCCTATAGTTTATGTTGAGCAACCATCTATCGTGTGACCAAATTTCATATCATTCGCTTTAGTCGTTATTACGTAATGCTGGAACAAAGATTCACTCCGTTTTAAACGATTTTCACAAAATCTCGAAATCTGATCGATTTTTTAAAAATTAGATGCTTATAGTTTAAGGTGAGTGAGCACCTATCATTTCACCAAATATCATTTTTTCACCTTTGCAGTTATTACGTGATGTGCGAACACAAATTTACGCAGTTTGAAATGATTTTCGCAAAATTTCAAAATCTAATCAAGATTTTCTTTTAATTCGACGCCTATGTTTTAAGTTGAGTGACCACGTATCATGTCACTCAATTTCAAATCATTCGCTTCAGTTGTTTTTACGTGATCCTTGAACACAAATTTACGCAGTTTGAAAGGATTTTCGCAAAATCTCAAAATACAATCAGGATTTTTTTTAAATTGGACGCCTATGTTTTAAGTTGAGTGACCACCTATCATGACACCCAATTTCATATCATTCGCTTCAGTCGTTTTTACGTGATGCTTAAACAAAAAAAGCGTCACGGACAGAATGACAGACAGACGACAAACTTTTTTTTGAGGGTCGCATCGGATTCCCGGGTGCTTGAAACGGATAGAAATCGCAAAATTTTTGAATTCCAAGTAATGTACAGACAAAAGTCTAATTTTATTTATATAGATAGATGTACTAGCTGAAGTACCCGTCCTTGACGGGTTAGTGAATGCAAATTTCCAAAAAGCAAGAACTTTCGTCAGCATTGTAGGAGTACACAGAATGGATGTAGTATGTTGCCAAAGTAAAGAAAGCGAAGTTATAATTTTTATGTATTGTTAAAATATTACAGGTTAGAGAGTAACTAAGTAATATCATTTCATTCGCTTTAGTCGTAATTATGTGATGCGCGAACGAATATTTACGCATATTGAAATAATTTTCGCAAAATCTCAAAATCTAATCAACATTTTTGAAAAATTGGAAGCCTAGAATTTAAGTTGAGTGACAACCTATCATGTCACCCAATTTCGTTTCATTCCCTGCAGTCTTTATTTCGTGATGCTGGAACAAAATTTCAGCATTTTAAAACGATTTTCGCAAAATCTCAAAATGTAATCAAAATATTTTAAAAATTCAACGCCTATAAATTAAGATTAGCAACTACCTATCATATCACTCAATTTCGTATCATTCGTATTAGTCGTTATTACGTGATGTTTGAAGAAATATAAACGTATTTTGAGAGAATTTTCACAAAATCTCAAATCTAATAAAATGTTTAAAAAATTGGACTACCTATAGTTTATGTTGAGCAACCATCTATCATGTGACCCAATTTCATATCATTCGCTTTAGTCGTTATTACGTAATGCGGGAACAAAGATTCACTCAGTTTTAAACGATTTTCACAAAATCTCGAAATCTGATCGATTTTTTTTAATTAGATGCTTATAGTTTAAGGTGAGTGACCACCTATCATTTCACCAAATATCATTTTTTCACCTTTGCAGTTATTACGTGATGTGCGAACACAAATTTACGCAGTTTGAAACGATTTTCGCAAAATCTCAAAATCTAATCAAGATTTTTTAAAAATTCGACGCCTATGTTTTAAGTTGAGTGACCACCTATCATGACACCCAATTTCATATCATTCGCTTCAGTCGTTTTTACGTGATGCTCGAACACAAATTTACGCAGTTTGAAACGATTTTCGCAAAATCTCAAAATCCAATCAAGATTTTTTAAAATTCGACGCCTAGTTTTAAGTTGAGTGACCACCTATCATGACACCCAATTTCATATCAATCGCTTCAGTCGTTTTTACGTGATGCTCGAACACAAATTTACGCAGTTTGAAACGATTTTCGCAAAATCTGAAAATCTAATCAAGATTTTTTAAAAATTCGACGCCTATGTTTTAAGTTGAGTGACCACCTATCATGACACCCAATTTCATATCATTCGCTTCAGTCGTTTTTACGTGATGCTTAAACAAAAAAAGCGTCACGGACTGAATGACAGAATGACAGAACGACAGAATGACAGACAGACAAACTTTTTTTTGAGGGTCGCATCGGATTCCCGGGTGCTTGAAACGGATAGAAATCGCAAAATTTTTGAATTCCAAGAAAAGTACCGACAAAAGTCTAATTTTATTTATATATTTAGATGTTACAAACCTTAAATTTTTACCTGCCCTTTTTTCAGCATTGGGAAAGGGTTGCGCCTCAAAGGGTTAAAAGTAGAAAGCAGTTCATGTAAGCCGAACGTACAAAAAGTAATAAACATTATCAAGAATACAGTGCGCCCAATCACTAGCAATTTGATTACTGTGACCATTTCATGCGGCACGCGGAAGGTCGCATGTGAATTGTGAATAACGTACCATACAAATTTATGGTAAAGTATTCTAAGTAGTAAGGTAAAGTGTCCAATAGATTAGCACACTCACTTTCGTAAATGCAGCAGATTTCCGCGAACACGTTACGTGGTACTTATGAACAAAACACATTCTAACACACACACAATTCGGGGCCCCCCTCTCTTCCAACTCCATTAAACCTGCTCGCACATTCTCTTCTAATTTCCATCTGTGTAGAGAGAATTTATTATATTCCTAATAATATTCCTTTTGACTTCTCCCACTCTCTCTTCCTCCGCGTATATATTCTCGAAAATTCTAAAACCCTCCTTCCCTCCCTCCTCTTCGCCGACGAAGAATCGATTCCCATCGGAGATGGTCATTAGAATCTCGGCATTCCTGCTTTTCCACGAGGAGAGCATTCCTGGAGCCCCGTGTGTGTGTGTGTGTGTATACTTGCACGTGTGCGCACAATGCGTAACCCACCTCCGGAATCGGGACAGTAATTACGTCTGGAGTCGCGAACCCATTTGCGAAACGGGAGAAATCAGTGGCGTGGCGGGGGATAGAACAAACAAACACACGCGGGAGTTACGGAGATGGGAGAGAATTACGATTCTGATTGCAAAAGAGGAGTAATCGATGAAAATTTTAAGGGTGCCGATTAATTTTCAGACGTTTCGCTGGTTAGCGAGAGAGGGATCGATTCGCTGCCAAATTACGTTTATTCATTCGTGGTTATGATTAACGTCTCATACCATCTAGGAACTCGGTGTGGTGTCATGGTATATTCGTCCATAATTGGACGTTTGCAGTTCTTCAGACTTCTGCCATTATGTTTTGTGCCCTACGGGTACTTCCAGAAAGTGTAGCTAGCATCATAATGGCCTTCTGATACCATCATGCTTATTTGACAATCAGGTTCTTCTTCCTGGAAAACCTGACGATCTTTGATATAGTCGTTAACTTTGTCTTCTGCTTCCATGTATCCTACCTGTCCGGTATTTGCGGAGTGCGTGGTTGGCATAGTAATGGCCTTCTAATATCGTCATCCTTACTTGACAGTTAGGTTCTTCTTCCTGGAAAGCCTCACTATCTTTGATCTAGTCGTTCACTTTGTCTTCTGCTTATATGTATCCTACCTGTCCGGTATTTGCGGAATGTGTGGATGGCATCGTAATGGCCTTCTAATATCGTCATCCTTACTTGACAGTTAGGTTCTTCTTCCTGGAAAGCCTCACTATCTTTGATCTAGTCGTTCACTTTGTCTTCCGCTTATATGTATCCTACCTGTCCGGTATTTGCGGAATGTGTGGATGGCATCGTAATGGCCTTCTAATATCGTCATCCTTACTCGACAGTTAGGTTCTTCTTCCTGGAAAGCCTCACTATCTTTGATCTAGTCGTTCACTTTGTCTTCTGCTTCTATGTATCCTACCTGTCCGGTATTTGCGGAGTGCGTGGTTGGCATCGTAATGGTCTTCTAATCGTATCCTTACTTGACAGTTAGGTCTCTTCCTGGAAGCCCTATCTTGACTAGTCGTTTACTTTGTCTTCTGCTTTTATGTATCCTACCTGTCGGGTACTTGCAGAGTGAGTGGTTGGCATCATAATGGTCTTCTGATACCATCATGCTTATTTGACAATTGGGTTCTTCTCACAGGAAAGCCTGACAATCTATGATATAGTCGTTCACTTTGTCTTTTATGTATCCTACCTGTCGGGTACTTGCATGCAGAGTGCTTAGTTGGCATCATAATGGCCTTCTGCTACCCATCATGCTTACTTGACAGTTTGTTTCTTCTTCCTGGAAAGCCTGACGATCTCTGATCTAGTCGTTCACTTTGTCTTCTGCTTTTATGTATTGTACCTGTCGGGTACTTGCAGAGTGTGTAGTTGGCATCATAATTTCTCTTTGATATACCATGTTTTCTTCACAACTTTGAACGGAGTCTGGTGGACAACTTTGAAATGTCTGGAGTGGCGTTGCATATCAGTATAGTTCTTCCTTCCTTAACATAACTGCAGAGAAAGAAACTGCCTTTTCCCCATTCCGTCCAGAAAGCTAGAGGTCTAAATTTTTGCTACTTGTCTTCCACCTTATTAATTCCTTTTGTAATATCCAGACATACTGATACAGCCATTAGAACGAAGCGTTCTATTCTTGAGCAAAGAAGGGCTTCATTCCGGCCGAGGGATAAGACACTGAAGATGGTAAATGGATAAATTGTGAAGGTCCAGGATTCTGTCTTACCGCGAGTCTGTCGATCTAAAGCTCTGGAGGTTCTTTAATTTTCTCCAGATGTAACGTGAATACGCTTTTGAACCCCTTAAAAAGTCCTCTGCCCAACGCACCCTCTTAGCTAGATAAGGTGCAGGTTGGCTTTAACACAATACACCACTTGAGCAAAGAAACGTTTATCATCCTAGCAAGCAAAAAAACTATCAATGACTCTTTCAGATAAGCAATTCTCCATATTTATTCATACATCATGAGGTTACAGCAGAAGAACTGTCTTATTAGTACAATGAAAATTAATAAATTATGAAATTTCAGCTTATAGAGACGAGCTGGGTCCACTTTAATTCTGATAATCTAGATTCTACTGTATGAAGTTTAACTCTTTATGGATATTTTCCTCCTTACAAGTTTCTGAAACGAAAACTGCACAGTGTCAAGTGCGGATCCAGAAAGTTTCTTCAGGGGGACGTGGCACAAAGCTTGAGTGCCATGTCACAATTGTATGAAATACGCATTCATTATCAGAAAGCCCATATCTGAGATGGATACGAGACGAGACGAGAGTTAGAGCTTTTATGCGAGACGACACTGGGATTTTAGGGATTTTGCTAGACGATTCAGGCCTATATTCTGTCTCGTGTCCATCTCTACCCATATTTAGTCTAAATATATTTTTCGAGGGGAAAGGGACGTGATCCTGCGTCATTAACTTGCATCCGTCTTTGCTTTGTGTAAGAGGTTAGTGTTTCAGAATTCCTTTGTACAAACTTTTTTCGATTGAATCTTCCTCTAAGATGCTCTGGGACTGTCTTCTAAAAACAGTTTGAATCAAAAACTAAATACCTTTTCGATAGAGTAAGGATGTTACTAAGAATATAAGTGTAAAGTGTACGTGGAGCCAAATGTCGAGGCTTGAAGACACAGGTTTTCAGTATTTCAATTCAGAATTTACCAGAAAATTTGGGTAACAACTGTAGCAGAAAATGCGCCAAAATGGTAGCAAAAAATAAATATGTTTTAGCGCTTATTTCTGTATGATAATAAATGGAGTAAACAAATAAATAGAAGACGTAACTGTATGATTTCTAATATCATGCGGATTCGAATATTGCTAAAAATCCCGCACTTACTCCAATACAACACCTTACTTGGCTTTTAGACACGCCTTCTGATCTCTCTTACAAGCATCTCATCCTGCACAAGCGTTTAAATATGTTCTCCGTCGATCGCAGCGACATCTGTTTCGATCGTCCAAACGAGCGACGTCCTGTGAACTACAGAATAATGTATCATTTTACATCGTGTACAATACTGAAAATACACTCGAAAAACCAACCACTGTCGAATGTTCGATATGGGAAGGTAGCGAGATTGATCGTTCAGTTGAAATAAATTCTTAGCACTTTATGTACCCACTCTGCCTCAATTATTATTCTGGTTCCGCAGTTTTTGTTTACACATGGAATTCTGAAGGCGTCTCTCTCTCTTTCTCTGAATCGATTCCCATCGGGCAACCATTACAAACGCAGTAATTCCAGTTTCTCAAGGAGCATTTTCCCCGGATCATTGTGTTTCGCCGCGCTCGTACCTCCAAAATAAGGAAAGTAATTTTAAATCGTGAAACTCATTTGCGAAAAGGGGAGAAAATATAAAACAAACATGCGAGCTAAGGAGGGAGAATTAAAGGTTTTGAATAGGAGGTTGGATTTTCTTAAACTTCGGCGTCGTTGACGAAAATATTTAAATTATATTTCAAGCAATGTTGCAATATACAGGGCGTCTGTTAATTAAAAGACGCTATTTCAAAGCTGCCTACAGCTGAAAACCAAAAAGTTGTAAAATGTTTTTTTTAATTTAAGCGAAGTGTTACAGCGAAAAGGAAGTTCAAAATTTCACCACAAGAGCTTGTATTCTGATAAAGGATACATTTAGCTCCGCTACAGAAACAAGTACAATGCGGAGATGAGAAACCTGAAAAAACTCTAGGAAATCTAAACAGCTTCTGTGTGGCGCCAAAAAAAATTTCATTTTTACTACGGGTTTTTAAATCAGTGTGCCATCTGGTGGTGGTATCGGGATCTTCTTTTTCAATTTGGTCAATTTAGACATTTGGTCAACTTCACAGGTTTCACTGTACTTCTTGATGCCAGTTGTCAAAAACGAGTACTGAGTACTCTATCCCTGTGTTTCTAAACTCATCAATTCGTTCTAGTAGTTTTCGTGCAACAACTGGAACAGGTGTGATTATAGATCCTAGTTTCTTTTTTTTTTCCTAGTGTAAGGTAAGAAAATAACACAAACAACAAATACTAACAAAATACATTTATCTGCCTTCAAAATAATCAGCCTTCAGTTTATTTAGTTCCGTTGCCTGGGTGATGCGTTTATCTACCAGAATGTCTTCGGAGGAAAAAAAAAAAAAAATCTGATGTGGACAACACTTGACTTCCTTGCACGTCTATTAAATCAAAAATATTTTCGGCGCACTTCATCTAAACTTATTTTGTTTGAAAGAGATAAAATATCAGCAATAGTAAGGTTTAGCGACTTCTAGCCAAATATTTTGATATCGCCAAGCTGAGTTCAATTTGAAAGATTTTCTTCTGACACTTTATTGGGCGATATTTCACCAAAAGCCGACATGATAGTTTGCGAGATTTTGGGGATAGCCAAAGTAGTCATTGACCACAGACTTTCAATGAATTGATGCATCCATACACCTTAATGTATTTAAAGTCATTTGTCTGACCCTGTAAATAAATTAACCAGTCGATTGCAGTCAAAAAGATATTGAAGACAGTAAGATATTACAATAGTTCTAAATACAAAAGTTCAAAATTCTACTGGTTAAGGTTTTAGAGTTATAAAAAATACGAAATAATTTTTGGCACCAAATTTGGCGATATTTCGGCGAAATTCGCCAAGGTCGACGACAAATGGCGAGATTTTGGCCATGGACTAAACAATGACAGACTATCGCCAAATTTGGCGATATTTCGCCAAAACTCGCCAAGAACGATGACACATGGCGATATTTTGGGCATGGACGAAATGACTGACTATCGCCAAAGTTGACGATATTTTGGCAAAACTCGCCAAGGTCGACGACAGACGGCGAGATTTTCGGCATAGACCAAACAATGACTGTCTACAGTTGTATTAGATTGAAGATGTCCATACACATTAAAGTATTGAAATTCTTTTCGGTGGTCCTGTAAATAAACTCTCCAGTTGATTGGAACCAAAAATCGAGATGCACAACTAGATGTCGCAACAATCTTATATATGAAATTTCAGCGTTCTACGACTAGTAGCTTTTGAGTTTTGAGAGTTAAATACATACACACGTACACCAAAAGTCGCCAAGCTTGGCGACTTTTAGCGTAGTTCTTGAGAGAGGCACGTGACCATGGTCGGACCATTACCTAACTTATATGGTAGGACGGTATTGTGCTTGAAATGGATGAATGCCCCTAAAATTGCCATTGATCGTAATGTATTGGAAATCTTTTGAGTGTTCCTGTAGCAGAACTATAAATGGTAAAGACACTTCTATTAATGGAGAAATTCATTTTGTAACTCTTAACAGCATATATCACATCTGAGTCGTTTGAAATAGCCCAGTACCTCTAAAATACGCTTTAATGAATTTTGGTTTTAATGAATTTAATGATAATCGGTAATGTATTTAGAATCTTTTGGGCGGCCCTGTAGATAAACTAATTCGAATGGAACCGAACGGGAGCTCCACAAGTAGAGTAGCAATCCTAACTATAAAGTTTGAACATTCTAAGCCTAATAGTTTTCCCCGTCGATTGAGACCAAAAGGGGAGGTGTACAACTAGATCATAGAACAATCCTAAATATAAATTTCAACATTCTACGACGAATAGCTTTTTGAGATATGCGAGTTACATACATACGTACATACATACGTACGTACGCACGTACAGACGGCATGGAGAAACTGGCCAAAATAGACTCGCCGCTGGTCAAAATGAGTTCCAGACGCGTTTATATGATCGTGCATGCTAGCTTACGATGAGATGCATCGAAAAAATTCTTAAAAGTAAATTTAGAGGTAGTCAAAATCGTCGATTTTCGTCGAAATTTGGCCCCCGAAATTTTTCGGGATCACATTACTTCCTTATACTCCCTACAAGGAAGTAAAAACTATCAAACACTGAATCAACTGACTCCTGTCTTCGTTGATTTAGTTTTTCAACTAACTTCACTCATTATACTTTAAGAACGTTGATCAACGGGTTTAGGTTTAAAAATTGACAGCTAGTTGCACATGTGGCACCAGGGGCGCACACAGGATTTTTGGGTGGGGGGGGGTCCAGCTTTTAGGGATGTTCCAGATTGTCAAAGATCAGTGATGAAAGAGCTCGTTTTCATTAAATGGAATTCATCAAAACTCGTCCCCCTACTAGCAATTTTGCTCGGGCCGTCATCGGCTGGCTGCGTGGCCGGTGGTAGCCCGAGCAAAATTGCTAGTAGGGCCCATCCAGTTCCCTAAGAATACACTACATAGTACAATAGGAAGGAAAGTAATAGTTGTTCAGTTTTGAGAACAAGATGGTGCTTTATGTTCGCTTTCAGTTCATTTTTGCTAGTCGAGGAAAACGAGAAAAAAAATTTCTTTTTTTATTTATTTGAACTGAAACTATTGATACCTTTTTTCGAAATTATTTTATTTATAGATATAGGATAATAATGAATCGAAAAAAAAATATCAAAGTCGATGGGGGGGGGTCCAGACCCCCTGGACCCCCCCTTGTGTGCGCCACTGTGTGGCACTGCTTGGTGCGTTTATGAACACACCCGATGATCCTCAAAAATAATAGGTAATAATAAATAATTTATTAAATGGCGTACAATTTAAATTGTTTGGGGAACTTGAGACACCCTTTACAAAAAGTAACTCCGAAATTAGTGCAGGTCTCTAATTTACTGATCGAAAACTTTATTCCATGGATATTTGTTAGTATGGTCAAGCCAGTGCAGAATATTTAATTTGACGTTCCCGAAGATTACTATGCTTTTTAATCGTTCTGGCATTTTTAAAAATCTGGAGTGACTCCACTCGACTTTCCGAACACTTACGATTAAGATCATTACCAAGCATTTAAATAAATTTTAATCAATGAATAATTCAAACATATTTATCAAACTGAAGCTCAATCGAATGCGCGGTTTAAACGCTAGCGCACTTTCAGTAATTTCTCCCCATATGCCATAATGTAAAAGAAATCTTGGTCGTAGCCCTGTAGAAAAACTGTAAGTCTTATACACATCAAAATCAATACCGGTCTTACGATGATGATTTATAACAGATATATCCAATTGGAGCTCAATCGAATGTACCGTTTAAAAGCTAGCGCACCTTCAAGAATTTCCTCCCATAGGCCATAATGTAAAAGAAATCTTTTTCGTAGCCCTGTAGAAAAACTATAAGTTCTATACACATGAAAATCAATACCGGTCTTACGATGGTGGTTTATAACATGTATGCCGAATTTGAGCTCAATCCAATGCACCGTTTAAACGCTAGCGTACTTTCAAGAATTTCCTCCCATAGGCCATAATGTAAAAGAAATCTTTGTCGTAGCCCTGTAGAAAAACTATAAGTTCTATACACATGAAAATCAATACCGGTCTTACGATGGTGGTTTATAACATGTATACCGAATTTGAGCTCAATCCAATGCACCGTTTAAACGCTAGCGTACTTTCAAGAATTTCCTCCCATAGGCCATAATGTAAAAGAAATCTTTGTCGTAGCCCTGTAGAAAAACTATAAGTTCTATACACATGAAAATCAATACCGGTCTTACGACGGTGGTTTATAACATGTATACCGAATTTGAGCTCAATCCAATGCACCGTTTAAACGCTAGCGCACTTTCAAGAATTTCCTCCCATAGGCCATAATGTAAAAGGAATCTTTGTCGTAGCCCTGTAGAAAAACTATAAGTCCTATACACACCAAAATCAATACCGGTCTTGCGACGGTGGTTTATAACCTATATACCGAATTTGAGCTCAATCGAATCCCCCGTTTAGGAGCTATCGGGTTCACTCACATACACACAAACACACACACATACATACATACATCTCGTGAAAATGGCTTAAATGAATTCAGAAGACCTCAAAACGTGTCAATACACCCAAATCTCGAAGTCGAATTTTTTCATGATTACAATACTTTCCTTACATGGTGCATGTTCGGAAAGTAAAAATCCTGAAGGGCTCAACGAATCGAATCTCACAAGGGACGGCGATTAGCTAAAACTCCCGGATCCGGAGTATAGTTACCAAGATCATTGTGTTTGTCCACTTTCGGAATGCATACCTATAAAATAAGAACAATAATCGTAACGGCTCGCGAGCTCATTTGCTAAACGGAGAAATCTGCGGATGGTGAAGCAGGTGTGCATAGGAGAGAAGGTGGAAGTGTGTGTAAGCTGTGACTTAGTGTAACACTTCTAACAGTTTTAACGAGAACTTGTTCTGCGTTACGGTCGCAGTTTTGAAGTTATCGAGATACATTAACTCAATGAATTTGGAAAACGTGACAATTATAAGACTGAATTCGGATAAAGCGAAATTGCTTGTATCAACTTTTTGAATTCATGAGGTAAAAAACAAAAGTGTGGAACACCATCAGAGCTAAACGGAACTTTTAATAATTTTAAGGAGTGCTTATATGTATTGTTAAGAATTTTCGGGGTAACCCGCGGTTCTGGGGTTTAAAATAGTTGGAAATTCGTATTCTACGCGTCCAATAGTTAAATTTTGCTTTTTGTTGCATCAAAATTAGTCAACTAGAACCGAAGATACGGGGGTTTTGGTTTCCCCTTTGATTTTCTATAACAGTTCTAGAAATCTCGAGAAATATTGGTCGTAGGTCTTCGGTAACTTCACTTTTGGGGACTCATTTTTGGCGCCAAATTTATTCACCAACAGTCGCCAAGCTTGGCGACATTTTGGTCGTTTAGTGCCTTTTTCACAATGGGGATTTTAATGTTAGATTTTCTGTATTAATTCGCATAATAGTCTAATATTTCACTTCTATGATGTAATCGAAATTCCTGCTTTATGTGGAATCTTCGAGGAATAGATTTTTTTGGAAGCTCTTTGTAGCTTCTGCCTCTTCTATAAATAGAAGCGCGTTGCTCCGATAGGGTCAGTGTGGATCTAGCTTCCAATGAGTTATCTGCTCTTCTCCGTGAATTGAGCGATAGAAGCGGTATTTCCGCGTACGTTTTTGAAGCTTTGATTTTAAGTGCTGTGTGTAAATCTTTCATTGCTGAGTTTTGCAAAAGTTCAGTGGACGTTAGTCCACTGAATTTTACCTGTGAAAGTGTTTTATGTTGTGTAAGAATTACAGCATTTGTGAAAGCTTCGGGACTGAGTGGACTGTTATAAACGAGCTACTGGCCGTTAGTGCCTGTGAATTTTGTATTGCTGATTGTTCGACTAAGTTCTAAAAGCAATGAATTTTGTGTACCATCCTGACAAGTGGACTTTTTACTAGAACTTTCTACACCAACTAGACTTTAGAACGACGAACCCAGAAAACAAGCAGAGGTTTCTGTAACTTTATGATCAGAATAAAGAGTCATCAAGAGACTAACTGAATAAATTCGGGAAATGCCATGTTTGTTCCTAGAATTTTGAAGTTGAATTCGGGTAAAGTGTGTATCAACTTTTGGAATTCGAAAGGTAGAAACTAAAGTTTGACAGTATAAGAGACCAGGAGAAGTTCAGGACAATTGGATAACTGATGGCACGTTCGAAATTGAACGTTTAGAACAGAAGATTTTCTGAAACGTGAAACGATACATATTATCGAGATTGCTTTAACCCAATCTGCAGAAGGAGATAGTCTTTTAAAAGAAGCGCAATAGTTCTATGTCTTCCGAAGAGCGTTTCCTAGCGATCATTGCGTTTGCAACCACCTCACTCCCGAATCTAAACACACATGCCCATAAAATAAAAGAAATAGAGCATTTCGACGTGACGTTTCAATGACGTCATCTGAGTGACAGCCGAGTGCAGGACTATCCTTTCTGAGCAGATTCTCCTACTGTCTTTCTATTGTGCTCAACCCAGTAAAAGGGTTTTAGAAACACCAGTTTTAGTTATCCTTAATCACTCCAAACCAAAAAATAAAAATGCCGCTGGAAAATCAAAGTCGAAGGTTTCTGAACCCATTCAGCCCATTACAGTCATCCAAAAACTTGAATTTAATACTTTTTTAGGATGTTGAAAATTCGGCTCATCCCAATGAAATACATTATACGAGAACCCAAAGCTGTCGAGCAGAGAGGAGAACCGTCGCAGAGAGGCTAATAGTATCGTCGAAATGCTCTATTGGAATTAGTCATCAACTCATCCGCCAAAAAGGAGAAATCCGGAGATAAGTGAAGACGCAGAGGACTTAAAATGAATTTTAGCTTGATAGTCACATTGCCTTTAATTCTAGAACAGAAAACTTTTCGTATTTGCTCCCAAAGGCCAATGAGCAATGAGAAAGACCAAAGAAAAGATGGTTGGACAATGTATTGCGAATGATCTTAAAATCATGAGGACAACCGACTGGAAAGAGACAGCTAGAGGTAGACAGGGCGCGATATTAACCTCTGAGTTAAAAGAAGCTTAGTCTCACTTCTTCCACCCTCGCAGCTTTTTTTTTTTTTTAAAGGAAAGTTTTATAAATTCTTATACTCGTAAATAAACAGAACTCGCCAATGATATCATATCTTAAAGTTGTCCAGCAGAATTCAGATAAAAATAAAAATATTGTACACTATATATGATTGCATCGAAATTCTACAGCTGTTGGTTGTTGAATCAGATTTATCATGGCCTTACAATGCACTCCAGAGAGTTAATTACATGTAACAAAGGTATATTTAACCAAGTTGGCTAAATGAAATAAGATATTAGAGCGATTTCTGACCGGAGCATCGGGATGGCATATGATTTGTATATTGACATAGCTTATTAATTTAGAAATATCAGATTTCACAGTTTAATAATAGAACTTTACTAAAGTAGTGTGTATTTTCTTTTGCTTTGGCAAACTTTCTCAAAGAAAAAAAAAATGCATTTAAAAACGAAACTCGCAACTTTTAATCGCAGTTTTAGTCATTTCTAGAGGCCCCTAAATGTCCTTAAAATTCTGACGGAAAGCTGAAGCTTACCGAGCCTTTTCAATAATCAGGCCCTAGAGATACATCCAACTGGAGAAAAATTGTATGGCAGGCTCTAAAATCTCAAAATTAAGAAGATAAATTCTCCAAATTTAGTAACTTTTAGAAATGGCTTTTATAGCCATACTATGTTTTTGAGATATCAATCGAATAAAAACTTGAAAACAAAAATCATGATGAATTCATTGATTCTAAAGCACTTTCGAATACCATCTTCTTTTGCGTTTACACGACTGTGCAATGATTAGATAGTTGGTTTGTTTACCAGCTCGCATTATAGAATGTGTCGTTTAGAGTAACTTTTGCCCTTCTCTGAGTTGACCTTCTTGGACACAGTGGTCTTCGGTGGTTGGCAATCGAGAGTATAACCATTGGGTTGCCAATCCTAGAACTTTAAGGTGAAGTCCTAGTAAGGAACAGCCCCTATATCCTCTATGTTACAATCACGTGGACAAGTTCGCTTACAAACTATTTTGTATAAAATCTTGAAATTTGGTGAATAGGTACAAGATTGATCATTTAATAAAATGATATAAATCAGAAACACGAAGATAGCGCCTGATTTATTTCATTTTTCATATTTATGTTAATGCTTCATTCTCCAGATGGCGCCAATGCACAGGCTGTGATGGAGATCATATATTTAATTGTAATAATCATTTACTTTGGCTTTCTTTAATGTAATCTATCCAGAATCAAGAATTCTAAATCTTTTCTGTTCTCATTTTTCGGTCACTTCGACTTTTAAATCTGTATATTCGCTTTTTCCCGTATGCATTATTCTTAATTGTTTATTTCTCTAGATCAGACCTGTGGTGCGTTGTGCTAAAAATACACTGCTGGCCATCGTAAATGCAACACCCTGAAGGAAGCATGCAAATAATATGAAATTTACAACATGCATTAGCTGAGGTGAGATATGCAAATGATTAGAATTTCAGCGCAGATGCACATCAAGCGCGCCTGTGGCGCCACCTCAAAGCGCTATTTAAGGCTTGGAGATTTCGACGGTTTCAAGTACAGCAATTGTGTTTTTCTTGCTTTTTTTTCAAAAAAACGATAAATTATGCCTCGTAGGAAACAACGATCATCTTTTGATCAAGTATCCGAGTTTGACAGAGGAAGGATAGTGGCATACCGAGATTGTGGGTTATCTTTCAGGGAAATCGGTCGTCGTATTGGACGAAACCAAACAACTGTGATGCGGATATGTGATCGTTGGGTGCAGGAGGGTACGACGGACAGACGTGATCGACCGCATCGACCTCAGTGCACCACGTCACGTGATGACAGGCAGATTGTACGCATGGCAGTGACGGACCGCTCAGTCACATCACGAACCATATCACAGCAGATTCAGTCTGTAACGCATCATCCAGTGTCTGCGCGTACCATTCGACGTCGTTTACAGCAGAATGGTCTGTCCGCAAGACGTCCGTTGCTTTGTCTACCTCTGACGCGGAACCACAGACGTCTCCGTCGCCAATGGTGCGATGAAAGAAGGATGTGGACGACAGAATGGAATGAAATTATCTTTACTGACGAGTCACGCTTCTGTATGCAACACCACGACGGTCGGATTCGAGTCTGGAGACACCGTGGAGAGAGGATGCTGAACAGCTGCATTATGCACCGTCACACTGGTCCTGCACCGGGTATTATGGTATGGGGCGGTATCGGATATCTCTCTCGCACTCCTCTAGTACGCATTGCCGGTACTTTAACCAGCCAGCGCTACATCTCCGAGGTGTTGGAGCCAGTTGTCCTTTCTTACCTTCAGGGCTTGCCAACAGCCATATTTCAGCAGGATAATGCACGTCCACACGTGGCACGCATTGTCCAAGGGTTCTTCGTCAATCACCAGATTGAATTGCTTCCCTGGCCGGCACGCTCTCCGGATCTTTCGCCGATAGAAAACATGTGGTCCATGGTTGCTCAACGACTGACCCAGAGTTCATCCCCAGCTGTCACACCAGATCAACTTTGGCAACGTGTGGAAGCTGCTTGGTCTGCTGTACCCCAAGAACACATTCAAAGTCTCTTTGAATCAATGCCGAGGCGTGTGGCAGCTGTGATCTCCAACAACGGCGGCTACTCTGGGTACTGATTTTGGCAGGAACCACGCTTCATAGAATGCTGTAAATTTAATCATTTGTTACTTGGTCAACATGTTATCTACACAATAAATTTTGTTGTGATATCTCTTGTTTTTCTTGGTGTTGCAATTTGGGTGGCCAGCAGTGTAGATTACATTGCGTCCGTTTGCAAAAGCAACGGCTTTTTGTTTATCCCCTTCTTTGGCTTGGTGTTGGCGTTTTTAATATTTGTTTCCCTGCGACATCTTTAAAATTATTTGTTCGCGATTTCGCCACTTTAAATTTTATTGGATTAACTTTTAGGGTTACTCTGGAATTGGTGTTATTGATGTCAGCCAAGTGTTTGTTCTCGCCAATGTGTAATTCACTGCTGGAGTAATTTTTAATTCATTCCATCTTAATTTCACTGTCTATATAGGACGTTTCTTTATTTCGCTAGCCACCACCATCCGTTGCAATAAGTTTATGTTTCAATAGAATTTTTTAAATAAATACTTTTAATCATTCAATGTCTTTTTCTTACTGCAACTAAGTGCATCGAACCTGGATTTTTAACCGTCACAACGCAGTTTTAATAATTTAAAATACCTGTAAGCAATTAATTTCGTTATACAGGCATTGACAGAAGTGTTTCAGATGAAAAGTAAAATATATTAGAAGCTATCACAGTATTTTTTATTTACGTCATTTTAGTAAATGATCATTTTCATACCCGCTCACCAAATTTAACGGTTTTATACAAAGCAGTTTCTAAATGAATTGGTCCAAATGATTGCAACATAACGAGTATAGGGGCTATGCCTGACTAGGACTTCAGATTAAACAATGGTCTATCACACCCCTTTATTACCCACAGTCCTATAAATATTTCATTTGAATGTTAATTAGTTTATTTAGCGTCAAGTGCTTTCCACATCACAGCTGAATTTTAAAAAGCTTACTACGGTTTCAATCAATTATCAAGATGTGTTTTTCTGGCTGTTTTTTCATCTTTCAGGTTCAACTACTGAGAAGCGAAATTTCTATACAAGCTCCTGAAACCCAGTCTCGCTTTATATTATTCTGCTTCGAGTGATCTTTCTGCTCCTTCCCCCATTTTGAGGGGGGGGGGGGATCTGAATCAGCCCTGAGTGACCCGAGCCACTTGTTACATCCCTGTAGTAAAAACTGCTACAGATTGAAGAGAATTGTTGATTACTCGGATGGTACATAATTCAGACTGGAAAAACAACGCAAAGAAGCAATGCACACCAAATAGCTGCATAATCAAACAGTTAATGGACCCTGCATAGCAACGAACATACTTAAATGGTTAAGAGCAGTATGAAGCGGTTGAGGTAGAATTAAATTATTAAATAACTTCGGTGTGATCGTAATTAGTAGTTATGGTACAAAGCATCGCAATACACAGAAACGGAGCAATTTATGAGACAAAATACTACTTTAAATATTTTTATTATAAAGCAAAAGAATTATTAATTAACTATTGATACATATTGGTGGCTGTGGGCCAGGTAAGAGGCAATAATTAACGTACTTCTAGATCAGTAGCCAAAAAAGAAGTTCCTACGAGAAAAACGCGTAATGCCTAGGAGGCCAAATTGGCGAGAACCGACGCAGGAGCATTAAACGGATGCCAAATATAACGCCAACAACATATCCGTTTATAACTGGCGCTATTGGTCAAGTAGCGTTATCAAATAGAAAGACTTTTAAAAACCAGACTTGCCAAAAAGGATGAAAGAAATAATGTAACAGCTAAATTGTAACTCAAAATCAAAGCCAATGTTATTTATTAGATTTGTTACCTTATATGGTCATAAACAAACCATCCAATGAAATGTTCTTAATCAGAAGACAACGTTTAGTAATGTATATGGCGGGCATGAAAACGTCGGGCAGGGAAGTTATTTTTAGAGTAAGACTGACGTCTTCAGCAAACTGACATTAACATGGGCGCCGGCAGCATAGGGCAAGGGGGGGGGCAATGCCCCACCCTGGATTTTTGTATGCTGTGTTTTCCTTTGCGTTTTTGCTCTTTCCAACAGGGTAACCATATGCGTTGAAGTAGTTTTTGCCCCCCCTTGAGTAGTCTTTCCACCCCTCCCCTGGAAAATATTCTGTCGGCGCCCATGGACATTGATGTAACAACAGGCACACCGAAAATCTTTTAAAACGGAAGCAAAACGGAATAATTTTGATATTTAAAAAATTCGGAAATATATTAAAATTAGAACAGAAAAGCCAAATACAATTTAATTAAAAATATGTAATGAAACTACATCACAAGCAGATTTGCCAATGGCCCTCGGAAAACAACCCCAGGAGCCAGTGGCGTAGCCAAAAAATTTTCATGGGGGGGGGGGGGGTACGACTACTGCAACTCAACATATGTGCATGCATGTGTGTGATAAGGGAGTGAAGAATATACATTTTGTATGGCAAAAATTTCCTCATGAGGGGGGGGGGTTATGACCCCCCCTAACCCCTCCCCCCCTTGGCTACGCCCCTGCCAGGAGCGGATACTCATAAACTGTTCCTCCTGAAGTGCGAGCACCATCGACTGAAATGGAAAGTAAAAGTGCCATGGCAAAAAGAAAAGAGAACGTCCCAAAAAATAAACAAATAACAGAGGCAAGTAATACAAAAAAAAAAAAAAATAAATAAAAATAATTAAAAATAAAATGAAAGAGGCGCAATTCGACAAGAGAGAGAAGAGAAGAGGATCCCCGAAAGAGACAGAAAAGGAAAGATAAGTCCGGTTTGGTCAGAGGGTGGCGAGCAGCGAGCGTGTGTAAAATATGCGGCCCAAGAGAGAGAGAGAGAGAGAGAGAGAGAGAGAGAGAGCAACAGCCTGGAGGTGTATGGGCGGGCTGTGACCAAACAAGAAAGGCAACAAAAAATGCAAGATCAAAAAAGGAAAACAAAAGAAACAGAAGAAGAGGTTGAAGGCCCCGACTGACGTGGGAAGCACTAATTGATTGAGCGGCCTTGTGAGAGTGTCGGCCCGAAATTCTCTCCCGCTTTAAACAATGGCCCGAGACAGGCCCGATGGTTTTTTTAAAAAGAGAGGTGTTTGGGGGGGAGGGGATCCTCTCGACGATGCCGAAGGTTAGGGCGAATGTTCTCATTGATTTCGGTTGGAGTAAACTGGTTAGCTGGGGATGTCCGGCTGCTATCCATTGGAAGGGATGGGACTGCACAAACAAAACTGCCACCGTTCCCAGTGGCGGATGCATGGGGTGGGGATAGGTTGGTTTTAGGACACCGGTTCTCAAACGGTAGGGGCGCCTCCCCCCCTTGAGGGGTGCAGAGCGTTTGCAGGGCAGGAGGGAAGGGTACAGTCAAAGAGCAAGTGATATAATGCATGTTAAAATTATATATGTATACATACACATCCCTAGTAGCACAGTTAGTCCAAAAAACGTTTAAAACACGTTTTTCAGCGTCAAAAAACGTGTTTCCAACGTAATTTAAACATTTTTTGAACTAGTTGTGCTACTAGGGTAAATGTTCATTGGTTGAAGAATAAAAAACTGTATGTATGATGAGGAATGTGAAGGGGGGGTTAACATCGTAAGTTATCCTTTATTGGGGGTGTTAAGGGGTTAAAACCCCCCATGAGGAGTTTTTTGTCGCACGAAATGTATTTTCTTCACTCTCTAATGACCCACACGCAAGTCAAGGGGGATGGGATACGGGCTCAACCCCCCCCCCCCCATGAGGAATTTTTTGTCATACAAATGTATATTCTTCATCGCTTATCACATATACATATGTTTGAGTTGCAGAAGGTCGTAACCCCCCCTCCCCTCATGAAAAATTTCTGGCTACTTCACTGCATACGCGTATACATATATATGAGTTGCAGTAATGGTAACCCTTCCATGAAAATTTTATACACAATTCGAAAAGTTTGGGAACCGTTGGGTTAAAAGGCTTCACCTCTCCCCAAAGACATTGCTTAAAGATGAAATTTTGCTTCATTGTACACTTTGCTTAGGTCATTCTTTATATATATATATATATATATATATATATATAAATTATTCCCTCCTTAAATTTGCATTTCATAACATATTGTAACATTTCGCTTTTATGCGCATGTTATTTACATCACGCAAACTTTTCTGAACAATTGGTCCCCCTCCCCCATCGTAGAAAATCTCTGTGTCCACCACCGATCGCTCCTATCCCTACTAGCAATTTTGCTCGGGCCTTCATCGGCCGGCTACGTGGCCAGTGGTAACCCGAGCAAAATTGCAAGTAGGGATGTGTGACAGGCAGATTTAAGAACACGGAGATGAAGCATTCAATTCAAGCCTAAAACATGCACGTTTAGATGCTGAAAATGTTCCCAATTTCTGCCCTACTGTGACTGCGGTTAGTATAAAATGGAAAACCGATCGTATCACTTTAGAAGACTAAACGAATTTAATCTAGAGTACTTTCTTAAATACAGATTTTCCTAAAACAATTGAAATATATTTATATTATTTAAGTAGCTGTCATTCTGCTCATGTCCATGACACTACTATGGCTACTGTTTGGCTTTAAAACCTCTTCGGTCCCGAGGTACACATATGTGGACCTTTTTCTTTCCATTCTTAAAACGATTCTTTTGTAGTTCCGATTCTGTTCTAAGATTTTTTTGTAGTTCTGAATGGACGTACGTATGCGTCGATGCTTTACTTTTGAATAAATGATGCTAACGCATGTGAATGTGCAAATCCTACACATTTACGCACACATTTTATTTTTGTTTGCCGTTATTTTTATCTTTGTTTGCCGTTACACAAAAGAATGTTTGAATGTTAGTGAAATTTCAGAAGTCCAATTTGTTAATATTTTTTGCTTATTTGCGAAATTCAAATAGTTGAAAAGAACTTGTAGGACATCCTTTACCTTTAAAAGTTCCTTGCCAATCTTTCCTTTCCGGGTGATAACAAATTTTTACTTCTGAAATTGTGATTGGGAATGAAGCTTTTATTAAAAAAATTATTTGAAAATGCGCTTTCTACTTGTCATTTTTAAATGTAATAGGTTTTTTCTAAATAACTATGAGATTGCTCTTTAATTTGACATGTGAGATTTTTGTCGGGTCTGAAGAGGTTAAAGGCATTGAATTTTTCCCTGTTATGCTCAATCTAGGGATTTCTGTACTACTTAACGGTGAGAGACGGTTTTACCATCCCTTTTGAGAAAAAGTGTCTGAAATCAACAACTGAAATGATTGAAAATGTCTGAGCACAAGCTCTAAGTAACTGTGTCCGGTGTCCTGTAGTGACATAAATTTTTGACTACTAACGATCAGGTTATTAACGGGAGAGGTCTAAGAAGTCCGGATTTCCTGAAAAAATTTAATTTTTGTTGACCAAATGACAATGAAGTCTTTTTGTGAAAATTCTGCCTTTTCCTTCGCTCGGAGTCTTCCTGAAATTTCTTCCTGTACGGCTAACCTCTTGATTTTCAGAATTTTATGTAAGAAAAAAATTTCTTACTGGGTAATTTTACGTATTGTATATGAATTCTATGGTATGTTGCAATGAAAATATAGGGATAGGCATTTTAAAATATGGCTAAAAAAGCCACAGGTATAATCATAGGCGTAGAGTTATATGGGCCCGTGGGGCTCGAGCCCCCCCAATAAATTGTGAATAGGGGCTGAGCCCACCCAATAATTTACCACTAAATACAGAAAACTAATTTATACTGACATAAAAAAAAGTATTTTACGTCATTTTCAAACGTTTAAAAAAACCTTTACTTGTACTTTTAAAAATTTTCTTCTTTTGGTTTCAATCATGATTTAGTATTCATTGTGACGCCATGTAACACACAATGTTACTAATAAGCTGCCCTCGCCAGGCTCTGGTTATTTAAAATCAGACTATGCAATGTAAAGCATGTAATGAAGAAAAGTTCAGATGTGTCTAAAATGCACTATCTCATCGAAAATGTTTTTTTTTCCTATTGGATTTTTTTCTTTGCTTCTATTTTTAACTTATAACATGGAAGAAAGATACTAACATGGATACTTACCTTACATAGGTGTAGAATTCTATGGACCCATAGAGCCACTTTATGGGCGCCTCCAATAATTTACACTTATACATAGTAAGTCATAGCTGCCAACTACTACGGAATATAATTAACCACTTTTTGTAAACAGTATATTTTTTAATTATTTTTTTCAAAATAGTAACCAGCTCGAGCGCGCGGCACAAAAATTTTGCTATATTTTAAGCCGAAAAATCATGTAGAAAAAGTGGTTAATTCTATTCCGTACTAGTTGGAAGTTAAGAGTAAGTTATATGTACGTGAATCAGTGGCGTAGCCAGAAACTTTTCATGGGGAAGGGGGTGGGGTACGACTTCTGCAACTCACATATATGTATACGGTACTGGTGTATGATAAGGGAGTGAGGAATATACATTTTGTATGGCAAAAAATTCCTCATGGGGGGGGGTATAACCCCTCCCTTGGCTACTCCACTGACGTGAATATATGTGGTTGTGGGGCCCGGCCCCCCAATAATTTTGAAAACTTTACGCTTATGGGTATAATAATAGGTTTGTAACATATTGTTGCAGAAAACTCTGTGAGATTCTTGGTTTTGTCTTTCTAAAGTCCAGTGCATGTTAAAAGTTTTAGTGAAAAGTCCACTTCTGAGGATGGAACACAAATTTTATTGCTTCTAGAACTTCCTCGAACAGACAGCTGAACAAAATTCACAGACACTAACGGACAGTAACTTGCTTAAAACAGTCCACTCCATACATAAGCTTTCACAGATGCTGTATTTCTCACACACAATAAAAACACTTCCACAAGCAAAAATTCAGTGGAAACTGTGCGGAACAGCCAGCTGTCGTCAAAAAAGGGTCTCTAGATCTTTGGCAAGCGATGAACGTTTCGATCGTCCGCCATCTTGCTGGTAGTTAAGTCGAGCGATGGCAACGACTGCCCTTTTTTTTCAGCATTGGGCAATCTATCCAGCTGTGTCCCGCATTCTTCCATTTTTCAGCAGATGTCAGTGCTGTTAAAAATAATCGTGACCATTTTTTGACGGAAAATGACGTGCTAAAAAGTAAGGGACTCACGTGGAGCTATGTCACCCGCAAGTATTTTCATAGAAATCCAATCTATTCTTCGTGACTGGTAGCAGTCAAAACGTCAGAGTTTGATGGTTTTCCCAGAGCGTGAACACTGCGCGTTAAAGGGTTAAGTTGGCGAAATAGGCGAACTTCCCGATCAGTCAGTATTAATTTCATACCAGAAGCTTTTCTTGAACGGCTATTTCCAGTTGTAGTCGATCTTTTATAATAGTACTCACTGCAGGTTGTGTCAAGTGGAACATTCGGCTGATTTGGTGCTGCGAAATATTATGTTGGCGCTGCTGTATGATTACTTCGCATTTTGCAAGAGCAGTTGCTTCACCCCTCGCTCCATGGTTTCCTTTCCCTGACGTCACCTCAGAATTAAAGAAGAGACGGCAGGATTATTCTCGTTCTTTCTAACGAACGAACTTCATTGGAAAGTGTTGCATGCAAATTTGCATTAAAAATGCAAATCTTATACGAACTTTCGATTCTTTTTTTGTTTTTTTGTTTTTTATGTTGTGAGATTCATACACATTGAAGAATTACATATATTCATGCTTTTTACAACAACTGGATAAGCCCGCATTTTTACTTTACGAACATGTACCATGTAAAGAAAGTATTGTAATCATGAAAAAATTCGACTTCGAGATTTTGGTGTATTGAAACGTTTTGAGGTCTTCTGATTTCATTTATGCTATTTTTACGAGATGTATATGTATGTGTGTGTGTATGTGAGTGAACACGATAGCTCCTAAACGGGGCATTCGATTGAGCTCAAATTGGGTATATATGTTATAAACCACCGTCACAAGACCGGTATTGATTTGGGTGTGTATAGGACTTTCAGTTTTTCTACAGGGCTACGACGAGATTTCTTTTACATTATGGACTATGGGGGGGAAATTCTTGAAAGTGCGCTAGCGTTTAAACGGTACATTCGACGGAGCTCAAATTGCGTGTATATATATTATAAACCACCATCGTAAGACCGGTATTGATTTTGATGTGTATAGGACTTAGTGTTTCTACAGGGCTACAACAAAGATTTCTTTTAAATTATGGCCTATGAGGGACATTCTTGAAAGTGCGCTAACTTTTAAACGGTACATTCGATTGAGCTCAAATTGAAAAAACTAACAATTTTTGCTGAATTTTTCATCGATTAAAATTTATTTAGAAGGTAATGATCTCAATCGTAAGTGTTCGGAAAGTCGAGTGGAGTCACTCCAGACTTTTTAAATTACAAAAACCTATGTGAACGCGCTACATTGACGTAGACTATCTACTTCTCTGTTGGGAAAAAACGAAATTAATTTCCAAACAACCCAATAGAAGGGAAGTTTTAGAAGTAAAACTTCTTTAGGCGCAACTAGGGAGTAACTCAGATTTTTTTTTCTGACGGAAGTAACGCTCATTAAAGGAAGTGATGTCTATGAAATATACTCCACGCTGACCCTGAAAAAGAAAAACTACACAAAAACCTACCTTTTCGAGCACTCAATTGCTTTCGCCGACTTCATCCTGTGAAAATACGCAGAACCTGTTAGGGAAAGAAACGGCGAGAAAAATAGTCAAGAGCCGTATTTTTGAGACATCAATCTTTATTTTATACATCAGTAAGCGTTTTGAAGGTACATCCAACATAATATTTTACATGTAATCCCAACCTCACAGGCGGTTCTCGATAATCCTTATTTTCAGATGAATAATATACATGGTTTTGGAAAAGCAAAAAGAAACGGACCCTGGCTGCAATCAATCCCAAACAATAGACAGAACCTGCAGTTTAAAAACACGGATACAGAATAATAATTCGAAACCTACCAGCAGACGAAATCAACGCTTAAGAACACTGTGATAGAAAAACACACAAAAAAAATTTACACTACCTGCATTCGAACCCAACTAACAGAGGAAGACATCAATTAAAGAACACGGTTTAAGTATAATACTAGACTATGGGACATTCCCCCATTCAAACCCAAACTCCAGACGGAACAATAGTATAAGAAAGCAGTTGAAGAATAATACTACAAAATGGACACTTCCTGGATTCTAAATAATTATCATGAATGACCGATGATTCTTACTGGAGATTTTAATGTTAATTCCCGCTCTCAAGAATCTCAGCCGTCAGTTGATTTTTTAAAAGAAAAATTGGATCTAACTATGAATACTTCTCGACTTCAATCCACAACGCGTTTCGGTACAACGATGGATGCTGTATTTTCAAGAAAATTAGCAAATTTAGAGAGTAAAATTTATGTTTCACATTATAGTTACCACAAACCTATAATTTCATACATAAAAAATTACGATGACATTGAAGTACCTATTTCCAATGTATAATATGAATATAACATTTATACAATCTTTGTAAAGTACATGAATAATAAATATAATTAAATTATAATATGATATTTATTTTAAGTTAAAGTTTAATCATTTCAGAGATATGTGTCGTAAACGTCAAAGAAGTTTTACTTCAATCGCGCGTAAAGATTACAAGCACACACATTTTCTTTTTTAAATCACTCTCTATAGTATATATATATATATACATTCCCTCTAACGGCATACAACTTATTCATCTGGATTTATTGTGTAGGAATACATCAAAGACCTGTAAGCAACATCGCATCGCCCACAACAACACACTGAACGCATAACCGAATTCCATTTTCGGCAGGGGCGCTTTCCAGTGAGAGAAAGGAGACCCCACGCAAGGTATTACAGAGAGTGACTGTGTGGCCACCTGTTCAAAAATAAATAAATAAATAAATAAAACTCATGCTGGGTGTCGACGGTGCGAAATAACTTTTTCATAAGCCCCAAGGTCTCACGAGCTGGAAAGGTCGAGTGCCCCTAATGAGATAAGGTCACCTTAAAAAAACCGAGCATCTTACGAGTTGACGCTACCGTAAGCAGACGATCATGGATGAGAGAAAATTTTCGTACCTTAGAAATGCATTTTCAAACTGATTTATTCGCCGATGATAATTTTAATCCTTTTCTTATAAAATTTTCGAACTAGTAGTTAACCCTTTGAGGCGCAACCCTTTCCCAATGCTGAAAAAAGGGCAGCCGTTGCCATCGCTCGACTTAAAACTACCAGCAAGATGGCGGACGATCGAAACGTTCATCGCTGGCCACAGATCCAGAGACCCTTTTTTTGACGACAGCTGGCTGTGCCAGCACAGCCAGCTGTCACGTTAGAGCCACGAACATTAGTCACATGTTCATTAGAGTCACATTAGAGCTACGAACATGCCACGTCACGTTAGAGTCACGAACAGATTTTACGTGCTCCAGCTCCCATTAGCGTACACGGTCCCACAGCAGTCCAGCCGAGAGAGGTGTGGTCACCCTCCCAAGCAGGCCCTACGAGAGGGGGGGGGGCAGACGGGGCGCCGCCCCTGGGCCCGTGCGAGTTAGAGTGGGCCCATGTTCAGCTGTAGTGCGTCCGTGAATTTTTCAGAAGGTAGTACGAATTTCATTTATAGTTCCGTAATTATTATTATTTTTTTTAAATAGACTAAATTTTGAATACATAATTCTGGAATGATGGCAGAAATGTTAATTCTACCATTTAAATATTAGTATTTTTTCAACCTTTGAACATGAATTAAAAGTACCATTAATTATCAGAAAAACTTCCCTCCCACTCCTTCCTTTTAGCATTTTATATGAAAATCATTAAAAAGAGCAGTTTTACAAAAAAAATCCTTCCGCCCCTCCTGTTTTTTTCGAAACTTATGAGTGCTTTACGGAAAGGGCCGGGAAGATTTTCGCCCCTCCTTATAAAATTTTTCTCAGAGGCCCTGCTCCCAAGTACTAGCTAACCCGATGCTGCTTCACTTTCCGTGTTCTCATGGGAACGGAGAGGCGAATTATTCACGTGCCAGAAAATGACAGTACTGACAGTATGACATTCCTAAGAGTATCCCTACTTACGTTATCCCTAACAGTCAGGGCCCGATTATGACCAACAGGGGACCCGGGCATTGATGAATTTGGCCCCCCACCATCTATGAAATTTGTTTTATTTCTCATAAAATTTTGATATAAAAAAGAATATTTCAGAGCAACATTAAAAATTGGGAGCACTTTCAAACCGGGGGGCACTGGGCGAAGTCCCGATTTGCCCATGCGATAATAAGGCCCTGCTAAACAGTTTAAAACAAATTAAACTTCTTTAAATACACATTTCAGATAATTCAAGGCTTCACCTCATTCATCATATATCACCGGGGAGAGAAAAAGAAAAAGAATTGCTTCCACAAGAAAGTAACTTCTACTATATTCAGTTTTTACCGCACTTCTCCTGTTCTCTTAACAACTTAAGCAAAGCTGATTTCTTACGCGTCCGCAAGACAAGAGCATCTGTTTACACAAATCAGGGTCATGCCTTCCAAAAACAGTCGTATTCAGCCATTCGAAAAACGCCACTCTGTTTACAATTTGAACGGTGGCTGTCTTTTTGTGTTTTCGTGCCGAACATGGCCGAACATTCTACAAAGACAGAAAAGCCCCATGCATTATTCAAATTCATATTTGCACTTGGTGGTGTTTACATCTTCTGGCGCTAGAAAAAAAAGTTATTTTTGTGTTTAGAAAGAGCTACATGTACTGCTTCTTTTTTGCTTATAAAAAAATACACTGTAGGAAGGGGGGAAAATTGTCATGCTGTTTTAAGGGATGATCATGATTTGAAATTATTTATTTATTTTTCGTTACGTAGTACTGTAAGAATGAAGTATCAGGTTGTAACGAAAGTTTTCCCCCATATCTGCCTGAAAAACTAACTTCTAACTCCTTAGATAACTGTTTTCGAACTTTCGGTACCAAACCCGCACAGTGTCACATGATACAACATTAGTACTTAAAGCTGTACTCATAATTCGTTCATATTATGTAGCTGACTTTTTGCAACACAACTGAAAGTAAATGATGGTTCTAATCCTCTAGAGTGATAGTTCCATTTGAGACACCTTATACTTAATGATAACTATATTTTTTTACAGATTTCACAACACAGTGTTATAAAGTAAACCTCTTTCTTTCAAATGCTAAAAATCGTTCGACAAAATATGGGCGAATACGCCAACGAGAACTGTGTGCTGACGATGTTTGCGGTGGCGGGAAACTTTCGTTACAACCTAATACTTTAGTTTAAAGCATTCTTAATAAAATAATATAAAAAGTAACAAAAACACTAAACAAAAGAAAAGTTAGTGCGCTAACCCTTTGAGGCGCAGCCCAAAAAAGGGCAGCCGTTGCCATCGCTCGACTTAACCACCAGCAAGATGGCGAACGATCCGCCATCTTGCTGGTCGTTAAGTCGAGCGATGGCAACGGCTGCCCTTTTTTCAGCATCAGGCAATCTAATGCAGCAGTTCTCGCATTCTTCCATTTTTCAGCAGATGTCAGTGCTGTTAAAAAGAATCGTGACAATTTTTTTTACGGGAAAGGACGTACTAAAAAGTAAAGGATTCTCGTGGAGCTCTGTTACCCGCAAGTATTTTTTATAGAAATGAAATCTATTCTTCGTGACTGGCAACAGTCAAAACGTCGAGAGTTTGGTATTTCCAGAGCGGGAACACTGCGCGTTAAAGGGTTAAAAGGGAAAATAATTAAAACCTTGTAAAATAAGCCACAAAGAACGGTACTTATAAAAAAAAAGTTTTGGTTGATAAAAAGGTTTATCCTTCTTTAGTTGTATAGAAATTTTGATGTTTTGAGAAAGTTTTTATATAAAAATTGTTTTAACCTCTTCAGACCTGACAGAAATCGCACACCTCAAATTAAAGAAATGATTCCATAATTATTTTTAAAAAACACACTATAAACCTAAAACGACAAGTGGAAATTGAATTTTCAAACAATTTTTTGAATAAAAGATTTGTCTAAAAGATTGTCTAATTCCTAATCTGTGCCTTAGTAGTAAAAAATTGTTATCATCCATAAACTTAAGTTGCTCCGAAACTTTAAAAGATAAATAATGTCCTTTTCAGCTACATGAAATTGGAAAAAAAAAATCTCACAAATTTAACTTGAAAATTTCAAGAACATTCAAATAGTCGGCGGTAACGTCAAACAAAAATAAAATGTGTGCTGTATTTTGTAATATAATTTATGAGACATGAAATAGAAATGATTTCATAATTAAAGTTATATGTTAATATGAGCTGTATGTTTTTTAAAAATATATTCATACATAGTAATTAATTTATGCTTTTTATTTACAGATTCCACTGTTCTGCAGCGACCAAATCATCCTTTGACTTTTGATTTTGGTGAAATTCTCTTCAAAATTTAATTCGAGAAAAGATTCTGTTGCCATTTTTCATCTTTTAACACGATTACCTCAATGCCGTCTTCTTTCTTTAAAACAGGACTAAAGCCGCCCCCCCCCCCTTTCTTTGTGATCCTGCATGGTCATTTGCATTACAATATATGTCTATACCGGCTGACCAAAAAGTCCGTAAAAACTTTAAAAATTCATTAAAACAGAACAAATAATGATAGAAAATTGCGATTTGGATAAATAATTCTGGAAGGTGATCGGATTTTTTTTTTTTTTAATGGCAAGAAAGTTTGTAGTTCAAAATGTTGCCGATAGGTGGCGCTGACATGCACGATGGTAAGCAAGCCCCTTCCCCCTCCCCAAAAAAAAAGTCTGAAATATCTCTTGTCCTTTCCATACGAACTGCAATTTTGTTACACGATTTGTTTTTTGAAATTTTCACGAGCTTTTGACACATCCTTTGTACATCAAAGTTTAGAAATTCATTATAAGAGAACAAATAACGATACGAAATTGCGGTTTGCATGGATAAGATTAGAAAGATTTCAGATTTTTTTTTTGTTGGAAACTTGCTTCCCATTGTTCATGTCAGTGCCACCTATCGGCAACATCTGAAACTACAAACTTTCTTGTCATTAAAAAAAAATTCGATCACTTTCTAAACCTGTTTTTGCAAACCGCAATTTTCTATCAATTTTTGTTCTTTTTTAATGAATTTTTGAAAATTTTACGGGCTTTTTGGTAAGTACGTTTTACTTTAAGTATTTTATGCACGGTGAATGTAAAATCAGTAAAAGTGTTTGGAAACAAGTTACCTTAATTGAATAAATGATATATTTAAAAGAAATAAATAAAAATTTGCATATTGATACCTGTTTAATTTATTTTATCTCATTGCTCTACGTAGTGGATTTCCTATGGATGTCTATTGACCAGTGACAGATCTTGGATTTTTCAAAAGTGGGGTAAAAACAAACTGCCGCCCTTGCCACTTTAAGTTTCACTTAGAATTGAATTGCTCCCCGAAGCAGCGATTTCAAGGTGAGGCAAAAACTTAAAACTGCCGCCCTCGCTTACAACCATTTAAGGCTGCCCTTTTTGGAAATCCTGCATCATTTGAACAGCTGTTAAAGGATTTAATTGCGTTAGAGACTCGGAAAAATTTAGAATGTCTCTTTACAAGTTGTACTGTGAACTGTAGCAAACAATGAATCTATAGTAGTTACGAAACACTTACGAAAAAAAATACTGAACATACGGAATTTTGCAAATTTCCCTAAACAGGTCACTTCTCAATCTATTTTTGAAGGAGATTTTTGTTCTTATGAATTTTTTTATGGACGTTGCTTGATACATACAGCTTTACTGTTGGTATTAGTCCATACTGCATTGAATGAAGAAGCATTATTACAATTCTTTCGAGTATTCAACATGATTGGTTCGTTTTTTTTAAGCTGATGCAAAGTCCTGTAACGATAATCATTCTTCAGTTGGAACACGCTTAAACTATTGATCATAGACGTGTACAGTAAATTTTAAAGTTATGTAAAATAAAATGCAATCAAACTCAAAAGTCCTGTAACGACAATTACTTTTCTAAGGGAACACTCTTAAGTTTCTTTTACTTAAATTTTACACCCTCCAAAAATCGCAGCCCGTGTTCAGGGATACTGGATTTCGCCCCACTAGATTCGGCACTGCTATTAATGCAGAACACTACACAAAATAGACCGCACCAATGTATTCAGTCAACTACGGCTCCTATGGAAACAGATTCGCCTTATATTAGGAGGAGCCGCAACCCTCGCTAGGAGAAACACCTTGCCTATATGTAGATGCACCCTCCCAAAAAATGTATTCGAGTACATAGCCTGAATTTCCAATTGATACTTTGTGAATAAATAACTAATTAGTTTTTGAAAAACGCACAACTGGACAGAAGTATGAAAAGTTATCATAATTATACGTAACCTTATTCATATATTATAATAAATTTTTAATGTACGAAACCAACATAGGAAGTTTGACTTTTATTCGAATGTTATTTTGAGAGGGTGGAAGATGAGAAAGTGCAAAGAAAGGAAATGTTTACGAAAGTTACACTGAAAAATAGGGTATGTTTTCATGAAACACAATGAAAAACAAGTTGTGATTAGAAAACGAGAAAAATAAACTTCGGGCTATGAGGGTCTTCAACAATGAAAATTAGTGAAAAGGGTTATTTTCAAACATACCACTTAAACAAGAAGAATATTCATATTATAAGTGTTATTTTTAGAAATTTTATTTTATAACCTTTCTTATCAATAAACAGGGTGTCTACCACATAAAGTAGGCTTGATTTTTTGACTTTTTCTTGACCATAACAAATACGAAACACTAATATCAAAAATACATTCGTGCCAGGGATGCAGAATATGTACGATCCGGCAATCTAGGATAGGGGGAAATTTTACGTTAAAGCATCTGGTTTCCAAGACTAACTACAAAGTTCGAACCCAGCTGGAAGCATTGAAATATTTGAGAAATACAAAACTATTTATTTAATTACTCTGTAATTACCGTGTGAGGTGTTGTGCCTTGGTGCAAGAGGCCGATGACCTAAGGTTGGAAGCATCTTCATTCAGTGGGTTTTTTTTCTGAACTAAATAGCTATTATTTACATAATTTGGGTTAAAGTGTAATTACTTCAAGTTTTATTGATCAAATCGCACGAATCTACGCTGGACTGTAAAAGATGAGAAACTAAAGTCTCTGGCTTAAGGTAGACGGAGATTAGTTCAATCCCGCAAAGTCAATGGGATTATTGAGAAATCTGACTGTGGTGGCGCTATCTATGAACGAATTGTTTAACTAAAGTGTTATTACTTGAAATGTTTATGAGGTATATAAAAGAAAGAGAATTCCACCAAAATGTTGTGGTTGTGAGATCAGTCTCTGGTTTGAGAAGCGGAGGAGAGATCAATCCCCAAGCTTGGTGCCGCGGTGTTTTATTAAAATATCTGAAAAAAATAGATCAGTCTATATGGGATAGCCTTCATTATTTAACTAGCGTGGGAGATCTTGAAAAGTTTTTGGGGCACGTAAAAGTAACCTCTTTGTGTTAGTAGTTGTGCCAGAGAGTTTGAGGACTGTCCAACTAGACGCATGTTCTGCGTTCGAAACCGGCTGGGCGTAATATAGCCGAATTTTCACTTTAGCTTAGAACCGGATTAGTTGGCTCTTATCTATCAGACACAGACACCCATTTATTGGTTGAAATACTGCAGTATATGGGGCACTTAAAAGATGACAAAGTGTTAGTAGTCGTGGGAAAGACGTTAGTCGCTGAGCGGAGAGGGAATGGAATGACCTGAGATCAAACCCCGTTAAGGTAGTGGAATTTTATTTTTAAAAATCTGATAATAATGTACCCACAGTATGGGATGATGTAAATTATTTAATTAAGGTGTAATTACTTGAAATGCTTTTAGAGTATATGAAAGATAACCGTGTGTTGGCACTAGTAGCCCGAGTGGTTAAATATGTTATCTCTGAGACGGAATCAAGGATCCATCTGAGTGAAATACTTTTTTTAATTAAGCTGTGATCTGAGGTCTTTGGATCCATCTATCAGACTAATTTAATGGATAAAATATTCCAATATGATGCATGCAGGACACATAAAAGATTGCTGCGTTTGATAGTTGCGGTGAAGATGTTAGTCACTGGGCTGACAGTAGAATATCATAAGATCAAACCCAGCGAAGGCTAGTGCAGTTTCTGAACAAAGTACATAATTGAAAACAATTGAAAATAACAGCCTTTTGTATGAGATAGAATAAATTATTTAACATCTGATTACTTGAAATATTTATAAGTTACGTAAAAGAAACTCACCTCTGAACACTGATGCTTGCGAGGTTAAACACGTTACTTTCTTGTACCAAGTTCAAACCTAACTAAGTGACATGGAATTTTAGAATTAAGCTATGATTTGAGACTAGTGGCTCCATCTATTTGACTAATTCAGCAAATCTAATATTCCTACCTGATATATATGGCGCTTATAAAACATATCTCTTTCTGGGAAAAGGGAGCAATACCGAGTTCGAATCCAACTTAGTGTAATGGAATTTTTGCATGTAGCTATGATCTGAGGCTAGTGGCCCCATCTATCGAATAAATAAAGTATTCCAAAGAGATATATATAGGAAATGTTAAAGGCGACATCGAGTGCTAGCACTCATAGCAAGGATGTTAGCTACTGGGTTCGAATCCGAAACAGAGAAGCAAAGTTTTTGAAGAAATCTAAAATTCATGGCCTGAATAGAATAGAAAAAAATATTTGATTAAAATGCGATTACTTGAAATATTTATAGGGTGTGTAAAACGGATTTTGTCTGTGGACGCTGGTGGCCGAGTGATTAAAGACGCTACGTCGTAGAAAAAAAGGTACCCTGTTCGAATCCAGCCGAGTGGAATTTTTGAATTTATTTGTGATCTGAGATTAGTGGCCCCATCTACCGAACAAATTTAACAAATAAAGTATTCCAGTAAGATATATATAGGGCATGTTTAAGACGACTGAGTGTTAGCAGGGATGTTAGTTACTGGGTTGTTGATGGGAATTGTCTGAGATCAAGTCCGGTATAGGGTAGCAAAGTTTTAGAAGAAATCTAAAATTAATGACCTGCTGTACGGACTAGAATAAATTATTTACTTTCGATGTGATTATTTGAAATATTTATAGGGTATATAAAGGAGTCTCTCCTGTGAATGTTGATGGCCGCGAGGTTAAAGCCGCTACCTCTGGATAAAGAGGTACCGAGTTCGAATCCAGCTGAGTGCAATGGAATTTTTGGATTTAGCAATGATCTGAAGCTAGTGGCTCCATCTATCTGATTAATTTAACAAATAAAATAAACGATAGTGGTATATATAGGCTTGTAAAGCAAACACTGCAGTGGCCACAGTTGGCCGAACGGTAGGAGTCAGCGTTTGCGCTCTCCTTTGGCGGCGGGTTCTGTCCCCGTCGCGGTGAGCTTGTGTGATGGATGCGTGCGAGTGTGGTGGTTCGGAATCCACATTAAACTGTAGGTCCCTGTCCCGACATACTGTTCGGTGGCAGTCTCTTTCCTGTGTCTATATATATGTCTCTCTAGCTTCCTCTTTCTCCACCATGTGCAAAGGAATGGGGCGGAACCTGCGTGGGATTGGTCCGGGGCGGAGACCCCTTCCTTGTATCGGGGTCGAAACTCCGGTCACTCCTCCAGCGTTTCCGCCCTCAGCTTCCTGACCGCGTGGCATTTTGCTGCTCTTGACCTCGGTTAATGAGGTGCAGCACTTTGCTGAAAATTCACTTCCTTTGTCCCCACTTCCTTCTTGAAACAAAATAAGGAGGTTGACGTCTGAACTTAAAGGAAGAGTTACAACCATGTAAACGAAGGCAGTTATTTTTCGGCAAAATCCTGCGCCCGGTTAACCGAGGTCAAGAGCAGCAAAATGCCACGTGGTCAGGAAGCTGAGGGCGGAAACGCTGGAGGAGTGACCGGAGGTTCGACCCCGGTACAAGGAAGGGGTCTCCGCCCCGGACCAATCCCACGCAGGTTCCGCCCCATTCCTTTGCACATGGTGGAGAAAGATGAAGCGAGAGAGACATATATATAGACACAGGAAAGAGACTGCCACCGAACAGTATGTCGGGACAGGGACCTACAGTTTAACGTGGATTCCGAACCACCACACTCGCACACATCCATCACACATGCTCACCACGACGGGGACAGAACCCGCAGCCAAAGGAGAGCGCAAACGCTGACTCCTACCATTCGGCCAACTGTGGGCACGGCAGAGTTTACTTTACAAGCCTATATATATATCACAATCGTTTATTTTATTTGTTAAATTAATCAGATAGATGGAGCCACTAGCCTCGGATCATTGCTAAATTCAAAAATTCCATTTCACTCGGCTGGATTCGAACTCCGTACTCCTCGCTTCAGAAACAGCGTCTCTAACCTCGCAGACACTACCGTTCAGACACGGATCCGTTTTATAAACCTCATATATATCACATTGGATTATTTTATTTATTAAATTAGTTAGATAGATGGAGCCATTAGCCTCAGAGCACAGCTAAATTCAAAAATCCCATTTCACTCAGCCGGATTTGAACTCCAGACCCTTCTCTCGCTTCAGAAATAGCGTATCTAACCTCCCGGCCACTACCGTTCAGGTACGGATCCGTTTTATAAACCTCATATACATCACATCAGATTATTTTATTTATTAAATTAGATAGATGGAGCCACTAGCCTCCGATCATAGCTAAATTCAAAAATCCCATTTCACTCTGCTGGATTCGAACTCCGTACTTCTCGCTTCAGAAATAGCGTTTCTAACCTCCCGGCCACTACCGTTCAGGTACGGATCCGTTTTATAAACCTCATATATATCACATCGGATTATTTTATTTATTAAATTAGATAGATGGAGCCACTAGCCTCCGATCATAGCTAAATTCAAACATCCCATTTCACTCTGCTGGATTTGAACTCCGTACCTCTCGCTTCAGAGATAGCGTTTCTAACGTCGCGGCCGCTACCGTTCAGCCACGGATCCGTTTTTATAAACCTCATATATATATATATATATATCACATTGGATTATTTTATTTATTAAATTAATCAGATAGATGGAGCCACTAGCCTCATATCATAGCTAAATTCAAAAATCCCATTTCACTCGGCTGAATTTGAATTCCGTACCTCTGGCTTCAGAAACAGCGTCTCTAACCTCGCGGACACTACCGTTCAGATACGGATCCGTTTTTATAAACCTCATATATATATATCACATTGGATTATGTTATTTATTAAATTAGTTAGATAGGTGGAGCCACTACCTCATATCATAGCTAAATTCAAAAAACCCATTTCACTCGGCTGAATTTGAACTCCGTACCTCTGGCTTCAGAAACAGCGTCTCTAACCTCGCGGACACTACCGTTCAGACACGAATCCGTTTCATAAACCTCGTATATATATATATCATTGGATTATTTTATTTATTAAATTAGTTAGATAGATGGAGCCACTAACCTCAGATCATAGTTAAATTCAAAAGTCCTATTTCACTCAGCTGGATTTGAACTCTGTACAACCTCATATATATCACACTGGATTTTTTTATTTATTAGATAGATGGAGCCATTGGCCCCAGATCATAGCTAAATTCAAAAATCCCATTTCACTCAGTTGGATTGGAACCCCGTACCTCTCACTTCAGAAATAGCGTCTCTAACCATGCGGCCACTACCGTTCAGACACGGATCCGTTTTATAAACCTCATATGTATCGCATTGGATTATTTAATTTATTAAATTAGTTAGATAGGTGGAGCCACTAGCCTCAGATCATAGCTAAATTCAAAAATTCCTTTGCCCTGAGCTGGATTTGAACCTGATACCTCTCTCTGCAGAGAGGTAGAGTCTTTAACCTCGCTGCCACAAGCGTTCACGGACAAAGTTTTTTTTATACCCTATAAATGTTTTAAATAATCGTAATTAATTTATTCTATTATATGCAGAAGGCGATTTCTTCTAAAACTTTGCTTTCATGTACCGGACTCGATTTCTGACAATTATATCGGCATCGCAGTTACTAACATCCGTGGTACGACTGATGTCACTCAGTCGTCTTAACATGTCCTATATATATTACATTTTGAATTTTTTAAAATTTTATTTTTTCGATAGATGGGGCCACTATCTTCAAATTCGAGCTAAATTAAAAAATTCCATTTCACGCGACTGGATTTGAACTAGGTACGTTTGCCTTCAAAACCACAGCCTTTAAAGCTTTCCATTCATCATTGCTGACTAGGGTATATCTTTTATATATCCTACTAGCTGAGTGCCCGTTCTTCGCACGGTAGGAAACAAATATTTTCCTAAAATATAACCGTACCTGTGTGAAAACAAAATCTTAAAAAAAAAAAAAAAAAGTTCAAGTAGTCCCTTTGTTGAAACTACCGTGGGATATAGTAACTTAACGTAGGTTTATGGTTTAATTAGCTGTAAGTCGATCGCGCGTGTTGAAAAATGATGAATAGAACACTTTTAATTTCACGAAATATTTATTAACGTGATTTACTGTGCTTTAATCCATATTAACTTAACAAATCTACTATTACTACCTCTCTCTCTCTAACTTATATTAATATATAAATATAAGTACTATTTTAAAACATTTATTTAAAAAAAATTTCATGATAATTAAGTTGCCGATCCACATCGGCATGAAATTTTGTACAGATATGTTAAACGATATAGAAAAGGCCGTAATCTGCTCCAAAATTCTAAAAAAATCTACGCGTTCTCTGATTTTTAGTGATTTTAGACAATTTTCAGTTGCAGAAAGCTAATGTAATATGCGATAGATTATTATTTTTCACGAGTTTGAATATCTCATCAAATATCAAATTAATAATCTCTGACGCAAAAAATTACTTCCTGGAGCAAAAATTTTTCGTTGTTTTCATGATTTCTGTCAACTTGGAATAGCTCTTTTCTATAACATAGACTGCTATATTTCAAGAGACCAGTTTTAATATTTCAATCGTTTTTTCATAAATCTAGGATTCCATATGTAGATTGACGATATTAGTTTTTAGAAGTGTCCTTTTAAATTGCAAGTGAGATTACAACTGTCTATAACTGAACATCTCAATTACCACAGCAACTACATTTGAATGGCTTCCATTGCTTATGTCATACACAAAGAGGGTACCCGTTATCGAGTAGCTTACTTAATGATTCGTTAATGCTAGGGGGAACAGCCAGCTGGTTAATAAAAATGAACATTTAAAAAAAATATTATTAAATTTAAATAAACCTCCCGGTAAAGGGAGTTCTTTAATCTTCTCCCGAAAAACTTTTAAGACTACGTACAAAATGATGCATTTTGTGGCCTTCTGGGGTAGCAACTGAAAAAATGTAGCTTATGGGAGTGGAAATATTTGAAGTGATCCTAATCTCGGAACATAGACGACAATTTTTCTTCATCTTAAAAAAAAATACTTGTACACCTGAAATGTTTGCTGCAGTCAGATCAAGATAGGGCCAGACTGATGGTAGGGCCCGCCCGTCTGTAGACAGTGGGACACACTGGCCAGTCCGGTCCTGACTCTTATAACAAACTTAAATATCATGTTGTCGTTCGAAGACAATGCAGAGAAGTTTTTCACGGAAAATAATGTTTCGTTCAAATAAGCAACATTTTGTTGATTCAACAAAAATTTGGTTGGCGCTATTTCAACAGAATAATTTTGTTGGCTTTAATAAAAGTTTTGTTAAATTAACAAAATATTTCTTGAATTAACAAAAATTTGTTGATTGAACAAAAGTTTTTTTTTTTTTTTTTATGAAACCATCCAAAATTTTGTTGAATTAACAAAAACTTTTTTCAGTATTTATTTTTCCCTCCCGAAAAAGAAAATAAGGATTTGAAAGTAACGCTTGAGTCTCAAATCAGGAAAATACTATCAATCTCCAAAGCATCTTTTTATTTACATTTAATTTCAATATCAAGCAAATACTACATAAAGTACAAAATGCAAACAGGAAAAAGAACATAGTCGATCAATAGAAGTTCAGCATTTGTCCAAAAGTTCTCTCACTAGCCCCAGCATAGTCCGTAAAAGGGCTCGAAATAAGATTTTGAAGCTGGCAGCAAAAGCTCAGCTCAGCTCAAAGCAAAATCTTAAATTTTCATAATAACAGGCAGTTGCAGCAGCTGCAGTTCTTTTTAGATTACCTTTTTTTTAAAAAAATTAATAAATATTGCAATGAAAAGAGCAAACAGTATTATTTATATATGCTTACATGCTTCACTTGTAAGCATTCTGCAATTTCATGCCTAACCTTAAAATACAAGCGAGATAGAAAGAAACAGATGCAATAAATTTTAAAAACTCGAAGCTAAACTTGCTGTGAGAACGGGCGACAAGCTGATCGTCACAGCTACTGGGGCTAATCTCGAAATAATTCGCCACTTATTTCGAGCCCTGGTCCACATACACCTGCAGCAGAAAGGGCTGGACAATCGGATGAATGCAAAGCATCCATTTCATCGTTGGAACCACAGAAGGGGCACCAGAGCAATGGAGAATCTCTAGTACCAGAAAGGTGCTTCACAAGACCACCATGACGTGTAGCTAGGCGAAACCAAGCAACAGCCTTCACCTCTGGAAGTAAATGGAACATATTGCAGAAGATTCAGACCATGGTTTATGACCATTTCTGCGAGACAGTTCATGATAAGATCGCGTCTTCAAAATTTTATGTATGGATTGACACAAAGCATTCATTCCATAGCTGGAACCACAGAAGGTGCACCAGGGAGTTGGAGAATCTCTAGTTCCAGAAAGATGCTTCGCAAAGACCTGCGTGACGCGTTGCTAGGAAAGAAAAAAGCAACAGCTTCACCTATGGGAGCATCTGGAACATACTGTAGAGGATTCAGACCAAAGTTTATGACCATTTCTGCGAGCCAGTTCTTGGTAAGATCTCGTCTCCATAATTTTATGTTTAGTTTTATTGATTGAAACGATGCAGTTCCACTGGTTTGTTGGAGGATTTAAGCGCCACTTTCTGGTACGACCATCTGCAGATTCATTTGGCAGGAACTCCACAATGATCTCTGAAAGAGTAAGGAAAAATTTTAAAGTTTGAGTGCATACACCCAAAGTGATTAAGAAATGAACAATGACAAATTTTGTCAAACGGATCGATTATAAAACATTTTACAACACGATCCTATTTGGGCATAATCCTCTTATCAAGACCTCTTCACGAATGGTAATCCTGTTACATCCCATCATTTCAAAGACAAGGCAGTGTGGATTCCCCTTCTGTGCCTATCATTGCTTCCCGGCTCGGGTCTTTAGTTTTTTTTTAAGGATTGGACCAGACGCGACGAGGTGCAGATTTGGGAAGAACATTTATAGCTACAAATATATGGAAAGTAATGTCACTTTTTTGTATATCAGTATTTCTTCTATCCAAAACTACTGAAGCTAATTATTAAAAACTTGGCATGTACGTGAGTTTTTAAAAATAGATTCTAGATTAGACAACGATTTCCAAAATTTTTATAACCTATGGAGGCTAGGGTGTTTGGATCCATCCGGCCTGATCTCAAAGAAAAATACAGATATCCATAAAATTCTTACTGCAACACTCACGAATACCTAAAAATCAATTTCAGGACAATTTGAATAGCGTCTTACAAAGAATGTAAATGTGATGAAAGGGGGAGGGTGGCCATCTTTAATGGAAGAAAAAAAATATTATCAATAAAATTCTTACTTTAAAATGTAACAAATATGAACCTGGTGTTTAGTCACATCTTGTTTGTAATTGAAAACACCTTGAAAGTTCATTTGTTTGAATTTTATGAAAAAAAAAAAAAATCACTTTTTGATTATATTAAGCTCTAGTTCAGTGATATCTTGAGATATGAGCTACATTTAAGCTCTAGTTCAGTGAATCTTGAGATATGAGCTACATTTAAGCTCTAGTTCAGTGATATCTTGGGATATAAGCTACATTTAAGCTCTAGTTCAGTGATATCTTGAGTTATGAGCTACTTTTAAGCTCTAGTTCAGTGATATGTTGAGATATGAGTTACGTTTGTTTCTTCACCAAGCAGTTTAATCAGTTCGGTGTTTTTATTATGGCAAGCCTACTCGAGGGACATTATGTATGAGGTTACCTTGGGCGGAGGTCTTTTTAAAGGGTATCAACGCGTATTCACGTTGCATCTGGAGGAAAACGCATCTAGTAATATTTTTTGCAAGGTCCGTGATGAAATAAACAGACTTGATCGATTACACCGGAAATCGGTTGTGTGTTAAATTGGATTACTGTTAAGATTACTTCCAATTTCTAAAATGATTAGGATTGGTGAATATTTTTTAGTAAATAGGTAGCCATCTTAATGAAGACAAATGTTTATCAATAAAATTCTTACAGAACAATGCTATGTCATCTTAACACTTCCGTAAAAATCATAAAATTCCAATTTAGCAAACTATAATGCGCACCGGTTATAACGGACGTGGGATATAACGTAATATCGGCTATAACGTACTCAGAAGCTAGCTCCCGATTGAAGTCCTATATTTATAATGTTATTTAACTTCGGTTAAAACTTACTTAACAAAAGTACGTACTTCGGCTATAACGTACTTTTTATACAAAAGCCAAGAATAAAATTCTGCTTTTGTTAAGCATTTTATCTCCTTTTTCACGTAAACTTCAGTACGTTCAAAAACACTCGTTGTCAGTTTTCAGATTCTCTGGCGAGATGAATTGTGTATGAATGAAGGGAGCGATCTTTCATCTTGTTCACCTGCTAGGCAGGGCTAAGAACAAGACCAAGTTTTTTCTTTGGCATTCATCAATGTAAATGCCTTATGAAAAGCCCTATCTATAATGATTCTGATGATAGTGAAGAAGAAACTGAGGAGCCTATACAAAGCATACCCGACGCATTAAATGCTGCAAAAATAGCATCACGATTCTTTGAATGCCGAATTGATGATGCAGAGACTCTACAGAAGTCTATTATGGATATCCAAAACGGTATTTTTAAAGTAGCATCTACTCATTTAAAACAAAAGAAAATTACAGATTATTTATCTCCATAAAAATTGTAAGTGATAAAGAATTTTCTGTTTTTTATTTAATTTAAATTTTTAAAAATCTGACATGTTTAAAACACACATTTCAGTGAAATTATGAGCCTGCTTTCTTTTTTTGTAATATTGAATCTTACCCAGCGGTATTTCTTATAACGTACTTCGGCTAATAACGTACTACACTCATGTCCATAAATTAAGGATAATGAAGTTCAGGCAAATAAAGAGAAAGAAGCAAAACAAATTTGACTTATTTGTAAAGTCTATTTATTAAACAAAAAGTAAAGAGCAAAAAAGATGCTATATGTTTGACATAATTAATAAAAATTGCAAGTTTTACTCCCTTGACCAAATTTCAAAAAAGAACCTATTTACAAAAAACAGTATAACATGGTTAGTAGGATGGTTAATACGGAGTACGTCTCCCGGACGATGCAATACAGGCCTGACAATGCCTAGGCATGCTGAGTATCACGGTCTGCCTTGAAACTGTCGTACCGGTAGCTGAAGAGAGCTGACGAGACAGGTCTGATGCTGTACTCCGTCTGTTTCTTTTGGCAGTAACTGCCAAATAGCGGTCCTTATTCGGCGTTGTAACTCGGTGGCGACCTGTGCTGTAACGTCTACTCACATTACCATCATCTTGGAATCGTTGCCAAAGCCTGGAGATGACACTCTGGGCGATTCCAAGTTCCTCGGATACTTCCAGCTGGGTACGTCCACATTCCAGTCGTCCGATAATTCTGCCACGTAAAACATCATCCAAATGCCTCCTTTGTGCCATAACTATGCGGTTTTTGCACTGAAAGGCTTTCACAGCGCTTGTGAACAATTTTACTTCTTTGCCACCATTCCTTATATACCCCTCTCTTACACTCTCGTCATTGTGACGTACCATCCACGCCATCTGGTGGTTTCCTGTAATTTGCATATTCTTCTTCAAGATGTGTGTGATCATTCCACAGGTGAAATTTTTATTTTAGAGATCAATTTCTGTGTGATTCTGAATTATCCTTAATTTATGGACATGAGTGTACTTCTTAGATCCCGTGAGGGTACGTTATAACAGGCGTCTGCTGTGTTACAATCGAGTGTAATCGACATGAAGTCTGGAGATAGTCGATTTCTTCTCATCCAGATGTGAGACGAGTAACGCAATCAGCCCCCTCCCTTGAAATCCCCAAAACAAAGATGCTTTTTCTCTTCTGAGTTGGGGGGAGGGGGGTGACAATCTATGCCTTGCAACTAAATTTTCCCCGTAAGACGAGATGAGAAAAATCGATTTTTTTTTTCCACGATGAGAAAATAAAATTTCCTGCAAAACATGAGATGGTAGAATCGATTTTCTTCCTTTAAGATGGGGAAAAATGAGAAATTAAATTTCCCTGCAAGACAGGAGATCAGAAGACTGACTAACTTTCAGAAAGAGAAATTAACTATTTTCCTACGAGACGCGAGATCAGAAAATCGATTTCCTTTGAAAATGTTAAGTTAAACTTTCCTACAACACATAAGATGGACACCATCGATTCCCTGTAAAATGAGAAATTCAATTTTCCTGCAAGATGAAAAAAATTTATTCCCAGCAAGATAACAAATCAAATTTTATTTTTAGAAACTAATGATTCCCTTGCAAAGAGAGAAATTAAAATTTCCTGCAAGACACTACGAAAAGAAAAATGGATTTTCATTAAGATGGGGAATTAAATTTTCCTGGAAAGCATAAAGTGACAAAATCGATTTTTTGTAAGATAAGAAGTCAAATTTTCTTGCAAGACACGACACGAGAAAAGAAATTGCCTGTTAGGTAAGAAATTATGTTTTCTTGCAAGACACTATATAAGAAAATGTATTCTTCTGCAAATTGAGAAATTAAATTTCCTTGCAAGACAATAAGACGAGAGAGTCATTTTCTATAAAATAGGAAAATATGTTTTTCTGCTGTACATAAGGCAACAAAATCGATTTACCTGCAAAATTATAAATTCCTGCAAGACATGATAAAAGAAAATCGATTCTTTGTGAGATGGTAAAACGTGAACGCAGAAATTCGATTCTCTGTAAGATAAGAATTTAATTTTCTTGCAAGACTCGAGATAAGAAAATAAGATTCCCTGCAAGACTAGAAAATGAATTCTTGTACAAGACTAGAGACAATTATTTTTCTTTGAAAAAGGAGAGTAACAGATCCATTCTTGTCTCTAGTTTAGTTTTATGCTGATGTATTTATAATATATATATATATATGGATTTACGGCTTCCCTCTGATATTTGATGCTAATGACTGCAATACCAACAGAGTTTATTCAGGCATGGTAAAGCCGTTCATTCGAAAGGAGCAATGCTTTCAAGACTGCCAATTTTTTTTCTCCTAATATTAACATTTACATCCCAATACCTGACATAAACTTAAAAATAAGTTTAACGTTTCTATGTAGAATTTTGAAGTATTTTGCTTCTTGAGAGATGCTTAGTGGCTTAACGGTAATGAATAAAAATAATCTGTTAGATCTCGAATCTTAAAGATGAGTTTAACAAAAGGAAAAAAAGACGTGAAATTTTCAGGATTTGATTTCCTGCAGACAATATTTTAAAACCCGTCAAGAATAACTATTCTTAAGGCCTTGTTAGCCCCGAATAATTAAGGCAGATTTAAAATGACAATTTGTAGGATAGTTTCCCACGTGGCATATTTTTTATGTCACAGCTTAAAGAGTTCTAAAGCATTTAAAAACCCGTCAAATGAAAATGACGGGTAATTTCACTTATGATATCTAACTTTTTTTACTGTATCGGACACTAAAGAAGCTTTCTAGATTTGAAGATTAGGAAAAATAGCTAAAAATGTGGGAATGGGAAGATTTTCGGATTTTTAAAGTTGACTTTTTCACGTATTCGACCAACCTCGGGAAGAATAAAATTGGTCACTGTGGACAGGTGGTCACTTTAGCAGGTTCTACTGTATTTCCTTTTATATTCGTACAATGTATCTTTTCATGCATGCTTATATGATTCGGAGGAAGAGGTGCATGTGAAACTCTTGAGTGAAATTCTTGAGTGACATTCTTTCAGGAAAACTGAAAATTTATAAGTACCACTTTACTATAGTAAAATAGTAATAAACACGATGCTGTTATCCATGTATTGCGCAAGCAGCTACAAATGTAGATATTTTTGAAGCCATTTCAAACAGAGGAGAAAAATCATAATTATACTATAAAAAAATCTTACAACGTTTGATTAATACATGCCTTCTCTCTTATTCAAGTGTTAGAAAATACTTTTCAGAAACACAATAGCAGAAATTGAAAAGAAAAACTGTAAACAAAATGCTTCAAAACAGACTCACGTAATAGAGCTATTGTACTGCGAGGCCTTGGATTCGAGTTGATGGATGTACAGCAACGAAAAACATAAATAAAAAAACATGAAAGTAAAATACAGATGTACTTGCTCAGCCATTTGCAAAAAATGCCGCTTTTTATCAGAATACATCTACTCTATTTTAGGATTATGACGTAATACTTGGTAAAATAAACAAATAAATGTGAATATTCGCAATAAATTAGATACGTTATCTAGTTTATGAAATTACGTTAACCCTTGAACATGCAGTGTTCCCGCTCTGGGAACACCTAACTCTGACGTTTTGACTGTTGCCAGTCACGAAGAAGGGATTTGATTTCTATAAAAATAGTTGCGGGTGACATAGCTCCACGAGAATCCTTTACTTTTTAGCACGTCATGTCCCGTAAAAAAAATTGTCACGATTATTTTTAACAGCCCTGACATCTGCTGAAAAATGAAAGAATGCGAGAACAGCTGGACAGATTGCCCAATGCTCAAAAAAGGGCAGCCGTTGCCATCGCCCGACTTAACGACCAGCAAGATGGAGGACCGTCGAAACGTTCATCGCGTGCCACAGATCTAGAGACACTTTTTTGACGCAGCTGGCCGTGCCGGCACAGCCAGCTGTCGTCAAAAAAGGGTCTCTAGATCTGTGGCACGCGATGAGCGTTTCGATCGTCCGCCATCTTGCTGGTTGTTAAGTCGAGCGATGGCAACGGCTTCCCTTTCTTCAGCATTGAGAAAGGGTTGCGGCTCAAAGGGTTAAAGCATAAGTTTAGAAAAAAAAATTAAATGCAAATCAACGTGGAAATTTATATCGGAACTGGCGGCCAAAAATGCTAATTCGACTTCAAAGATGTTATTTGCCTGGTCAAGCCAATCTGTCAAAATATCCATTTCCCCTACTATAAAAGAAAATGGAGGATTTTTCCACCACTTGAAAAAATTGCATTGAATAAAAGACCATTTTTTTTTTCTTTTGAGAAAAATACTCAGTCTCGTTCACACAGTATGTAAAATAAAAGAACATAAAAATTTCCGTATAATAACGATAATAATAAATGAAGCCTTCTGAAATCAGAAGAGTACCATTTGTTGTTTGGACTTTTGCCTTTTGCAAGGACGAGTATGAGAGGTGGCTGTGGAGGGGGCATCAAGATCTGGCACTGGGTCAAGTTTTTGAATTTTTGTTTAAATCTGTTCGAAAAGATGGATTGCATTTCGCAGGAGAGGCAACTTTGCATGTTAAGGCCATTGACACTGGTCACGATCTCTTTATGCTATGGAATTAAGTCGCTGACAATGCTATTATGAATTTTCCGGGACAATCTGCTCTTCTGAGGTTTATTTTAGTCTAAAATCTTTTTTTTATCAGGGCGTTAAATAATTAAATTCTGCATTTTGTTAGCATGAGATTAGGATCTCTAATTTTTCTATTGCATAGCATTTGTATTTTTCGCCGAAGATTGGTAAAAATCTCTTATCTGGATTTAGTTTTAGGGACTTGATTTTGGCGCAACATTTGGCGATATTTTTCCAAAACGTCTGCAAGCTTGGCGATATTTGGTTTCTTATCTATTAATGAGACCTGTAATGTCTGCTTTCCCGCAAGTACCACGCGATCGATTTACTGTTCGTTTTGTGTTACAGCAACCCTGCACGAGTGGCATCTGTCTACTGCGGAGAGGTTGCCTTGGTTGGAGGACTTTTTAAAGAGATTCTAACGCGTATTGGGGTTACATCTGGAGAAAACAGACCAAATCTCCAGACCGTTAGATCGACAGCCGCGCGGTAGGCTAATCGCGCGACCTCCACACTTCAGCCATCTACCAGTGCTTTATCACTCGGCCATGGTCGAATTTACTGGAAAGAGAGAATTTAGCATATAGACAACGCTCGAATTTTCCTGTGAACTCGCAACGACTATAAATATGAGAACAGGGGAGCCCTGATCATTGATTTCTGCACTCTTGCTTTCAGAAAACGTTTGTGAGAGCTTCTGTATTGGACTATCACAAGCGACGTTCTTTCGGCTGTTTTGTAAACCCTTATTTTGGAAGCTGTCTGTAAATTCTGAAATAGTTGTATGCTGTGGAGCAGTTAAAAGGTTCTGTTCAAGATTCCACTTAGGGTATTTTTTTCTTCTCCTGCAATGGAAATTTTATTTATTTATTTATTTATAAAAAAATAAATGCACACCACAGACAACAATCCATTTACAGAGTTGCATAAGAAAAAGAACATAAAAGTACAAATTACAAAATAAAATACAGAGATAAAATAAATACCATATGATTGTAAAAGTTCCAAATACTTAACTTTAAAAACATCAAAAGACATGTTAAAAATATCCAAGTCCAAAGAAAACCTATTAGAAATTTATAAAATTTATATAACGAAAAATAAATGTAACTATATTTTGTAACTGGACGCACAAATAAGTGAGTATTACGAAGAAACTGTTCGGGACATTTACACAAATACTCTGAAGAATATCACTACAGTCTTCCATATTATTGACAACTTTATAAAAAAAATAATAGACAAAATAGATGACGACGTGAACTTAATCTTGGAGGACCAAAAACACTTCTCAAGTACGAAGAAGAAATATTCTGAATATAAATAGGATTACTTTTGTAGTAGAAATAACGTGCAAACTGAGGCCGAACCCGCTCAAGAATTTTAATTTTATTTTTATAATACGGATCCGAAATAAGACTAGATTAGAGCGAATCAAACTAAAGTATAAAACTTTTAACCCTTTGAGGCGCAACCCTTTCCCAATGCTGAAAAAGGGGCATCCGTTGCCATCGCTCGACTTAACTACCAGCAAGATGGCGTACGATCGAAACGTTCATTACGTGCCACAGATCTAGAGACCCTTTTTTGACGACAGCTGGCTGTGCCGCACAGCCAGCTGTCGTCAAAAAAGGGTCAAAAAAGTGTCTCTAGATCTGTGGCACGCGATGAAAGTTTCGATGGTCCTCCATCTTGCTGGTCGTTAAGTCGAGCGATGGTAACGGATGCCCTTTTTTCAGCATTGGCAATCTATCCAGCTGTTCTCGCATTCTTCCATTTTTCAGCTGATGACAGTGCTGTTAAAAATAATCGTGACCATTTTTTTACGTGAAATGACGTGCTAAAAAGTAAAGGATTCTCTCGTGGAGCTCTGTCACCCGCAACTATTTTTATAGAAATCCAATCTATTCTTCGTGGCTGGCAACAGTCAAAACGTCCGAGTTTGGTGTTCCCAGAGCGGGAACACTGCGCGTTAAAGGGTTAATGCATGAAGGTTAGAAAAGTCTTTAGTTTTACGCTTAAGAAAACCAAGTTTTTTATAAGCTTTAGAAATTATGTTATTGATATGGAGAGAAAAGTCAAGTTTTCCTTCAAAAACAACACCCAAGTCAGGTATAGAATCAGAACGAAATAAAGGAAGATTATTAATATGATATGAATAAATTAAAGTTTCAGATTTAAAATGCAGTGCAGGGCATAGTGTGAATTGCAAGGTCTAGGGAGTTTTCCAATTCGACTGGCTGTTATCAATCAAATTACTGGTTGTGAATTCCTGTAAACGGAGCATCGAAGATTGTTCAATGAGTTTCTAGAAACAATAAAATTTGTGTTTCGTCCTGCCAACTCGACTGGTTCCTGAAACGTTCTACACACTCCGGATTTTCAAGCGTTTATATCCGTTTGTATCCGCTGTGCGCCTGCAACAATACTGTTACAAAATCTGGTTGTGGGTGTAGGTTAAAATAGTCAAGCAAGCTTGAAAAATCGAAAATTACACTTTATTCGACGAAACGGAGCACTATATTTCACAATAAATAGTACGACATTTAGAAACGCAGGCAACGGTAAATCATTAACTAACACAGCAATAACACTCTATTCAAATGGCAATATCAATCGTAATGCTTTGCTCTTAATATACGCAGGCAACGGTAAATCATTAACTAACTCAGCAATAACACTCTATTCAAATGGCAATATCAATCGTAATGCTTTGCTCTTAATATACGCAGGCAACGGTAAATCATTAACTAACTCAGCAATAACACTCTATTCAAATGGCAATATCAATCGTAATGCTTTGCTCTTAATATACGCAGGCAACGGTAAATCATTAACTAACTCAGCAATAACACTCTATTCAAATGGCAATATCAATCGTAATGCTTTGCTCTTAATATACGCAGGCAACGGTAAATCATTAACTAACTCAGCAATAACACTCTATTCAAATGGCAATATCAATCGTAATGCTTTGCTCTTAATATACGCAGGCAACGGTAAATCATTAACTAACTCAGCAATAACACTCTATTCAAATGGCAATATCAATCGCAATGCTTTGCTCTTAATATCCGCAGGCGATCATAACACTGACCTCACGATGAAAGTGACTCCTTTGCTTATAGATTTGCAAGCGGTCGTGACGTCACATAGGATGTGACCAGTGGCGGCTCCTCCATTTGAGAACATGAGCACGTGAACCCCCAAAGGAAAAACTAAAAAATAAACATATTAACAAATTAAATTAAAAAAAAATATTAAGTAGACTTCTAGATGTTAGTGATTTCAAAACGTGAGTTTTACTCTCCCCAACCACACACCACTATTATTAAATACTTATTATAGCCAACGCACTGTAAAATAAGTTACTACAGCTTAGTATTTTATCGCGCGAACGTGCGATCGGCCAAATGGCCTTCTGAACAGCTCTCTGTGAAAAGACGCGGAGAGAGTTACGAGAGAAGTACGGTACTGCTCATATAACTCCGTTCGAACATTTTTAGTGTGCTCATGGACGATTTTTTTTTGCCGTTATCTCTTCCGGATTCTCCATTGGTTTGTTTTGTTAGGTTAGTTAATCTACTTTCTTCATTTTCTTAATTTTTATCATTTTTCACTACAGTATTTTTTAAGAACTGGTATAGATAATTAAGATGGGAGTAAAATAAGTATTGTGGAGCTGAAAAAAATTGCATTTTTCAATATTATCCTTTGAAAAAATGAAAGTGAAATAAAAAAATTAAGGCAACACTTTTGCTGAAACTTATCTTGGTGACGAAATGCAAGACCAAAGATGACTTAAAGTAAATAAAAAAACTTTGTAAAAAACACACATAAGATGTTACAGGTATAACTTACCTGTAATCATCTTATGTGTGCTTTTTTACAAAGTTTTTTATTTACTTTATCGTTTAACACCAATATTTTGAGTGTTTTTTCCAAAGATGACTTGTTTTCTTCCTGTTGCATGCATTGTTTTCCTTAAACTGCTGGAGATGCAAATATAGTTTAACTTGTTAGGTGCGTCGTATCTGCATACTTAATTTTCGAAATTTATTCTGTGAACCTCCATTTAAATAACGCACGAACCGCCACTGGATGTGACATCATTTTTCTAGACTTTTCCAGTAACTTCTTTCCAAATTGATATACAGCCAAAATCCCGCCAGTTTCGACAACTTCCTTTTAGTTGCGAAATTCAAGGGTTCACATACTCATTTCACTTACAACAATGCCTGTACAATTCACTTTCCGCTACACACATTGATGCAGAAATATATATATATATATATATATATATAACTAACAAGTAAAACACAAAACATACTACAAATAAGACACATCTCGCATAAAAATATAACAGCAGCTATTAGCAAAAATTAGAAACCAGATTTTGAAGCCAAATAAAGTGCAAGAATTATTGTGATAATATAATGGAACGGAAATTATAACCACTGTCACCATCGTCAGGGGCCACAAACAGTGGATTATAATTTACAGCAAACCAAATAGTAGGGTTTCATATCAGAAGAGATATTAACTCCACACATCTGGGCCCTACCCTACTATATAAAGGAAAGAAGTGATCAAAAAGATAACAAAAATTAGAAATAGGAATTATAATTTTACATACCAGACCTTGAGCACATGGAAATTTCATTTGAACAAGTGATATGTGTTGCCAATGCTAAGAATTGTAAAAAGTGAAAAATGGTGTTGCCACTAAATAAAAGTGTAAATGTGGAAAGAAGAAAGTATAGGAGTTGCCAAATACTAAAAGGTAATATTATTAAATTTTAAGAATATCCAGGTATATTAATATAATAAATATATATTGAATAATAATAAATTAAAATGATTGAATAAAATAAATAGTATAGCAAAATTAAATATAACATATTGTTTAAAATATATAATGATTATTATTATTGCCAAAGTATGTATAATAAGTTATTGTATGACAGAAGATTAATCTAGTAAATAAGAAAAAAATAAAAAATAATGTTTAGGACAGAATAATCACAATATAGGAAGCCCCCCCCTTTTTTTTTTTTTTTTTTTTTTTTTTTTTTTTTTTAATCCCTCCAGATATATATATGCATGCATATACACATCCAAATTGTTTTTAAACATATTACTTATTTTTTTTAATGAGAAAAACTTCCTCTGCCCTATATATATATATATATATATATATATATATATAATCTTGTTAAAATAATACTATGAGCCTAATATGTTCTCCAGCTACTGTTACTATCTAAAAGTTTGTTCAAGGACAGTTTGAATGATTTCTTCTTAATAGTATTTTCTTATCCACATTTTATAAATTGAACATAATAATAACTTATATTATGCGACGAATAGTGCAATAAAATACACAATACGTCAAATCATGATTTAGAAACTGGTTACATTTGAAAAGCCTCTAATGCACAAAACCGGATAAAATATCTTCTTTTTTATTGGCATTACAGCCCAAGGTGGGCCTTAGCCTGCTGCACAATGCAGGAATTCAAAAAATATAATGTTGGATTTGAAGAAATTTCATTATTAATCGATGCTATTAAGAAGTATTTCAAGCTTCAACGAGAGAAAATATATATATAAGAAAGTATGTGCTTTAAATTAAGCAATAAAATATTTCCAAATGAAGATTTTACATAAAAACGCAATTCTAAAGAGTTTTTTAAACTGATAAAACCGTTTGCATATAAAGTGAATGATAAATAGTCTTTATAAATAAACGGGGATGTTTAAAAAAGAAACATCGTCCTGATAATTTATTGAAATTTATTTTCATTACTTGTTTTATAAACCGTTTTGATCATTTATAAAAGGAGTAAGGAAATGTCTTGATTAGGACTTTTTTACGATATATTTGTTGATCATGTATTCAGGAAGCATAAAGCTAAGTAATATTTCGATTTGAAATGCTTTGTATAGAATATAGAATAAGCTTGCATTTTTAAACAGAAAAAACTTTTTAGAAAGGTGTATGAATTAAACTACTGTTACTTTTTATTTTAAAAATATTAGACTTTCTTTGTAAATGCATGAACGATGAGCAAAACGCGCGATTTCGTTGGTATTATTACGAATTTTTGGGGCAACCCGCTGTTCTGGGGCTTAAAATTGTTCAAAATTCGTATTCTACGCTTCAAATAGTTAAATTTTGCTTTTTGTTGCATAAAAATCGGTCAGCTAGAACCGGAGATACGGAGGTTTCGGTTTTCCCATTGATTTTCTATGGCGGTTCTAGAAATCTCGAGATATATTGATCCTAGGCCTTCGGTAACTTCACTTTTGGGGACTTATTTTTGGAGCCAAATTTGGCGATATTTCGCCAAAAGTCGCAAAGCTGGGTGACAATTTAGTCATTTGGAGGGTTTTGCCCTATGGGACTTGTAAAGTTGCTTTTTCAGCATTACAATCACATAATAGCCTAATATTTCTCTTATGACGTTATCAAAATTCCCGCTCTATGTGGAATCTTCGAGAAATAGACTCTGCTGGAAGCTTCTTGTAGCTTCTGCGTCGCCTTTAAAATACAAGCTGTCAGAGGCCCCAATTCTGAGTGAGTTGAGCTCCCGTAGTGTGAATCGAGCTGTCTGAGTGAGTATGCTTGCTTTGCTCTGTGAATTAATAGAGCTGTAGAAGCAGTGTTTTGGCTTGTTTTTCGAAGCTGATTTTTAAGTGCCGTGTGTAAACTCTTCATTGTACGATATGTACGATATTCCTTGCATATTTCCACTGAATTTTGCTTGTGGAAGTGTTTTATTTTGTACGAGAACTACAGCATTTGTGAAAGCTTCGGCACTGAGTGGACTGTAATAAACGAGTTACTGGGCGTTAGTGACTGTGAATTTTGTACAGCTGATTTTTCTACGAAGTTCTAGAAGCAATAAAGTTTGTGTTCCATCCTGACCAGTGGACTCTTGACTAGAACTTTCTACACATTACTGAACTTTAGAAAGACGAACCCAATGAACGAGCAGAGTTTTCTGCAGCAATATAATTTCAGAAAATATTCAGCAAGATTAATTTTGATATATTTTAATATTATGAAACCAGCATTTCAAGGCATGAACTTACTAAACTTTTCCGTAAAGTTTCTTCTGTTCGGTGAAAAGAACGACTAAGGGACTATCAAACAGTATTTTAAATACAGGGTGTGTCACAATTCCCTCCCATGTTTGGAAGGCTTATAAAAAACGTTCCAATACAACAAAAAAGTTGACTTTATTTTAGAAATAAATGTTAAGGCCTTATTACACGAAGATAATTTCGGGCGATTTGGTTGCGGAAACCTCTTTCCTGAAAATTTCCCTCGGTTTTCCTAGGAAACGGTCGGTTCAAACTTCTTCGTTCAGAGGCAAAAATATTGCAGGTTGATGTAATGCCAGCCAATCGCAGTGCTTCCTATTCCCACGTCACAAAGATGGCGGAAGACTCGGCGATACCGATCGTAGAGATGAGAGGATAAAAAATGTCTCTCAAATGGAATAGCGATATGGAAATAGATCTCATTGAAAGAGAATGTGAAATTCCACATTTATGGATCCGTCGAGATCCTAAATATTTAGGTAGCCTATCGCCTCAGCAATCTTTCTAAAATTACATGCTTTAGCAGTCGAGAATTCGGCGAATCACAGCTGAGTTTGCATATTATGACAACCCTGCTTGCTCATCGACTGGCCGGAAAGATTTGGTTGCAGCAACCAACCAGTTTTCGGCAACTGTTTGCAGCAATCAAATCGTCCGAAATTTTCTTCCTGTAATAAGGCCTTTACAAGTTTTGTTTCACAAAAGTCCAATATGTGAACTTTTCGTGACAGCGGCGGATTCGTGCAATTTTGTTGGGGGTGGGGGTAGGGGGATGGCAGTTAGTTTGTTCTCCAAGAAAGACAAAACTTGCAATAAAATAAAATAAAATAAATAAAAACTTTGTATACAAAGCACACATAAAACGATACCAATTCGCAGGTATGATCGTTTCGACCGATATTTTTTTCTTTTTTTCAGTCTTCTTCAGCCTTCACGCTACGTACTAGTTTTCTTCCGATCCCATATTTCCCAGACTGACGAGTTAAACGGAATTAGTAGGAATAGGTAACGAGTAAACGATAATTGAATAACATTGCTGTGTTGCACATTCAGTCGAATGGGACCAAAAGGTCCCGTATTCGAGAGCTCAACGGGACCCGAGGAAAATGACGACTTATCCAGAGCGAGGACTTATCTGGGTGACGCCTTGAAGAGGTTTTACTGTATTAGCTTATTTCAAAATTTTAGTACAGCAAAGTTCTCTTTTTCTAATGGCCGGGTCAGCGGCCCACTGGAAGCTTTACCGCTACGAAGGCCGCAAATGTTGGTCATCATGGGGCGCCTATTAGACAGACCAACGTTTCCCCCTATGAGCCGTCTCCTAATTTTAGACGTTCCCAGATGCTGTTTGTCGACCACAAGAATAGCTCTCGCCAAGGAGTCTATGCCAGTCTGTTGCCGTGGAAACAAGTCTCACCCCATTTTCGACAGGGGAGAATCGAGAAGAAAAATGACAGCAAGTATGAGGTTACCTTTCATTCCACGAATCCCTCCCATGCTCAACCCCCATTGAAAATGGACAGGTCCAGTTGCTATAGCGACTGCCACTAACCAGACTTGTTGGCGGGAGCTATTCTTGCGATCGACAGACAGTGAGAGGCCCAGCACCTGAAATAGGCACACCAAGAGGATCGTTTGAATATGGAGTAGATTGGAGCCATCAGCAGATTTGACATGCACCAGCTCCCATTAGAGTACACGATTCCACAACAAAGCAAGCCCAGCAACAAAGCAAGCCCAAAGCATTCCACAACAAGCCCAGCCAAGGGGGGGTTCCACCCTCTCAAGCACTGACCAAGCCGGAGCTGCTTCACTTTCCGTGTTTTTATGGGTACGGAGCTTAGCGAATAGGCCCCTACGGGACTGAAAAGAAAGTACGAATACCGCATTTTTACTTCGCAAAAAAGAAGTAAAAATGCACAACTCTATTGATTTTCGGTGATTAATTTGCATTCAAAGACTTTTTAAAGTGCTTAAAAAAAGTGGGTAAAATACATAAGTGGAGGAAGAAAGTGGAATTGAATAAAGAAAAACCAGAGAAGAGAAAAGAAAATGAGACACGAAAAGGGAATTTTGACCCAAAAATCGAGAAGATGAATGGGGAGAAGACAGGAGACTGTCACGAGACTAACACTTAGGACAAGTGAAGCAAAAGGAGAAAATGTCTAGGTGAAATTTGAACCTTTTTAACATTGACTTTATATGGTCTAAGAGAGAATTTTGTAGAGTATTTTCTGGAAAAACTGATAAAATACACTAAAAGCAAATATAATCTAGGTGAAATATCATTTTAGAATGTGCTTTTATGTAGATTTACTGATAAACTAACCGAATAGTTGTCGGTGATTGGAGCAGCAGTATTCATAGACTGCTGTAGGAAGACCAAGAAATGGGCATTGAATCTTTTTATGCGAGTATTCCATCTTGTATCGAGATATCAAGATAGATAATCTAGATGAAATATCATTTTAGTATGTGTTTTTATCTAGATTTACTGATAAACTAACTGGATACCTGCTGGTGATTGGAGCAGCAGTACTTATAGACTGTTGTATGAAGACCAAGTAATTGGCATTTAATCTCGAGTATTCCATCTTGTATCGAGATTGGAAATAAAAATAATTTCACGCGGTGAAATACTAGTTTTATAGAATTAACATCCCGGTATCTCAAAATCAGTATTGCTATCTATAGCCTAAAAGTACTAGCAACAAATTTACGATTACACATTACAATTTACATTTATAGATTTACTAAACATTTTTTTCTTAAATCTATAAATGTTATTATCCACAGAAGGGAGACGAATCTTAAGGTGTACGGGTAATGTTACGCGATAATATTTTGCGTTAGACTCCAAAAACGTGGTCTCCCATCCGTTAGCTTCCCCATCCACCATACAGACCCGAACTGGCTCCATGCGACTTCCTTGCTTTCACGACTTAAGATAGTCATGGAAGGACGTCATTCTGACACACTGCGCCATTGACAAAGAGCTGTAACCATAAGACTTCGCGGCAATCTCACAAAATGAGTTCGAACAATGCTACAATCATGGTCAGCAACTCTGGATACATTTGTATTGCTGTCTAAGGCACATGGCAACTGGGGAAAGGCGTAAATTTGTTGCTAGTACTTTTAGGCTATAGATAACAATACTGATCCTCTTGTGTGCAGGCCCTGATTTTCAGTTAGGCCTAGTAAGCCTGGAGTAAAGTTTCCCCACGCTAATTTTCAAATTTTATTGAAACATAAAACAAACACTTTAACTATCTTCAAAATGGTAACCGATAATTTAATTTACACAATACACATATACAGGCTTAGACTCTAGCCATTTTCAAGGCGGCTAGCATCAGTCAGGTCCTTTATATTAAATTTTTGAAATTCAATCTTTAGAATCCACGCACAATTATTTTAAATTCCAGCCCGTGTTCTTTTAATAGCTCGCTCATTTATTAAAGCATCGGGTGCGTTTATAATCTTTACTCCTGGGCTTAGGGCCCCCGAATGTTGGGGCCCCCCAAAACAAAATCTCAATTAAGTTTCAGATTCTTAATTTTATCTTAATTGCAGATTTTTGTATATCCTTTCTAACCTTTCAAATTTTTTCAAACAATATTTTAAGCAAGTTGCCAATCTGCTCGATGATAGCATGGCATTTATAACCAGGGACTGAAAAAGTTGTAAATTTGAAAATTATGCAAAAAGATATTAGTTCATAATTTCCAAAATGTTATGAAATTATAGTTATGAAGATATGAAAATTATATATAGCTTTGATATTCAAAATAATATACTTAGTTCTTAGTTGCTAAAAAAATAATGTAAAAAAGGCAATTTGTATGTGGGGGTGTGGAGTCCCTCGTCTTCCTAGTCGATCTAATTTTAGTAAAACTGTTTAGAGCGCGAATTCAAAAAAAAATTAAAACCTAAAATGAAAACTTTTTATAATTTATTCGTGATTGTTCACTAAGAGAAAAATTAGTATGGAATATTTCTATTCACTGTGGGATTGGTAAGTTAGCGAAAAATTTAAATTACGTTTGATCCAGACTCCCATACATGAATAATTAGCAAAATTAAAACTTTAAATTAAAATTTGTAATTATTGATTCGTGTGTTGTGAAATAAGATTCGCACATATGCAACAATTTTTGGCCAATTAATGATTGGGAAGGTGGCGTAAAATTGTACTAAAAATAATTCATTTCTCAGTTTCAATTCTGCGGGATTGCGGTATTAATCCCGCGGGAATAGTCCCGCAAACATTTTTGCGGGATCCAGTGGGATCGGTATTAAATTCTCTATCAATAACGTCAACAATGTTGCGAAGAGTGTCGGAAAACTTAAGGCTGTTTAACCCGATGAGCGAAATTGGAATCGAGGACTAGGGGAAAACCATGAAAAATGGGTGGTTTGGGGGTTTAAGGATACATGTCGCGCCATCTTTATTCATTTAATGGACACAATTGTTAGCTGTATTTTTTAGAATTTCTCTGAAAAATTTTAGAAAGATAATTATAACTCTAAAATTGAAACTATAAAATGGACTTTTCTTGATGTAAAATATTGTAGTAAGTATTAGAGATCAGCGCGAGTTGATTTTTTCAAATGAAATTCAATTGAAACGCGATAAAACTGCTGAAATTCTTTGAATTTCCGTCTGAAATATCATCTTCATTTATTTACTTATTTTTTTTAATTAAATTGCTCCTATAAACTTAGTGTTCACAAAACTTTGTAAAGTAGTTTCAAAAGAACCATTATAAATTTTTCAGTAGCTTTTCTACTGTAATTTTATTTTAAATCTTGATCATAAGTCATGTTCATTAGGTTTCATAAACCATTACGAGTTTCAATTATAAAATTTGTAAAAGCAAAATGCAGTACATTTTTGGCCCCAAAACATTCTTAAATGCATTATGAAGTGATCCAAATTTATACTTCAAAGTTAATTTTGAAAGAAAATTTTTTAGTCAGCCAATTTTGAATTTGAGTTTAAAAAACAATGTTTTTCTTTCTTTCTTTTTATGAAAACTGACTGGTTATTCAGATTTTAAATTTGCAGTAGTCCACAATACAGTTTCCGAGGAAATATTCTGAAAAGTTTCATTGTTCTAGGAATGTAAGTTTTTTTTTATATCTGTGGTGAAAGTTAATCAAAAAGCAGGCTTCTCCGAAAAAGTGGCATGTTTAATAATTTAAAAAAAAATGAAGTAACTTTTAAAATTTGAAATTTTTCACTCCACAGTATGGTTTCTGAGGAAACAGTCTAAAAATTTTCATAGTTCTAACATTATAAGTTCATTTCTGATCTTAAGTGAAAGTCTATCAAGAACCTTTTCCTCTGAAAAAGCGCCAAATTTCCCAATTTAAAAAAAATTAAATTGCTTTTCAAAATTTATCTCAATGTCAGTTCTCAATCTAGTTTTCGAGGAAACATTCTGAAAATTCTCATAATTATATCATCGTAAATTTATTTCTAATCGTGAGCGAAATTCAAGAAAATAGCGTTTTCTCTGAAAAAGTGTCAAGTTTAATAATATTTAAAAAAAAATTAAATAACTTTTCACATTTTATCTCAATGTCAGTTCTTATTCTAGTTTTAGAGGAAACATTCTGGAAATTTTCATAGTTATGTGATTATAAGTTTATTTACTATCTTGAACTAAAGTCAACGGAAATCCACCGTTTTCAGGTAGAACAGCCTGTCTCCCACATTCAAACAAGGTTCAAACAATTATATTTCATTCAGTGTTAGAATAATTGCCACATCCGTATGAAAAACCATTGGGGTACTCTTAAATTGTTCATCCTGTACTTTGCGCATTTGCATCATTGTCAAAAAACAAAATCATGTCACAATAATAAACATTGGTGTGCATTCTTAAAACCTAGTATCAAGGAAACCTAGTACAAAAATAAAACCAGCATTTGTTAGATGAGATGAACTGACTCAAGTACTTGTATTTTTTTTTACGGTTGTCAAAGGCCTGACGTCATAAATTAAAATATCCGCGAAAATCAGAAACTCTGCGCAAACTTTACGTCATATTCGCAATTTCTGAGATTCTAAACAGCTTTTGGAGATGACAAAGTTTGATATTTATGAAGAGAATAAATGAAACAGAGATTTCAATTGAGAATTTAAGTTTGGGGGTGGTGATCCAAAGAAGATTCAATCATACAGTTTAAGATTACTAGCTTTTTCTTTGGAAAGAAGTTAGTAAACTTAATGATTAACTGTAAAAATTTCTATAATACACGCAAATTTTACAAAATAAATTTATGGCTGGCCGTTGGGGACCCTTCCTCTTCGGGGACCTCTGCTACGTCACTATCTTTTACAGATTTTGGGATAAATATTCACGGGTTTTTGTAGCAATTCTGATCAGAAAGCAAACTCTTCATTTCAAAAATTGTAACTTACTGCACTTATATATAAACAAGATATTAAGTATAAACAATAAATGAATGCATACAATTAATTGTGTTGCCAGAAAAAAAATGGGTGTTTTAGACAATTGCATAACAAAAAATCTTGATACTAAATTTATAAGCTTCTTAAAAGGCCCTTTAACAGGGTCATCATAAATACCACGGAGGCCCTAAGCTTAGTGGGCAAAACGTGGTTAATCTTGAAGAAATAGTAAATCCTGGGCCCCATTATTATTTATTTCGTGGTTGAAAAACTGTTTAAAAATTGAATCGGTGAGTGCAGATACCACCTCAGTCACAAAAAGGAAATTTTTCAGGAGAGAGAAAAAACTTCATAACTCCTCCAAATTTTCAAATATTTAAACTTTTTTCCCCTCTGTCATAACATGCATTTATGTTTCTGCCATGCAAATATTACCTAATTTCGACATCCATTAGGCTCAGGAAAATTTAAAATTCGATTCGGATTCGGACTTATGCTGTTTCTGCACTCAACTGGTTTTTAGTCAGCTGAAAACTTGGAAAAAGGTAATCATTCAAATCAAATCAAATCACCATTTATTGTTTAACCATATTTATGGTATACAAAAGTCAAGAACATGAATTTAGGAGTAAAAAAGTGCTTTGCTTGCAGAAAATTATGAAATCTAACATTGAAGCTGGAATAACTATTATTTAGAAAACCACCCCTAGGGCAGGTCAGGTGGCCAATAATAGTGTTAAAATAGATAATTCTCGACCATTGATTCATTATCGTGTGTCGACCATTGATCATTGTCGCCCATCGTTCGAAAAATAAGCCCCGCATCTACGAAACTACTCAACAGACTAACGTCGTTCTTGCCCTCAACACGCATCTTGCCTTTCTAAGCTTATTTTCATCGAAAACGATTTTTCGCATTTTTGTGACTGAAGTGGTTTCTCCACTCACCGATTCAATTATAAAGACTAAATTATGGCACGGGCGAACAAATAAAATATTGAAACAACAGTATAAGATTAATATTTATAAGTAGTTATTAAAAGATAACAATGCTTGATTCGTCGTTCATTGTAGCAGTATAAACTTGCACTCATATTGTTTCAAAACAGAGAGTGTTAAGATATTGTTGTGAATGCAAATAAAATTTCAACAATCAACTAACAATGCGTATCATTTCTAAGGATACTTTTTTTTGAAAGTGTTAGTTGAAAAGTTGGACATTTGCAATTTTAGCAGCAATTTTACTGTGCTTACTGATTATCTAATTATTTTCACATTTATTTCATCTTTCAAGTCATTGTTACAACTAACTATTTTTCTCCGCCTTTTCACTAGTTATGTTTTAACTATTAATTCATCAAACTTCTCATCAAATACTGCGCCTGCATCAAACTGAACTTTGTAGAAATGTCTTCTTCAATGCTGCCCTCTGTTGAAGAAAGTCTGTTGGAGACCGGTAGTGACTATTTCACTGCCGTCTCTGGAATAAGTTCGTACGCAACAGCTTTGGCTCCCGCTCCAAGACCTGTCCGGCAGGCTCCGCTAGCTCCAGAACCTGTTCGGCAGGCACCAGTGGCTCCATTTCCAAAAACTGTTCGTTATCCTTGGCACCTTATGGAGCGTTTTCTGGAGGACTGTGTCGCTCCTCCTCCTCCTAAGTTCTATGGGGACGTTTATGGTATCCCGGGAGCATCTGGATGGGATCGTCGACTGCGAAATGCAGGTCTTGATCCATCTCGTTATGTGAAGAAGAGGAAGTCTCAGTTAATGAAATTTGTGAAGGAAAAGTTTCTTTTCCTGTGCGCCAAGGATCTTCAGAGTAATCTGGAGTAAACTGAATCATCCAACTTTGACTCGAACTCACGAAAACTCATCTGAATTTCTAAAAACCTTTATTGCGACTTCCAACTATCAACTTTTAACATAAATATTCAGTGTCAAGATATTAAACTGTGCGTCTTCAAATTACCTGACTAGTCTAGACCAAGGTTGAAACAAACCGTTTCAAACTTTTTTAATCTTGGTAAATACTCGTCTTCGTCTTATGAGTCGTCTGTGAACTCTTCTTCAAAGCAGCAAAGACTGCAAACTTTCAAACTGCTGAAAACTGTCAAAACGAACGAACTCTTCAATGTACTAATTTTACTGAAAGGTGAGCCACTACAAAGCGTCTTCAAATTACCCGACTAGTCTAGACCAAGGTTGAAACAAATTGTTTCGAACTTTTTAATCTTGGTAAATACTCGTCTTCGTCTTATGAGTCGTCTATGAACTTTTCTTCAAAGCAGCAAAGACTGCAAACTTTCAAACTGCTCAAAACTGTCAAAACGAACGAATCAGCAATGTACTAATTTTGCTGAAAGGTGAGCAACTACACAGCGTCATCAAATTACCCGACTAGTCCAGACCAAGGTTGAAACAAACCGTTTCAAACTTTTTTAATCTTGGTAAATACTCGTCTTTGTCTTATGAGTCGTCTATGAACTCTTCTTCAAAGCAGCAAAGACTGCAAACTTTCAAACTGCTCAAAACTATCAAAACGAACGAATCAGCAATGTACTAATTTTGCTGAAAGGTGAGCAACTACACAGCGTCATCAAATTACCCGACTAGTCCAGACCAAGGTTGAAACAAATTGTTTCGAACTTTTTAATCTTGGTAAATACTCGTCTTCGTCTTATGAGTCGTCTATGAACTCTTCTTCAAAGCAGCAAAGACTGCAAACTTTCAAACTGCTCAAAACTGTCAAAACGAACGAACTCTTCAATGTACTAATTTTACTGAAAGGTGAGTCACTACAAAGCGTCTTCAAATTACCCGACTAGTCTAGACCAAGGTTGAAACAAATTGTTTCGAACTTTTTAATCTTGGTAAATACTCGTCTTCGTCTTATGAGTCGTCTATGAACTCTTCTTCAAAGCAGCAAAGACTGCAAACTTTCGAACTGCTCAAAACTGTCAAAACGAACGAACTCTTCAATGTACTAATGTTACTGAAAGGTGAGCAACCACACAAGAGTCTTCAAATTACCCGACTAGTCTAGACCAAGGTTGAAACAAACCGTTTCGAACTTTTTAAATCTTGGTAGATACCCATCTTCGTCTTATGAGCCGTCTATAAACTCTTCCTCAGGGCAGCAAAACTTTCAAAACTGTGTGCCAAAATGTAGAGTCAAAGACAGAACTTTGCTAAGAAATATGATCTCGAAAGGTGGCTGCGACAAAGCGTGAAGAATTCCGACACCGAGCTTGAAAATTCTTCTAGACCTCAAAATCAAGGTTGAAACAAAAGTTTCGGACTATTTAACCTTGGAAAAGTTTACTTTGAACTTACGAGTCGTTAATGAACTCAAGTCTTTATTCAACGAGACCAAATGCAAACTTTTAAACTTTTCAAAAGTAATTGCTTGAGCGTGGAGTCAAAAACGGACTCCAAAAATCATGCCTGAGCATTAAAGCTTGGACTATAGGCTATGACTATAGGAGTCAAACAGAAACTTATATTTTTTATAAAACAGGAGCCTGTATTGAACTCAGTCTTTTATATATTTTTCTTTCTTGTATTTCAATGAATATTTATATCTGTAAAACATTTTTCGAAATAAAAACAAAATTCTCATAGATACAAGATGTTGCCTGCTTTGATTTAATAAACATTTCTTACAACTAATGCATTTTTCGGTTAGGTACTATTAACCCTTTAACGCGCAGTGATCCCACTCTGGGAACACCAAACTTCGAAGTTTTCACTGTTGCCAGTCACGAAGAATAGATCTGATTTCTATAAAAAATAGTTGCAGGTGACATAGCTCCACGATAATCCTTTACTTTTTAGCACGTCATTTCCCGTAAAAAAATTGTCACGATTATTTTTAACAGCACTGACATCCGCTGAAGAATGCGAGAACAACTGGATAGATTGCCCAATGCTGATAAAAGGGCAGCCGTTGCCATCGCTCGACTTAACTACCAGCAAGATGGCGGACGATCGAAACGTTCATCGCGTGCCACAGATCTAGAGACCTCTTTTTTGACGACAGCTGTCGTCAAAAAAGAGGTCTCTAGATCTGTGGCACGCGATGAACGTTTCGATCGTCCGCCATCTTGCTGGTAGTTAAGTCGAGTTATGGTAAGGGCTGTCCTCTTTCCAGCATTGGGAAAGGGTTGCGCCTCAAAGGGTTAATAAACATTTCTTACAACTAATGTATGTTTCGTTTAGGTACTATTAATATTGCTGTGGATTTAAATGTGTGCTTTTTCACTAGGAAGACATAAGTCATTTATGTCAGACAAGCGAAAGCCTTTAATTTTTTTTTTTTGTTTTTTGCTCTAGAGCTGTGGTTCCTAACTTGGGGGCTACGCAAGCATGTAAATAGATTATTTTAGGTTTTTCCAACCCTGATTTATACTAAAGAGTCAAAGTGCTTTTTTTTCTTTAAAATTCTGTGACTCGTTTTCGAAAATGTCCCTTTCACGGCGTCATGTGTATCATGTTTATGACCTCATCCGTTACATTTTTTTTTTTTTTTTTTTTTAATATTTTATTTTCAACTCGGGACTGCGATGCATGTGTTTCGCTCCTTCTGTATTCGTTCGTAATAAGTTTTCTGGCTGCCGAACATCGCTCATTTTTCTTTAAGTAGACGTTGACGTCTCCGTAACATTAAAAAAGACAGAAAAAAATGCTTGCCGTGTCAGAATGGAAAGTTTTAAAATCTCGACATATTCGTTCTTAGATGTACGTGACAGAGTTGAGCTTTTGATTTCTTGAGACTTGCTTGTCTCTCGAATCCGTGAGAAAGAGTGATATCATATATCAGTCTTTCGATTATGCGAAATCAAATAAAACAAAAGAAAAAAATTCTTAACCCTCTTGTCACCCTGAACCTCTTATGAGGCTCCTACTTCAAATAGCAATATTTAGAGAGAAAACAATTAAATTTAGTATTTTTTTCTTTCAGAGATATCAATATCGTTAATTCATGTAGAAAGTATATGAGGCTCTTAACTAGATGCATAAATCGTGCCTAGATTGCAATACTAGTCAATTTAGGTCATTTTTTACAGTTTTCGCTTATTGTTTCAGGAGAAAAATTAAGAAAATATTTACGCTGCTTTTTTACCATTTTTTTTTCTTTTTAAGGTAAGTATAGTTTTTCTTTTTTTGTTTTTTGTTATTCCTCAACCTTTACCTAATATGTGCATCCTTATAAATTAATTTTAGCATAACAAAATGCTTCGAAAATGCAGAAATTAATATTAGAAAAATCTAATATTAATCGACATTAGAAAAACATATTTTTGCATGATTTATAATAGTATTTCAGATGCATTAAATGCTAGACAGATTTATTTTCTCTGATTTTTCATAATTCGGTGACGAGAGGGTTAAACACTTTCATTTTTTAAAAGTGCTTAATATTAAAAGTGTATCATAATCCATGTGCCGTCGTCCCTATTTTTCTTCCTTATTCCAGTATTCTATTCAGGTGTTTCACCTGAATAGAGCGATCGTTGTCACAGGACTTTGGAACAGCTTTAAAAAGAAACCAACGATGTTAAATACTCCAAAAAAAGTAAAAATCTGAAACGCTTTCGGATTTTAAATACGCACTAAGGTGCTATATATTAAAAAGCATATCATAAAACATGCGCCGTCCCTATTTTTCTTCCTTATTTTATTAAGCTGAAAAATGTATCATTATTCATGAGTGAGGCGTGTTTTACTTCCTTCTTCCATAAAACACTTCTTTGGAATCGAAATCTAAAACCCCTTACTAAAAGTGTTTTACAGTTTTCGCCAAGCATAATATTTACCTTTATAAATGCTGTTTCGGATGTGTATCTTAATCCATGAGTACATCGTATTTCTCTTCAGTGTTCCATATAACACTTCTTTGGAATAGAAATTTGTATTAAAATTGTCTTGTAAATCTGTTTTACAATCTTCGCCAGCCATATCTTAACGATACTTCTCCTTTGTAATAAACTGTTGCGTTTGCCAGTTTCTAGCCAAATATAGAAGCCATTGCCAAGATACGGTCGTTTTGGGTACTTATTTTTTTTTTTTTTTTTTGAGTCAAATTTGGCGATAAATCATCAAAAATTGTAAACCTTGGCGGCTTTCAGCATTTTATTATCTCTATCTCCCCCAAGCACTATGTGGCAATCCTATTGGAAAATGCAACCAAAATGTATGGACTCAAATCGGTTCATGTCTACAAAAATTGGTGCACAAAAATATATCGAAAGAAAAATGCGAATGAGCTAACTAGCACTTAAGTGCTAAAAATTTGACATGGACGCCACATGACTTCCTTATTCGTCTATTAAGTCATTCGTAATTTCGATGCACTTTATTTAAACTTATTTTGTTCGGAAGTGAGATAAGACACTTCAATAATATTGTTTGGCCAAATATAGGCGATCTCAAAAAGCAGAGATTTAAAAATTTAACATTGACATCAAAGTTGGCGATACTTTTCGAAAAGTTGGCAAGTTTGATGACAATTGGCGTTGTTTGGGGCAGGGCTCAAACAATGATTGACTCTAGACTTACGGCCTTCCCGGTCTTGCCAATTTCATCTCGGGATACCACCGGCCACGGAACCTTTCGCCAATGAAAAGGAATTGGATCGTAAACTGGGAAAGTGCACGGATCCACATAGTTTATGTCCTCCTGCACTTGGAACTGCCCAAAGTACCACTCGCCATTGGGCAGAACGTTGGCAGGTATGCGGACCAATATTTCGTCTTCTGTTCATTGTATTATAATGAAATTTAGACAGTTGGCCCGATCACGCTTAGCATCGTTTTATGGGAATTGGATCACCCAGTGTTTGGTGTGCACGCCCCAATAATCGCTGTAAGATGGCATTTGGATTTCTGTACCAAATATTGAATTTCGTTGAGCGGAAAAACTCGATGAAACACCAACCCAATTGGTCATTGGCCAATGGAAAACCGAACATCTATTGCTAGTAGGGCTATTCACCAAATACTTGACAAGTGTATTAATCCAAACACGCGTGTTAAAGTCATCGGCGAGATAACTTACCCACGATTTTAATAGGCGTGTTTGGATTAATTCGGATTATATATGTTTAGTGAAAAAGGCCACTTTGTTTGAAGATACTGAAAGACTTTTGATGATACCGCAAATAAACTACCAAGTGAGGGTGCCCAACTAGATCTTACAACAGTCCTAAATGCAAAATTTCAATAATCTACGTGTTATTGCTTGTATTCCCTTATTCATAATTGTATCTTGTCGCCAACTCGATCCTGGCAACCCTATCGATGGGTTCTGGGTGGTAGCTGTGATTTTCGCCAGTCGCAAGTAGTCGTCTCGTTTTGTAAGCCGTAAACGCGGCATCGTTGTACTCTCTTGACTCATTTAATTTTAAATAGTCACAGAATAAAGAAATTAATTGTTGACCATTCGCCTTACAGTCCACTTTTTTCGTATCGCAACATTTCTGGTCCTTAATCATCGCCGGAGGACCTATGGATAAACAAACTCTCGTAACGTTGAACAGGCAATTAGGCAGCCTGAAAACAAAGGTAACGAACCTTACCAAATATTTAGATGATTTTGTTCCGTCATCGGATAAAGCCATTGAACTCGACTTGAAATTGAACTCTTTAAGAAAAACACAAACCGATTGTGAATCATTAAGACTCCAGTATTATAAGTTACCGGAAGAAATAAATATTGCCGATAAAGAACATGATTTGGATATCCTCGATGACGCATTGCAAGAACAGGAGGTAAGAATTAGATCTTTCCTCTCTTCTATTAGTAAAGTTGTTGATATTTCTGACAAGAACATAAAGCATTCTATTTCAAATAATGTATGCACAAATGTAAAGGTGAAATTACCCCAAATAAATTTACCAGAATTTTTCGGATCGTATCAAGAATGGGGACTCTTTAAATCAAAATTTGACTCCCTTATCACATCTAATGAAAGTTTAACAGATCAACAAAAACTGCACTATTTGCAAGCTTCGTTAAAGGGAGAAGCTAAACATTTTCAAACGCCGAATGATACATTCGATTCCCTATTAGGCGCTTTGCAACAAAGATTTGAGAATAAACGTGTTATTGCATCATCTCACATCAATTCTATTTTGTCCTTGAATAAATTAAATAATGAATCGGCAAGGGATCTAAGAACCCTACTTGATAACATTCAGAAGCATATTCGTTCTTTAGAATTGTTTGATTTGAAACCCGACAAACTTTCTCAGCAAATGTTGGTTAATATTGTGTTAAACAAACTAGATCATGAGACTCGTAGGCAATACGAAATGACCTTGGACAGTACTGAATTTCCCGACTGGGAAGACTTTCTCTCCTTTTTGTCAAAGAGATGTCAAATTTTAGAAAGTTTAAATGCTTCTTTTCATAACCAAAACAAGCAAAAGAACATTCCCCTCCATTCTAAACCGAAGGTGCTTCTTTCGAAATCTCAGCCTAATAATTGTGCTTTATGCAAACAAGCACACAGTTTATTTAAATGTAAACGCTTCAATTCAATGAAAGTTAATGAAAGATTTGATGTAGTAAAAAGTCATAATCTTTGTATAAATTGTTTATCTCCATTGCATAAATTATTGAATTGCCCTAGTGTTCGAAATTGTTTCTGCTCTAAACGGCATAATTCCTTATTGTGTAGAAGTTTGAATAAGAGTGTCGATAATCATAAGCATTCGCCACAAGAAACTACTAACCACTTGAAAACGGAAGCAGTAAATTCAGAGTTAAATGTGAATTCTCCACCCTTTTCGCCTCCGTACGAAGGTGTCAGTCAGTCTGCATTACCAGCTGGGAAAGAGGAAGGATTTATTGGTTCGAGTTTCGTATCGGGAAAAAATAAACAAAGCGTGGTTTTAAGTACTGTTCTTGTTTTTGGTGAAAATAACGTTGGAAATAAGTTCCCGATAAAGGCAATTCTTGATTGTGGTTCTATGGTGAATATTATCACGTTGGATACTGCGTTAGCTTTAGGATTAAGGCTTCGAAAAATAAACACCTTAGTTTCGGGTATTGGAGGTGCATCTCATAAAATAAAGCATGAGGTTTCAATTGCAATTTCAAATAAGGAAGGTCAGTTTAGAAGAATAATTGATTGTTTAGTTGTCGGAAGTATTACAGATTTTACACCAACGTGTAAACTTGATATGAAGGGGATAAAAATTCCTGACGGCATTAATCTATCAGATAAATCCTTTCATTTACCAAGTAAAATACATATGTTGCTTGGAAATCAGTTAATTTTTGATTTATTAAAACCTGAAAAATTGAAATTAGCTGGCGGTAATTTGATATTACAAGATACTGTGTTCGGCTTCACTGCTAGTGGTATTATGAGTCATGAAAACACTAGTCCTGACTTTCATTGTGGTCTTATTTCAACCCTTGATGAATTAGACAAAAATATTAGATTATTTTGGGAAATAGAAAATTTAACGGACGTGGAAAATCCGGTCGTTAAATCCGAAGAAGAACGAATTTGTGAACAGCATTTCTTAAATACCTTCAAAAAGGATGAATCTGGTCGCTTTATAGTACAGATGCCTTTAGCTAAGGATCCCAGTTGTTTAGGGGACTCCAAACAAATCGCTTTGAATAGACTCGAGGCCTTATGGAAAAGGTTAGTCAAAAATCCGGAAATGCTGAATTTATATCATAATTTTATTCGAGAATACCAAACAACGGGTCACATGGTAGAGATAGTTGAAGAAGAAGAGCCAGCGGTGACCTATTATCTACCCCACCACGGTGTTTATCGCCCTACTAATAGTACAACTCCACTTCGCGTGGTCTTTAATGCTTCGTCTGTTACTCCCACTGGAGAATCTCTAAATTCATTGCAAATGAATGGTGGTATAATACAAGAAGACTTATTTTCAATTCTACTTCGATTCAGAATTCACAAGTACGCGTTAACTGCAGACATAAGGAAAATGTTTAGGATGGTTGCTATAGATGAATCTCAGCGCGATTTGCTACGAATCGTTTGGAAACATAATTTTGAAGATCCAGTGAAGAAATATAAATTAACCACCGTAGCCTATGGTACTAGTAGCGCTCCCTATCTAGCCACTAGGTCGTTGAAACAACTTGCAATAGACGATGGCAAGGATTATCCATTAGCTGCTGAAGTTTTGCTTTCTGACACGTATATGGATGATATATTAACAGGCAGCGATGATCTGGAATTAGGGAAGGAACTCCAAGCTCAGCTTGTCTCACTGTTACAAGGTGCTTGCATGCAATTGCATAAATGGGCAGCTAGTAATCCTTACCTATTGCCAGATGAATTAAATGAAGATAAAGACTTATCTTTTTCCAATCAAAATGAGACGAAGACACTCGGGCTTTTATGGAAGCCACAGACAGATTCCTTCTCTTTCAAGGTATCTACTAAGGATGAAGGAGGAAATAATTGTGAATTCACCAAAAGAACTGTGCTCTCCACAATTGTAAAATTGTTCGATCCACTCGGGCTATTAGTGCCCATAATAGCAAGGGCTAAAATTCTAATGCAAACTCTGTGGCAGTTAAACTTAGACTGGAATGATTGCTTGCCTCCAAACTTAAAATCTGAGTGGAATTCCTTTGTTACCGCTCTGTCATCTATAAACCTTTTGGTTATTCCTCGTTATTGTCTTCAACATCATTCCATTCGAACAGAAATTCATGGCTTTGCAGATTCTTCAGAGAAGGCTTTCGGAGCCGTAATCTACATTCGTTGTGTTGACGCAAATGGGCAGATCATTGTTAATCTGTTGTGCTCTAAATCTAAAGTTGCTCCTCTAAGGACAATCACCATTCCTCGGTTAGAGCTGAACGCTGCAGTTCTTCTTTCCAAATTGGTTAAAAGATCTCTGCAAGCCATAAAAATCCAAATTGATGACATTTACTTTTGGTCTGACAGCAGCATAGTGTTAGCGTGGATTAAGAGGCCACCTTCTCATCTCAAGCCATTCGTTAGAAATCGTGTGAGTATCATTCAAGCGCTTACCAAAATTGAATGCTGGCACCACGTCAGCTCCAAAGAAAATCCAGCCGATATCCTTTCGAGAGGCGTAAATCCTGACAAAATTCAGGAATGCGAACTGTGGTGGCTTGGGCCGCCATTTCTACGTCAAGTCGAAATAAGTGAATTCTCTAACCCTACTTCAATTGAGAACAATGACCTCATTTCGAGAGAAATAAAGGAAACACCAACCAGTGAAATGTGTGGGTTGCTGGAGACAGTCGAACCACTTGAATTGATCAATAGCTGTTCTTCATTCGCCAAATTACAGAGAGTGCTTGCTTGGTGCAAAAGATTTGTAAACAACGCAAGTAACCCCTTACAACGAGAGACTGGATGCCTTAAGAGTTATGAACTTAGTCAATCCTTGTGGACAATAGTGAAAAACATTCAAGGAACTAACTTTGCTAATGAAATACAGTGCTTAAGCAAGGGGACTCCGATTCCAAAATCTAGTAAACTTTTAAGTTTAAACCCTTTCTTAGATAGTAATGATATCCTCAACGTTGGAGGACAACTGAAAAACTCTAACTTGCCTGTTTCGCAAAGGCACCCAATATTGCTTCCTTCTCACCATCATTTTACTTGTGTTGTAATTAAGTATTTTCATACCTTATATTTCCATACAGGTGTAGAAGCTACGTTAGCTAATATTAGATTGAAGTTTTGGATAGTGGGTGCTAGAAATATTGTTAAAAGAATTTTGCATAGCTGCATCACTTGTCGGAAGGTAAGTGCAAGGGGCTCGCAGCAATTAATGGCAGACTTGCCAGCTGCAAGAGTTAATGTTGCGAGAGTATTTAGCAAGGTAGGTATTGACTTTTGTGGACCATTTCAGTTAAAACCCTTGCAAGGAAGATGTAAAACTGTAAGGAAATGTTTTATTGCAATTTTTGTATGTTTTTCTGTTAAGGCGATTCATTTAGAATTAGTGTATAGCTTATCAACTGAAGCCTTTGTTGCAGCTCTAAAACGATTCATTGCTAGGCGTGGTCGTCCAGTTGAGATATATACCGATAACGGTACCAATTTTGTTGGCACTTATAATGAGTATAACAAATTTCTTAAAACTTTATTTAAAAGCAATGAGGAATTAGAAAATTACCTGGCCAGTGAAGGTATAAAATGGCACTTCAACCCACCATCTGCCCCACACTTTGGAGGCTTGTGGGAAGCAGGGGTTAAGTCGTTAAAATTCCATTTACGTAGAGTTGTAGGTAGTGTGATATTAAGTTTTGAAGAATTTTTAACCCTTGTTGTGCAAGTTGAAGCAGTCCTTAATTCTCGACCCCTATGCCCGCTCTCTGATGATCCTAATGATCTAGTTGCATTAACTCCTGGCCATTTTTTGATTGGATCTTCTATGCTTGCTATGCCTGATCCGGATTACTCACAGGTACCTCAAAATAGATTAAATCATTGGCAATTGATAGAAAAATTGAATCAAACGTTTTGGAAAAAATGGTCTTCTGAATACTTAAACCGACTGCAACAAAGGCCAAAATGGCATAAGGTTACAGAAAATTTCAAGGAAGGAGACTTGGTGCTGGTCAAACCTCAAGAAAATGCATGGACTTTAAGATGGCATCTTGCTAGAATAATAAAGGTTCACCCGGGTAAAGATGGAATAGTTAGAGTAGTAACTTTAAGAAGTAAAAGCGGAATATTCAAAAGACCAGTCACCAAGATAGCTAATTTACCTTTCATAAATTAATCTGTTTGAATTGAATACAATTAAAATTTGCTTATTTACATCTTGGTCTATTTGGAAGTGTATTTTAAAATTTCAATATGTATGTATGTTTTTTTTTCTTCACTTTATTCTTCTTGAAAACTGAAAATATTTGTATTTTTATTTAATATCATTGTGATGGCATTTAATCTCATTTACCAATTTGATTGTTACCTTGATTATTTAACCTGTATCTTTAATTTGAACGCCTCCGTCGTTGCAAGGCGGGGGAGAAATGTTATTGCTTGTATTCCCTTATTCATAATTGTATCTTGTCGCCAACTCGATCCTGGCAACCCTATCGATGGGTTCTGGGTGGTAGCTGTGATTTTCGCCAGTCGCAAGTAGTCGTCTCGTTTTGTAAGCCGTAAACGCGGCATCGTTGTACTCTCTTGACTCATTTAATTTTAAATAGTCACAGAATAAAGAAATTAATTGTTGACCATTCGCCTTACAGTCCACTTTTTTCGTATCGCAACATACGAATGATTGCTTTTGAGTTGTGCGAGTTGCATATTTTCATACGTGCACACGTACGTACAGACGTCACCTCAAAACTAGTCAAAATTACAATTATGTATATTTTTTAGTTTAATTTTAAATGAACAACATATCTACAACAGCATATCTTCAATCCATGTCTAACAATATTATAACCCCTGAACAACAGTTAGTCCTCAATATTCTAATTTGAAAATTCTACAAAGCAATTTTACAAAGCTATCGGAAGAATCAACTAATTGAATTCGATGATATCTCATCATGAAATATTAAAACAGAGAGAGAGGGGGGCGTCTTTTAAAAATCAATATCTCACGCAGGGGCGCGCTATTTTAACGGCGTATTTAAGCCCCAGCCAGCTCGGAATTCAAAAGGCCATATTCAATTTAAAATAATAGCTTCAAAACTCCGTGGCCCCGCCACCGTAATTTACATCACTTTTATATTGCTTTAATCCGGTCAAAAGATTAAAGCTAGTCTATAAATTTCCTCAAATTGCTACAATCTCGTGTGCAGATTAAGCTCCAAGACAAACAGCGAGAATCTGTTTTGGCGATCTATGATCTTGTGCGCTCTTCTCTAACAAGTAAAATTGCCTGCTGGAGATTAAAGAATGCCTTTAATTAAAATATTGAACTGGATATGTCAAAGGACAGTGTTGCTCTTTCATATTTGTTATCTGTCAATTCTAATAGGGAAAAAAAAAAACTTACAAAATCCTTTAGCTCAAAGCAGTTAAGTTAATTTAAATTCATGTTTCTCATGTTAAAGATTTTATCTTCGGCTCACAGATGAATATCAAAGACTGGCTCAGTTTTTTAACAGACTTGTGGTAATTACTGGATAGGATTGTCTCTTTTTTAAAGACTGGTTCAGTTTTTAACAGACTTGTGGTAATTACTTGCAACAGCTGGTACTGGTCCAGTCGTCTCATTTTTGAAAACTTGTGGTAATTGCTTTCCAGAACTGGAATTGATTGAATAGTCCCTCAGGAAATACTGGCTCAGTTTGGAGTAGAATTGTGGTAATTACTAGATTGAATTGTCTCTTACTAAAGACTTTCTCAGTTCTTAACAGACTTGAGGTAATTACTAGCAACATTTGGTACTGTCCCAGTCGTCTCATTTTAAGACTGGCTCATTTTTTTAACAGACATATGGTAATTTCTTTCTAGAACTGGAATTGATTAAATAGTCCCCCAAAAAATACTGGCTCAGTTTTCAGTAGAATTGTGGTAATTACTAGCTTGAATTGTCTCTAACTAAAGACTTCCTCAGTTCTTAACAGACTTTTGGAAATTACTGCCCAGAAATAGAATTTTTTGAATAGTTCCTCATAAAAACTGACCCATTTTTAAACAGAATTGTGGTAATTACTTGCAATAGCTAGTACTGGTCTAGTCGTCTCATTTAAAGACGGGCTCATTTCTTAACTGACTTTTAATAATTCCTGTCCAGAACTGGAATTGATTGAACAGTTCCTCAAGAAATACTGGCTCGGTTTTTAACAGAATTGTGGTAATTACTAAATTGGATTGTCTCTTATTAAAGACTGGCTCAGTTCTTAACAGACTTGTGGTAATTACTAGCCAGAAATGGGGAATTAATTGAATAATCCTTTAAATACTGCCTCAGTTTTTAACAGAATTGTAGTAATTACTGGCAAGAGCTGGTACTGATCAAATCATCTCTTTTTAAAGACTCATTTAGTGTTTAACAGACTTGTGGCAAATATTGGCCCTAGCTGGAATTGATCGACTCTTATTAAAGACCATCTCAGTTTCCAACAAACTTGTGGTAATTACTGATCTTAAGTAGATTTGATCGAGCTATCTTTTATTAAAATCTGGCTCAGTTTTAAAAGACTTGTGGTAATTGTTGCCTCGAACTAGAATTGATCGAGTTGATTGTTATTTAAATGCTAGAAGTCAAAGCCCGCTGTGGAGGCAATTACAACGAGCGCTAGGAAAAACATTCGACGAAAATATGTCTAAACTCAATATAGTTCATCTTCTCGTCCACCTAAAATAAATAACTTCATATTCAATTTTTAAGAGTACTATCTACTCAAATCGAATTTCATGCTTTTCTGGAAACGCGCGGAAACTTTTGGCATTCGAAAGATTTCATTTTGTCTACACAGGTATTCTTATATCCATGAAGATGATTTATTCGTGAAAAAAAGTTAAACTACGTAATTTAGAAAAACTACTTTAAAGGAATTGAAGTACACTTTCCTTTCAAAGCCTGATGATCGTGATGAATAGGACGCCATATCAACTGCAACAGCTCATTTTGTCATGGAAAAGATTCACTTTTTTATTACTCTAGGATATAAAAAGGAGCTGAAAATAGCAAAAAATCGCTTAAAATGAGGGAACCGGTGAATTTTCAGATTTTTAATGTAGCACAGATTGTTTTTTATATTTTCATACATAATTATGAAAAATTTCAAGCGGATCGTGCAAACAGTGTAGATGTTATTACGCTTTTTCTGCTTTTTAATCTTTTGGAACTTTTTAATCTTCTCGGAGTAATGGCGGTAAAATATTTATATTGGAGTGGTTACCCGGAATGGTTACAGACAGCGTACTAGAAGGAAAAAATCACATCAGATGACCACGTTCTATGGGTCTAACTATGGATCTAAACCTTTTAAGACCGGACTTGTTTTCAAGTTGAATTTTATTTTTTGAAAATTTTCAATTCAAGTAAAGGTATTATTGCTAGTAGAAAGACGTATTTAAAATTATTTTTTCTGAAGAATGAAGTTGGATTTTGCTTTTTTTCAGCAATTGTATTGCATCCACTTAAAAGTAATAAAAACGTTAGTTTATAACCCGCACGATCGTACGAGCTTGGTCTTAAATGACAGAAATCACGAAAGAAAATTATTTTTTGGACTCTAGAAATTACATTAACATTCGTGTATAGCCCCTGACCATTTTTATCCAAAGATATATCCGAGACTTTTATGATAAAATGTTGAAATTTTGTGCATCACCTCATTAATGCATGGGGGAGCATTTTTCTAACTGGGACTTATTTTTGCACAGGGTCGTATTCAAATTTAAAAAGCTGCCACTTTTCGAAAATTAACAAATATTTTTTTTTTAACGTAGTCTGTTTTCCAACCTTATTTTGAACGTATTTTTAATTTATAATGTCCCATTATCTCGTGTTTTTGGAAGCCGTGCATATGTACAAACTTTTCAACGGCAAATAAAAAAATAGATATCACCCAGCACAAAATATTACCAATTGAACAAAAGGGATCTATATAAATAAAATTAGACTTTTGTCTGAACATTTCTTGGAATTCAAAAATTTTGCGATTTCTATCCGTTTCAAGCACCCGGGAATCCGATGGGACCCTCAAAAAAAAGTTTGTCTGTCTGTCATTCTGTCCGTGACGCTTTTTTTGTTTAAGCATCACGTAAAAACGACTGAAGCGAATGATATGAAATTGGGTGTCATGATAGGTGGTCACTCAACTTAAAACATAGGCATCGAATTTTTAAAAAATCTTGATTGGATTTTGAGATTTTGCGAAAATCCTTTCAAACTGCGTAAATTTGTGTTCAAGCATCACGTAAAAACGACTGAAGCGAATGATATGAAATTGGGTGTCATGATAGGTGCTCACTCAACGTAAAACATAGGCGTCGAATTAAAAAAAAATCTTGACTAGATTTTGAGATTTTGCAAAAATCATTTCAAACTGCGTAAATTTGTGTTCGCACATCACGTAATAACTGCAAAGGTGAAAAAATGATATTTGGTGAAATGATAGGTGGTCACTCACCTTAAACTATAAGCATCTAATTAAAAAAAATTGATCAGATTTCGAGATTTTGCGAAAATCGATTAAAACTGAGTGAATCTTTGTTCCCGCATTAAGTAATAATTACTAAAGCGAATGATATGAAATTTGGTGACATGATAGATGGTTGCTCAACATAAACTATAGGAGTCCAATTTTTTAAACATTTTTATTAGATTTTGAGATTTTGTGAAAATTCTCTCAAAATACGTTCAATGATGATTTCTTCAAACTTCACGTAATAACGACTAATACGAATGATACGAAATTTAGTGATATGATAGGTAGTTGATAATCTTAATTTATAGGCGTTGAATTTTAAAAATATTTTGATTACATTTTGAGATTTTGCGAAAATCGTTTTAAAATGCTGAAAATTGTTCCAGCATCACGAAATAAAGACTGCAGGGAATGAAACGAATTTGAGTGACATGATAGGTTGTCACTCAACTTAAATTCTAGGCTTCCAATTTTTCAAAATGTTGATTAAATTTTGAGATTTTGCGAAAATTATTTCAGTATGTGTAAATATTCACTCGCGCATCCCATAATTACGACTAAAGCGAATCAAATGGTATTACTTAGTTACTCTCTAACCTGTAATATTTTACAATACATAAAAATTATAACTTCGCTTTCTTTACTTTGTCAACATACTACATTCATTCTGTGTACTCCTACAATGCTGACGAAAGTTCTTGCTTTTTGGAAATTTGCATTCACTAACCCGTCGAGGACGGGTACTTCATCTAGTAAATAAATATAAATAAAAATTTTAATTAATTTTATTTCACTTATTCTGTGCCAAAGGCCTTCGCTTGAGATAAACCTGTACTCAGATTAAACCTATTTCACTCCGTGAGTGTAAACGTAACATTTAAAAATTGATGTTTATTCAAATTGCACAAAAACAAAACGTAGCCAGTTAACTATAAAGTTGCTTTGATAGCTTTGTTTGTGCCGTAACTGGAAACAGAAATAAACTCTTCATGGTCTACGTTCATACTCATGAATTAAAAATGCATTAACGTGTGTAACGTTGGCATCATTTTTCATTCCTAAATGGCAGGATGCTTTTGGCACATCCAGTTCGTACGTTCTGATAATACTTACTTAACCCTTTGTGGCCGCATTTTTACGACTTATGATGAATAACCAGGGTCAAGTGGTAAGAAATTGAATTTTTATTTCCTACTGGACATAAGCCCGTACTAATCATGCTCATCTGGAGTGCCTGGAAAAAAAAATGGCATTTTAATCTGGCAGTTATGATGTTGACAGTAAAATTATGCTCCAAAAAGAGACCATTTTTATCTTTTACCATCTTTTACCTTTTTACCATCTTTTACTCGTTTACCTTTTTACCTTTTTACTTTTTTACCTTTTACCATCTTTTACCTTTTTACCATCTTTTCTTTTACCTTTTTACCATCTTTTCTTTTACCTTTTTACCATCTTTTACCTTTTTTATCTTTATCCATATTGCATCTTTTCATGGAGATGCTAATGTCGACAATGATCACGAATTCGTCTGTGTCAGGACCCTTGCTAAAAGGGTAGGCGGGGGTAGGGGGAGTCTTACCCCCCTAACACTCGTAAAATTCTATTAAACTTGCAAAAATTAGATACCCAGTCGGCAAAATTGGTGAAAAAATGGCAACAGAAACGATAATTTACTTTCTGTTTCTGGTACACTTGGCGAAATGACGCAAACCCAGTTGGGCAAAATTAAAAAGGTAGTAATATCATTGATAAAAAAATAAGTAAGCTGGTAAAAACCGATATTTGACTTGGCTGTTTATAGACATCCCCCCGCTAAAAAAAGACTTAACAATGGCTCTAGTTTGGGTTTATGAGAGGCTTTTTGGCTTACACTGTCGAACCTGCTTAAAGGAATAGCCAATTTGCCAAGGAAATTTATTTTAATAAGCAGGTCAATCTATTATCCAGGATCCCATTGACTAATTATTACAGTTTGATGCATTGAAAATTTATTAGAATAAGCGAGGTATTCCTTTACTGATATCCTGTTTAGTGGGTTCGACTGTAAAGCATTACCAGTGGTCAATTAAAACCTGGTATAGTCAAGAAATTTTACTTTAACAGAAAAAGTCGGGTAAAATTGCAAATTTGGCTGAAAATCTTCATGTGTGAAATGGAAAATTACCTGAAGTCTGCATTTATAAATTAATTTTATATCTGCCGTATGTCGTGAAAAAATAATTAACGATAGGTGGGCAATATTGGCGTAAACGGAAAATTCTGTTTTGTAGAGCCTGTTTTTTTTTTTTTTTTTTTTTTTTTTTTTTTTTTTTAAAGACAGGAAATAAAAGCACAACAAAGAAAAAAAAATTAACTTAAAAAAATAACAGTTGAACCTATCAAAAAGAACAAATCGAAGGGGATGAACAAAAAACAAAACTAAAATCCGCTGTAGATATTCTGTCTGAAAGACGAAGAAAGACAAACGACGAAAGTGACGTGGACTGTGCGTGTGTCACGCTTTTCGAAGAGCCGAAAGCTGAGAATACGGCTGCTATAGAAGATGAGAAAAGGAGGGGGGGGGGGCGAGTGCGTGTATCGGAAATTTTCGATCAGAAAAATGCTAAAAAGTTATTCTGTCACGCCCTTCAAGAGAAATTCTGGCGTGTGAATTCAAAAATTTCTTAACTGAACAGATGACATGGTGGAAAAGAGTTTTGGGTTTAGATGGAAATAGTTAATGGAATTTCGAATAGTTTTTTTTTTTTTTTACGTTAATGTTATACCACAACGAAAGTGTCACATTAAAAAATATGAGGTACAACGTGTTCAGTATTTTACGGGATTTTACTCTTTTCTCGTTGACAAATTTTAAGTCCTTTCGTCAGCATCCTTTCTCCATATGATTGATAGTTTATGTAATTAGCAACATAACTAGTTTTTAAAATGAATTTGATGTTTTCTCCGAAATTGTTTAAACAATAAATTTTTAACACTGCCTGCATTTATGAAATATTGAGTAAAACTACAATGGCCTCCAAGAGTTAAAGAACAGCGGGTTTTCTGCGCGAAATTTGAAGATGAATGAATGCGGAAACAACAAATTTGGAGGAAAAGTGTCCTAAACAGTTATTTATTGAATATGACATAAAACTTTACATAAGTTACAAACAAGAATGATTTACAACATTAAAAGCAAATTTTGGTGGAAAAGCCCAGTCTTTGATAAGACAGTACATCGCAGTTTTATGTGGTGAAAAATGTCATAGACACATTAGAAAAGTATAGTTCTAATATAAGGAATGTGTCCACCCCTAACTTAGTGCATTGGTGGCATCGATTTCCCATGCTGTCAATGAAGTTGTCGAAATGGGAAGCAAAAACCGAACACGGAGTAAGCCTCGTTCTAGCTCATCCAACGACTTTGAAGGCGGTCCGGGACATTTCACCGACACCCTTTGCACCGACAAGACATTTCACCAACACCGTTTCACCGACATGGGCTTTTCACCGACATGGATTTTTCACCGACATGGGCTTTTCACCGACTGGACAGATCACCGACATGGATTTTTCACCGACGACTGGACAGATCACCGACATGGATTTTTCACCGAACATTTCACCGACACGAACTTTTCACAGACATGCGTATTGTCTCCTGAAATTGTTGATATCATATCAGTGGCGGATCCATGGGGGAGGTTTCAGGAGCTCGAGCCTCCTCCCCTAGAGTGAGACGGTGTCGGCAAAATGTCCTGTCACCAATTAATGTTTTCTTGGAGTTTCAAAACTTTATAACTTTTTTCCCGCATGAGGAACTTTTCTGTTTCATAAAATCCCGAATTAATGTTTTGCCGAAAGTTTAAAAGCTATATAATCAACTTCCCATTTTTCCATGTTTGCCTGAACTTAGTTACCGACAAGGCCGTATAAAACGACATATTTGCTTATTTATGGTACTGTACAGTGTTTTTTTATGTATTGAGAGAAACAGTGCCATGGAATGGATGTACTCCCCCCCTCGAAAATTTGACGTATATTGTTATCAAAACATACACTTTCAGTACGATTGTCTTTCTCAAATTTTCTTTTACTGTGATACACTAATTAATTATATAAACGAGTTTTAATTACGTAATTAATTTAATTACACAATAAAGTTAATAAATATGAACTTAAGTTAATTATTTTTTATATATGACATAATTTGATTAATGTTAATTACGTATATATAATTAATACGTATGATTTTTTATAACGCACGTATAATTAATTATGGTTCATATGAGTGTTTTTGGAAACCCCCTACCTCCCACCCCAACAAAATTAATAAATAAACTATAGTCACGGTCCTGCTTTAAAAGCCTAAACTTTCTAGTTATGTACAAAAAAAAAACTTTTTTAGATATATTGATAAATTTTTTAGAAAAAAGAATCATAATTAGCTGCTCTCTTTATGGGAGATTTTTCGTTAAATGTATTATTAAAAGTGTGTGGGAATTGGCTTGTCGTCGTAATATTGAAAATTTAGTCCATTTTAAAGTGCCTGAAATGTTCAAGTAAATGTCCTGTCGGTGAAAAATTCATGTCGTTGAAATGTCCACTCGGGGAAAAATCCGTGTCGGTGAAGTGTCCAGTCGATGAAAAATCCGTGTCGGTGAAATGTCCAGTCGATGAAAAATCCGTGTCGGTGAAATGTCCAGTCGGTGAAACGGTGTCGGTGAAATGTCCAGTCGGTGAAACGGTGTCGGTGAAATGTCCTGTCGGTGTAGTTATTTGTCGGTGAATTGTCCCAAACCCCTTTGAAGGAGGACTTACAGCAGCAACCTATCTGCCAAGATAGTCCCAAAGATGTTCTATCGATTTCAGGTCTGGAGATTGAGCTGACCATTCCATTCGCTCCAAACCATGATCCTCGATATAGTCCTCATCAGCCACAGCTCACTTGAGGTCCTGCATTATCATCCATCAGAATGAAATCATTACCTGCAGCACCGACATATGGGCGGACATATGAATCAAGCATCTTATCCGGATATCTCACACCAGTCGGAGTTCCTCCGTGGAACATATGCAGGTCAGTGTGGTCACCAAATGAGATCCCTGCACAAATTGCGATTCCACCAATTCTGTAATTGCGTCTTTCAACAGTGTTGGAAAAAAAAAATGTGGGTTACAGCCAATTATCTGCGCAAGGCGATCTAGGCCGGAGGAGGGATTGCCCTCCGTGGGAGACTTTCTAAAGAGTCCGAACCCGTATTTACGCGAAGTTTCGGAGAAAACCACGGAAAACTCCGAACGGTTAGGTCGGCGGACGTGACCTAGTTTCGAACCAGGTCACGTCCAGGTATCTGGTCTGTTGTTCCCTCCAGATCAACAGACCCCCCCGAATAGCTCTCAAGTGTGAATCTGGACTCTTCTGTGAAGAGTACAGAAGTTCAACGCTATCTGGTCCAGGAAACGTATTCGCTTGCCAACATAAGCGAGCCCTTCTCTGTCGTCCGTTTAGGGGTACACATACAACTGGTTGCCTTGCATAGAGACCTCCATTGTGAAGGCATCTTCGCACAGTACTAGCAGATGTTCTTTCAAATAGTGCTACAAAGAGATCTGCAACGAGCTGCCGCACACTGAAGTAAAAAAAAATTGGTAGTGTTTCTTCTCCTTCGATCCAAAAAGAGCTATAAAGCCCGGCGTTCAGTTGCGTTTTTTTCCGGACGTAGCGGGGTTTTTTTTTAATGGTCAAGGCATTGTACTAAGGGGGGATACAGTGCAGGGTCGAAGAATTTATTGACTTTTAATGACCACCGCCAAAGGATAACGCGTGAAATCACAAAAGCACGCCCACTGCTCAGTGGGGGCACTTTTCTCCGCAGTGCGTCTTCAAGATTCTGAAAAATACATTGGGTTCCCATTATAGCGTACTGAAACGCACTTAACTGAACGCCGGGCTTAACGGTCTTCTGAAGGTGCTGTACTTCGCGGTCAGCCTAGAACATGTCTTCTGAACACAGAATCTTTGAATTGATATTGATCCAAGTCGTTGGACAACACTGCGAGACACATTAAGACGATTGGCAAGCAGCATCAGCCGGTGACAACCCCATTTCCATCTGCAAATGGCTTCTCTTAGACATTGCTGGACTCTACTGCCTATTATCAACGAATCTTCTAACAGCAGTTGTAAATCAACAAACGCTACACACTTTATTACAAAAGCCTGATATTTGCGTCCTTTTCTCTCACTCATATAATCTGTTCTTTTCTATAAAATTAAAGTTGTAGCTATCGTTTTTGCCAAGTTTTTTTTTACAGTTCGTTATCATGATTTATATAAACAATGAATTTTACTGTTACTGCCATTTTTTTACGGTGATCTTCGGAAAACTTGCACCTTAACTTTTGGAGGACAGTGTATTTCAGTATGCGTTTAGCGTGTGATTCTAGTACATCGTTGGATATCTAATGTCTTCTTTCGAATTAAATTTTTCGATTTTTAAAATAAAATCCTGCAACAAAATTATTTCAGTATGCGTATGATGTCCGAATCTAGCACTTGATAGGATGTCATACTGTTTACATACCACCGTAACGGCTGCGTCGTGCGCCGAATGAAAACCGAGCTGTTTGTTAAACAGCTGCAAAATGGCACATAAAAGTCACCCGAATAGCCTGTCAGGAAATTCATTTTTATGTAAAAAAGTGTCATAAAATGCAGCGATGACTAAAAACTTAAGTAGATTTTCTATTTTATAGCTATAATTTTGCTTAATAAATATTTAACTTCCTTTGTCATGATAAAATTTCGCTTCATTAATGCATGTAAAACAAATTATTAAAAAAAAGCCAAAAAGGGCTCATTTTTGAGCCCTACTTAAAAGTTCTCAATTAACTCCTGGATCGCGAGACGAAATGCTAACTTAAAAAAAAAAAAAGACGCGATCAGCTAGCTCATACTGTTTACATACCACCATAACAGCTACGTCGTGTGCCAAATATATCAGATGAAAAGCGAGCTGTTCCAAATAGCTACAAATTGGCACACGAGCGTCACCGGAATCGCCTGTCAGGACGTTAATTTATATTAATTCGGGACCAACAAGGGTGGTTTCTGCATTTGGTTCCCAACTAGCTCAGATACGTTAAAAGATGAACACGAGCTACTGTCAACTCTTCCATTCCGTGCCATTTAAAAAGGTCCAACGCCATGTCTTGGCAAACGACGGAAGACGTTCTTTTTTTGTTTGTTTTTTTATTTGCTTCTTTTCATTCTCTCGTTTGTTCCTTGGCGCACTTAACGAAGCAGTGGAATTGTTTGTGAACCGCTCCGCTTGACGCGAGGAAAATCCGAAACGTAAAGAGTTGAGATGCTTCTTTTCCTTGACACACGTTACACGTATATACATTGAGTAAGTGAAACGTGTTCAGAACCATCTTACGAAGGTAGAGGAAGATACCAGAATGTAACTTAACACGAACTAGAAGCTGAAAAAGCTACCTGAATGTAAACTTAACGGAATGTTTCTTTAGTGGGGATTAAAAAAAATAACCTCTTAACCCTTTAACGCGCAGTGTTCCCGCCCTGGGAACACCAAACTCTGACATTTTGACAGTTGCCAGTCACGAAAAAGAGATTTGATTTCTATAAAAATAGTTGCGGGTGACATAGCTTCACGAGAGAATCTTTTACTTTTTAGCACGTCCTTTCCCGTCAAAAAATGGTCACGATTATTTTTAACAGCAACTGACATCTGCTGAAAAATGGAAGAATGCGAAGCTGCTGAAAAATGGAAGAGCTGAATAGATTGCCCAATGCTGAAAAAAGGGCAGCCGTTGCCATCGCTCGACTTAACTACCAGCAAGATGGCGCACGATCGGAACGTGCCACAGATCTAGAGACCCTTGCTGGTAGTTAAGTCGAGCGATGGCAATGGCTGCCCTTTTTTCAGCATTGGGAAAGGGTTGCACCTCAAAGGGTTAAACAAGAAAGGTATGCCAAGTGTATAGATTATGAAACGTGTTTCAATACAAATGTCGCTTCTGCACATTTACTATATCATGCTAGATAAATAAAATAAATGAAAAACTTGCTCGATTCAACAACTATATTTATTGGCAACTTAAAAGTCTTACTAATATATTTTTTTCTTTTTAATGGCCGGACCAGCGGTTTAATAGAGGCTTGGCCACAACGAGGGCTGAAGATGTTGGTCATATCATTATGGGAGAGTCTACTATGCGTTGCCCCCTATAAGTGACCTTCTAATTTTGAACCAGTTCCGTATGGGAAACCTAGCACCTGAAATCGGTAGCCCTAGAGGTATCATTTGAAGATGGAGGATATTGGAGCCACTAAGAGATTTTACGTGCACGTACACGGTCCCACAGCAATCCAGGCAAGAGATGAGAGCACTGGTCAAGCGATGCTGCTCCACCTTCCGTATTCTTATGGAAACGGAACTTAGTGACTAGGCCCCTGCCGGTGTGTCTTAGTAATATTTTCTAACGGATTTTCTTTTTTTTTCTACCAAAAATTCTATTTGTTTAGAACATTAATTAAACTGGACTTGTAAATCACAAAAAATACGTGAACAGTTTGCAAACATACCAATGCATCATTGTTTTTTTTTTTTTTTTTTTTGCTAGGGGGAAAGGTGTCAAATTTTGCTTAAAGTTTTTACTTTAAATGGTGGAAAAAGGACCGCTGAAATAGAATTTACAATTTTTAATTTAAACTGAAAATAGATACACAGTTACCATTTTTCAATCTATGCGACTTAAAATCTATGATAACCTATGAACCAGAAACAGCCAATTTATTTTTTCGTTTTCAAATAATATAACCACTTTTGTGTTTTTGAAGCAATCAGTTCTCCGTTTTCTGTTTCTTGATCTGAAAATTAAATTACCTGTATTTTCAATACCAGCATCACTCCTGGAAACTCTTCGTGCTTTATCCCAGTCAAGGATATAATAGAAGTTCCAAATTCAACTGAAAAGAAATCAATAAGGTTAAATTTCGAAATTACGGTGTAACAGAAAATTGTCTAGAACTATGGTGTTTCAATTGTTTGAAAATTCTCATAGGATTCATGAATTTGCTTTGTGCTCTTTAAAAGAAATTATTTGGTATAAATTCTAACAAGAAGCATTTAGATAGAATCCAGATTTATATGATAATTCCAAAAAAATGTAGCAATAGTTTCAGATCCAATAAATAAAAAAAGAAATTTTTTTCTCGTTTTCCTCAACTTTCAAATACGAACAGAAAGCGAACATAAAACACCATCTGGTTCTCAAAACTGAACAACTATTATTTTCCTTCCTATTGTACTGTGTAGTGTATTCTTAGGGAACTGGATGGGACGAGATTTGATGAATTCCATCTAATGTAAACAAGCTCTTTCATCACTGATTTTTGACAATCTGGTACATCCCTAAAAGTTGGACACCCCCCCCCCAACGTAAAAATTGGACCCCCCCCCCCAGCCAAAAATCCTGTGTGCGCCCCTGATCTTGGTCAACCGTCATCTGCAAGTGAATTCTTTTTAAGTAGATGAATCTTCATTCACACTTAGAAGAGTTCCAAATAAGTATAGTTTCACCTGTACGAAATGGATAAACAAGCAATTTCTTATCCGAAACTGGAGATATCAGGTTGTAACGAAAGTTTTCCGCCATATGTGCCTGAAAAACTAACTTCTAACTCCTTAGATAACTGTTTTTGAACTTTCGGCACCAAACCTGCACAGTGTTACATGATACAACAATAGTACTTAAAGCTGTACTCATAATTTGTTGATATTATGTAGCTGACTTTTTGCAACACAACTGGAAATAAATGATGGTTCTAATCCTCTAGAGTGATAGTTCTATTTGAGACACCTTATACTTAATGATAACTATATTTTTTAAAGATTTCACAACACAGTGTTATAAAGTAAACCTCTTTCTTTCAAATGCCAAAAATCGTTTGACAAAATAGGAGCCAATACGCCAACGAGAACTGTGTGCTGACGATGTTTGCGGTGGCGGGAAACTTTCGTTACAACCTAATATATATAATCATCAAAATGTAAAAATTAGCCGAGTGTTCTAATTTTTTTTCTAAATTACTATAAATGTTTGCGTGTAATTTAGAGGTGTCTTCATAAATTTTAATGAAACATTGAACCAATGATAAACTATTCGCATAGTTTAATACACATTTTATACACAGATACTTTCTCTTTGAACTCTGATGCCTCTAACTGACTGACCTATGGATTATTACCACAAAAATATGAGACATAACCAGCTTGACCACATCACTTGCGATTTTTAGTTTTGTGATCATTAAAAACGTCTTGCGTCCACTGGAAATGTGTATAATCCAGATTAAAGGACCTATTTGTGCTATGTGACATTGTATCTCTCTATTCTAAAAAAAAGTCAAGGCCGCTGTCGCTGTCAAAGCTTGTTGTCCTATCTTCTTCTAAACCGTGGGGATTTAAGTTTCGACTAAAGTGCCCACAGATTCGAAAAATTCCGAGGAACCTGATAAGCTGACTTAAATTTCAAAAATCGAATTATTTTAGAAGATATTAATAAAAAACTGAAAAAATAAACAGAATGGTTGTCAGATTTGGCATAAAATCATTCATTCCTTTGCAACAAAGCGTATACAAGTATATAGTATCACGTGAAATTGTCAAATATGAAGAAGAAATACACCCATTTTACGCCAAAATAAAAACTATATGAAATAAGTAACTCAAAATGTGTTACACAAAGTTGACAATTTTCAAATAGTAAGTTCGCTTAGACAACAGGAGTTTAGAATGAGCGATTATTCGTTTTTCCAAAACAGAATAACTAATATCTTGAAAATGAAAAATAATTAAAATGCAGATTATTTTAAAGCCGGTTCGGTCCAGCTGGATTATTTGCTACCAGTAGAAATATTTGGCGGCGTTAACTATGCCATTATAGCAGTTATAGTACACTTTGGATATTTGCTAGCGCGACGAGACGGTATAATTCATGGTGCTAAGTATCTGCAAACGATTATGTAAATGAAAATATGGATAACGGTTTTTCGGTAACCTTAAATGAACAGTAATTATAGGTTGTGAGCATGTGTCAATCGCCAAATAATGAAAAGTCGCCATGGGTGGCAGGCTATTCTATCTGTTCCGTAGCTTTTATTAACTTTACATGTACGCAAGTCGCCAAATAATGAAAAATCGCCATGGGTGGCAAATTCGCAAGGTGTCCAATAGGTTTTACATTATTAAAAATACAGCTGAAACAGATGTTCTGATTTTATTACGCTTTAGCTCCTGATTAATATAACTTTTGAATGGCAACATTAAATATCATTGTGTTTCTGAGGAGTGCAAATAATTTTTCTAGCGATTATAAGCGGAGTCCGCACTCCAGGTGGAGTATAGCTCAGGACCCGTACAACACGGATTCCCATAACAAAATATCTTCCATGTTATGAGGGGGAGGGGTCTACTGTAGTGTGAAGTTTAAATTTTTATGTACCAATGAACCTGCAAGAACCAAGCAACGTGTAGCTCAGTAACATTCTATCTGATCCAATCTCCGGGTTTTGTCTATTGAAATTATGTCTTTTTTACGAATAAACCTTATTAGGGGCCGAATGCCTCATACGAAAAGCGAGCGTAGCGAGTCTGGGGGCCTTGGCCCCTAGTATAAAACAAATAAATTATTCCAAGTTTGATGTAATAATGCATGTAATAGAGCAAGAGCCAGCGACCGCCAGACCTTCGTCATAGTATAAAAGCTGAAACTTTCTCTGCGCATACCCCCCAACAGAGGTAGGAACAATCGGCCACTCTAAAGTTTGGATGATCGTGGCTTTGGCAGGTAACAGGTGGCAAAGGTGTATAAAATTGCCGAAAATTTCGTCATTTCATAAAGCTTCATTTTTTTATATGTTCTTCTTCGCAGTACTAGAAATCACTTTATCCCTTGCCAGACACTTTTCCATCGTGGCAAACCCCGGCCAGACAATCTCAAAGTCTTGAAAAACGTAATTCTATTACGAGCGCGCTGCAAGAAAGTTCGCGCGTAAGAAAGTTCAAAAGTAGTAGTATAAAATGTGCTTGGCACTTTGTGACAGCTTGACGTACTTCGTCGCGGGAGTTTACGAACACAACAGTTTTCCATGACTTTGAGGTTGTCTGGGTTTGCCACGGATGGAAAAGTGTCGGGGGTTTGCCACGATGGAAAAGTGTCTGGCAAGGGATAAAGTGATTTCTAGTACTGCGAAGAAGAACATATAAAAAATTTAAGCTTTATGAAATGACGAAATTTTCGGCAATTTTATACACCTTTGCCACCCGTTACCTGCCAAAGCCACGATCCTCCAAACTTTATAGTGGCCGATTGTTCCTATCTCTGTTGGGGGGTATGCGCAGAGAAAGTTTTAGCTTTTATACTACGACGAAGGTCTGGCGGTCGCTGGCTCTTAGACTATAATATTATTGCTATTAATGTTTCAATAACGGGCGAGCACTCGCCCATTAGGCATTCGCAACTATATCGGCCCAAAAGTATTGGCCATTCCATTATAAGGACACTCAATTGAGCGCCAACATTACCCCGGGTATCGAATCCGGACCCAGGACGAGATAGAATGGTTGTTTAGCCACTACCAGGTTGCAGAATTTCAGTTTTTCATTTCGGGGTGCGAGATCTGATGTATTAAAGTCCAGAATATGAAATAAATAAAATGTTTTTTAAACTTGGGGGTGCGACAGTGCCCCTTCGCACCCCCTCTTTGCCGTCCCTGGCCACTACACCACCTGAACGGCAATGCATGCATTGTAAACACGCATTTGATACACCGCCCAACTTAAATGCATGTTACAAGGAGGCAAAGTAGAGGCAGTTGTAGTGGTCGAAAACTTTTATTTCAAGCTACATAGTCATGCACATCAAAGTAACATTACAATTTCAATACAGACATGAAATCTCGAGAGGACGGGGGGGGGGATACTCGATTATCAAGTCAAAATATGGGAAAAATTTTCCAACTCAGTCCCGGTCTAGACTTTATTGTTCAGAGCTAATTCAGAGAGATCGTTCGAATATTCCGAGTGTTTCCATTGGACCGTATTCAAAAGGACATATTCTAGAAAACTCTTATTTGGCAGGGCATATGTGACACGAAGCCTGGATGGTTTGCGTTTACTTTGTTTACTTTCATGGTGAAACCCTCGCGAGAAAATTGTATGAGGATTTTTTCCTGCCAAACAGGATTTGATAATTTGTTTATTCAATGTTTTGTTTTGTGGTATTGGTAACGACACGGACTTTAGAAACACGACATATCCAAAAATGGTTAAAAGAATAATATATTTGATTTTAATCTTAATATACAGAATTTACTGATTGTAATTTCACTACATGCATACACATTGTAAAGAAGAAAATCTAACGAAACACACATACGTTAGCAGAACCATTTAGCACGCGGTTTTAAATTTTTCTTTCATTTGAATTTTATTTAGTGATTTAAGCTCTCATTTTTTTCGGCTTTTTTTCCGCTTTGACATGCTGTCCAAAGACGAAAAGTCCAGTCTTCTGTGTTTTAGATGTTCTCTAACACGATGTTCTTGTGAATGGTGCGTGGTGGGGTTTGTGACGCCATCAAAGATTGCTGGTATTCCGAATTTCGAATCATATCTCAAGTCGAAAAATCGACCTAATGGTGACTAGTATCTCAAAATAACTAGTATGTTAAGGCACTCATGGCACAAGGTACCACTGTGTTGTGCATATAGTGTTCATTTATCGTATATCAGTACTATTTAGAATAGGAGCGATCTGTCCGTTTCAAGGAATTGACGCGAGACGGATAATAGGCTTGTCTCGTCACGAAAAACAGTTAAAAAGCTTTGTCTCGTCTCGCAATGTCCATTTATAGCAGTGATAAAGAAGTCTAATCATCCCGCATGAAGGCTGTAATCTCTGTCTTGTCTCGTCTCGCAACCATCCCTATCCGTTTCACATTCCAGTACCTTCTCCAAAATTAGGCCCTCACGAACAGTATCACTGGCATTTATTAAAACTCAGTAAGGGAAAGCTCTCTAAAAATTGTTTAAACCTTTGAGGCGCAACCCTTTCAAAATGCTGAAAAAAGGGCAGCCGTAGCCATCGCGTCAAAAAAGGGTCTCTAGAACTATGGCACGCGATGAACGTTTCGATCGTCCGCCATCTTTCTGGTAGTTAAGTCGAGCGATGGCAACGGCTGCCCTTTTTTTCAGCATTGGGCAATCTATCCAGCCGTTCTCGCATTTCTTCTATTTTTCAGCAGATGTCAGTGCTGTTGAAAATAATCGTGACCATTTTTTCACGGAAAATGACGTGCTCAAAAGTAAAGGATTCTCTCGTGGAGCTAGGTCACCCGCAACTATTTTTATAGGCATCCAATCTATTCTTCGTGACTGGCAACAGTCAAAACGTCAGAGCGGTGTTCCCAGAGCGGGAACACTGCGCGTTAAAGGGTTAAGCTGCAAAGCTAGACAGCATCAGAGCTCGACAAGTGAGCAGCTTCCTCGATTCCCATCTAAATGAGACGGAGCTCTAGGGCCAAACCAAAAAAGAATTCAACAAGCAAATCGGAGCGAAGGCATTTATTTCTCCCGTGTCTTAAAAAGAGTCTAATTTGATGGATGAAAACAGATGAACACCGCTAGTTTCTCACTCGGGGAAAACATTTAAGTTGCGGATTCAACACATCTCCATCTTAACCGCCTCGCCAATCTTCAACAACATAACGCAATTTGCCACGCTATCAAGTACGTATGCAACACGGGCAAGCAAAACAAAAACTGGGGTGAAAAAAAAAAAGAAGACCGCGAGTAGCTAGCTCGTCGCCTTATTTTCTGCCATCATTACTCTCTCTCCTCTATTTCTTTCTTATACGTGGGATTCCTGGCTGGCAGGAGATTCACTAAAACGCCAGTTCGAGAAGAGACGGGCTAAATGGAGACGTGTGAGAAAAGTAGTTCTCGCAAAAAAGTTAGAACCAACGCCAGCGGAGCTGAGAACGATGCCAAGTATTTGCTGGTCTCACACCACTTCTGCCAATGTAGAGTTAGAGAGAGAGAAATTAGCAATATGCCTTGCCTGGGGGGCCCCCCTAAAAATAGAGGCGAAAGTGTTGGAAATAGAAACCCTTCAACGCCGCCAGGTTGTTCGCGAATGACCCCCCCTTTTAGATCTGCGCATGCGTAAGTGTGAGCATCTTGCTGTTTGTTCATTTACTTAATATTCAAAAACATAACACTATAAAACAATATCCTTTGCTCAAGTATTAGTATTGTAAGAATGGAAAAATTACAATAAACCCCTTAACATTAGGATAGCGCAATGGCGTTGAATGTTGGGAGTCCAGTGTCTGAAGTGCTTGCGGCAATTAATATTTCAAACGTGTAAAAAAAACTAACAGCAGTATATGGTCCAGGGCGAGCTTCTGTTTTATTCGGGTACTGCACCATAAATTCTGTAAAAGAAATCATGAAGATTAGGTTAAATATTAATTTTATATGAAAAATATTTTCAACATATATTTTACAGTCTATACTATTGCAGATTTTGCAATATTAATTGCAGTGCTTGCTGCCATTACTATTTCAAACGTGTAAAAAAAACTAACAGCAGTATATGCTTCAGGGCGAGCTTCTGTTTAGTTCGGGTACTACACCATAAATTCTGTAAAAGAAATCATGAAGATTAGGTTAAATATTAATTTTATATGAAAAATATTTTCAACATATATTTTACAATCTATCTCATTGCAGATTTTACCCAAGTACAAACGCTCCAATATTTCTGCGGTATTGAGTTTTTACCCAAATTATTAGATAATGTTGAACTAATATTCTTATGCTCCAAAGTTAAATATTAATCAAAAGTGTGCAAGTGTAATATTTTTGGATTAAAAGCTACAGAAAAAAAGTTTTTTGGAATAAAAAAAAAACGAAACTCTGAAAGTCATCTTAATTTAAACTAATAGATAAGTGTTTCGAATAATGAGTTGAAAGGGATCATTTATGGGGCGATAAAAAACGGAACAACTATTGAATCTGTTAAATATTTTTCTAATAACTGCAGTCTGCGAATAAAAGCAGCAATCATCTTAACATTGAGCAGAAGCTGCAGTCTGCAAGAATCTGTAACTGCTCTTCACCTAGACTAATTATGATTATTAGAAATTTTATTCGTTTCACTTTTGAGAAGTTATTGTAAAGTTTCATGAGATGAACATCAAACTCGTCTATGCTTTGTTTTCAGGAATACATAAAAGTTTAGACAATTGGCTGTTTTTCCCATCTAAGTAATTTTTGTGTTAGGTTTCTCAATAAGGCCTTGAATAGTTGTCTCTGCTAAGTGATCGTACCAAAAAAAGCCTCTCTTCAAGTGCCAAGAAACTACACTCGCAGTCAATTTTGACAAAAATTGAACTTTATAATAGATGTTTTTCAGCACCCTTACAGCTTCACGGGTGATACCTCTCAGTGTTTTCATAATAATAAGTTAGACTCAGAGGCGTAGTATAAAGTCTTGTACGCACTAAGCGACAATGTCGAGAAATATGTCTTGCAGCAAGTCGCACGGCTGGCTCCGTCAGATTTTTTACATGCTATTTGGCATTAGCTCTGGGCTGTCGCGATTATTTGTTCCTCCGTCCGCCCCTAGCAACGAAAGTCGTGGAACACATATTTAGCGACCAGTTGGAGAGTTATTCCACAACTGCTCTGGAATGTTTGCCGCTATCTTGGATCAGGCAACCAAATAAATGACAATAAATAATGCCATTCAACTAAGGTATGTATGTATGTATGTATGTATACAGTCCAGTCACATTGTGACCACCTGTTAAAAGCCAGAATAACCACCTTTGGCAAACCAAATCGCTGCGAGACGTGCATGAAGAGAGAGGCCACCAATTAGGTCACCAATTAGGTTTCTGAAGGTGTTCACTGGGATGTTGAGTCATGCCGACTAAAGTGCCGTGGCTAGCTGCTCTAGATTACGCGGTTGAAGATCCATGGCGCGAACAAACCGATCGAGGTTGTCCCACAGATTTTCGATTGGGATTAAATCCGGAGAGTTTGTTGGCTAGGCGAGTACGGTAAACTCATCCTGGTGCTTTTCGAACCACGCACATACACTGCGCGCTGTATGACACCTCGCATTGTCCTGCTGGTAGATGCCATCATTCTGGGGGAAAATAATGCGCATGCAGGGATGGACATGGTCCGCACGGACAGATACGTACTTAAGGCCTTTGCAGATACCCAGAGACTGTCGCGGCTACAATGTATTTGAACATGAAAATTTGACCGGGTTTGGACGCTGCGACCCTCTACCGAACAATAGAAGGGGTGAAAACCACAAGTGTGAAAACCGCAATGTTATCCATGGTCCCCAATTACCTATTGTCCGGAGTACGGTCTCTGGGTATCTGCAGCGGCCTTAATGGCCGCTGCAGATACCCAGAGACCGTCGCTGGCCGCTTGGCCAATTATCACTTGTAAGCAATAAATTTTTCGCACGAGAAGAAAGCAGGAGATACTCTGGACAATAGGTAATTGGGGACCATGGATAATATTGCGGTTTTCACACTTGTGGTTTTCACCCCATCTATTGTTCGGTAGAGGGTCGCAGCGTCCAAACCCGGTCAAATTTCCCCGTTCAAATACATTGTAGCCGCGACAGTCTCTGGGTATTTGCAAAGGCCTTTATGCTGATCCATCGTGCCGTCCACAATGATCAGTGCACCCAGTGAATGCCAGGAAAACATTCCCCAAACCATAATGCTCCTTCCTCCAGCCTGGATACTTCCGGCAATTGTTGCAGGGTGTTTGCTTTCAGACGTTTCAGGCCGTATACGCCAAAGTCCATCTGTCCGATGGAGCATAAAGCGTGATTTATCGGAAAAAGCCACCTGTCGCCACTTGCAACTTGTCGTCTTGCTTGCAACTTGTCTCGAGATACGTGATCCGCGACTTTATTATGTTTTATTTTTACGGAAATCTCTCTCCTATGATCTCGTTAAGGTTTCTTGCAGACTTCGTAGCATTCTGTCCAGTGGTCTTCGTTCTATACTGCTCTGAGTAGTGAAGCACCCTGTAAATACAGAGTGGTTATGATTAGTGTTCTACAGTTAAAACGGTGAACGGATTGTGACCGAAATTGATGCATAGACTGTACATGAAATGCGTTCAAGGAATTAAAAATAGTTCAAAAAATGTCCACTAGGTAGTACTTCGCATAAAAAAACAGCAAATTTAACAATGCAAATGGTTTATTAAAAATGTACAAACAATTTCAACATTTATTCAATAATTTTTGAGCATTGATTCATAACTTTAGGTCATATTTTTAGCTGATTTCAACAAGTAAAGCGCCACCTAGTGGAAAATTTTAACTTAACTAATTCTAACCACCCTGTATAAATAAAATATATGCTTTTAATGAATATTTGCATGTTTTACACTAATCATTTTTATACACTGTACTATAACCTCCTGAAAATCAAAATTTTATACTTCATAAGATGCTCGTTCAAAGGAAGACTGAAATTCTCAAGGACTACCCACTCACATTTTTGCTCTTTTTAAAGTCTCGAATTAAACGGCACCAAAAGGGGTAATAACCCAAAAGAAAAAAAAAGCGAGTGAAATTAGAATTATGGAAACAAAAAATATATGGCTCAGGAATTACTTGCGGAATGTTTGGGTTTCTCAGGAGGGGAGGGAATGTTTATGCAGTCTGGAACTGATAAAGGACTAGACGCGATGAAGCGCTGACAACCTCATCTCAGTGCAAGAAGTCGGGAACAATCAACGCGGCCACAAATAATTCTGGAAGCGACCGAGAAGAACGTTTGCCAAGATAAATTTCGGCTTCCTGGGTTTTTGCTCGGAGCTATACGTCTGGGATTCATATAGAAACTGCGACAGCAAAACTTTTTTAAAAAAAGAAAAAGTCTTCTTTTACTCGACAGGTGTTGGTTGAGAAATTTTACAAGACAAATTAATGACTCTTGATCCGCAACGGGAGAAGCAGGGCATGGCACTGGAATTTTAACAAGACTGAGACAGACTTGGATCAGCGCTTTGGTTGGTTTTCGTTCGAGTTGAAATTGTCAGATCTGGTGTGTTTGTGACATTCCCACTGTCGTAACTGGATAATTTTTCTGGATATTCCTATTATGGACTTCAGCCCAATCCTAGGGGGCTCTATCTCCTATTTTTGCAATCGAAAATCTCCTATTCTTGCAATCGAAAATCTCCTATTCTTGCAATCGAGTAGATATTGTCAGATCTGGTCTGTTTGTGACATTCCCATTGTCGTAACTGGATAATTTTTCTGGATATTCCTATTATGGACTTTAGCCCAATCCTAGGGGGCTCTACCTCCTATTCTTGCAATCGAAAATCTCCTATTCTTGCAATCGAGTAGATATTGTCAGATCTGGTCTGTTTGTGACATTCCCATTGTCGTAACTGGATAATTTTTCTGGATATTCCTATTATGGACTTTAGCCCAATCCTAGGGGGCTCTACCTCCTATTCTTGCAATCGAAAATCTCCTATTCTTGCAATCGAGTAGATATTGTCAGATCTGGTCTGTTTGTGACATTCTCATTGGCGTGATTGGATAAGTTTTCTGGATATTCCTAGGGTGAACTTTAGCCCATCCTAGGGGGCTCTATCTCCTATTCTTGCAATCGAAAATCTAATTTTTCTAGTGTGAGCTAAAATTTTTCTAGAATTTTCCCTACGTGCAAACGATTGTTTGGGGTGGGGCAAATCAAGAGATCTGCCTTAGAAATATGAACCGCTTCTACGTTATACCAGTGCATACATTTTTCTGGTAATCTATATATTTCCTGGGAGCTAGGGGGGGCATGGCCCCACCCTGACGACACGTATGGGAACCCATGGCACCTACCCAATTATGCCAATAGCGTAACATTCCACAACGAAGATCTGCTAGGAAGATAGGAAAGTGACTGATGCAAGACTTAAATCTCTCTAAGGTTGGCATGTCGAATAAACAAATCTGCCGATATAGATACGCGAATTAAAATAAACTAATTTTTCTTGGGACACAAAAAAATTCAGGATGATACTTTATAAACTGCAATACACTCTGGAGCAAATGAAAAAATGGTGCCTTTTACGAAACTTCCAGAAAAATTCTTAAAACTGGAGGTGCACTGGAAATTTTTTCAAAAAGTCACGCTACAGGAGACATTCTAAAAATTTTGAACTGCGTGAAGTAATTAGCTTTTTTTATTTCTGTACCAAATCACAGGTTTTTTTTAGATATATATATATATATATACATCGTTAAGGGCCGTTGTGTCATTTCACGCATCACCTTGTGTAAATCTATGTCTGGTGAATTCAGAGGTAAGGGAATAAGTTTCTTTTTTTTTTGGGGGGGTGGGGTGGGGGGGGTGGAGAGCACTTGCTGTTATCGTTCTTCACAGTTTGAGGAACACTGTAGTAGAGGAATCAATATTTACAACTTCATTTTGCAAATGATCGGAAACACACTGGGAAGAAATTGATCGGACGAGGTAACCATAAAAACAAAGCAGGATTATCGATACATTTTAATCATAATAAGTGAAAGAAATCTATTTGTCCGTTGACGTCATACAGTTGCTGTCCACGGGAGGGGGGGGGGTGGTGGGAAGGAAGGATCAATTAGTCTTTTTTCGCGCGGTGGCTGTCGACTCGATAAACAGGCGGCGTTGTAATCGGTAGAAACAGGGCTCGCAAGTTCTTCTGTTATTCATTATTTAAAGAACAAAGAACACGCTTAAAGTTGAAAGGATTACGATATCGCGAATGACGTCATCGACGAAACTGAGTGACGTATTAGTTCCCCCGGAAAAATTGAAGATGAAAGGCTGTTTTTTTAACACTTCAAGGAAGCGAAAAGGTACTATTATGTTTAGAAAGAGAAGTTTTTTTTCGCCTGTGTCTGTCTGTCCTTTCGTGCCAAGCTGTATTTTGAAAAAATAAAAGATAAAATTATATTTGAAATTATATTAAAATTACATTTTAAATTTATCAAAAAAGCCTAGAAAAAGTGCATTTTAATCTAAGCAGGAGTTTCGCTAAACGTAATGGATACCTCAAAACCACAGAAATTTTATATTTATTACAGTCAACGTAACATCACAAATTTTTAGAAGTTAACCTCATGAGCTTTATCAAGTTAATAGGACTCTTAAATATTGCGAAATTACTTTGAGTGTGACGTAACCAGGCCCGGACTGGCCAGGGTGTCCGACTGTCTGCAGACGGGTGGGCCTTCCCTGCTGAGGGCGAGCCCCCCAACAGAAAAAAGAAAGAAAAAAAATGCTATATCGATAGCACTTAAATGAAGTTTGACACTTGCAAACTTTTTTGCAGCTGCAATTGCGCCCCAGAAGGCTTCAAAACACTTCATTTTAAATGTAGTTCTCAAAAGTTTTTGAGAGAGGGTTCCGAATGAACAAGCGATTAATTAATATGAATGACGCATATTAATTAATAGATCAATATTTTATTAGTGCATTAATTATCAATCATAATTAATTAATAATAACACCATTCCTCCCCCCATACCTCGAAAGTTAACACATCCTAATATTACCGGTTGCACAATAACCCGGGCCCCTACCAGACTTCGTGCCGATTACAATCGACTGTAATCGATGACTAAAATAATATTTTACAAATTTCACAAAAATGCTATGATAAAATTGCATTATCATACAATTCTTTTGATATTTGATTTCTTTAACATCAAGATTACTGATATTTTACAAAATTAACCTACATTAGTCATAATTTTTTTGGAAATTGTTAGTAATTGTAATCGTAATCCATATCATTTCTTGTAATCGATTACAGATGATCGTGTAATCGCACGAAGTCTGGCCCCTACCCTCCCAATCCGGGCCTGGACGTAACTTTTGCGACTGATATTATAATTTAATGAAATTTCGACCTTGTGACGTTAGATTGATTATCAATGGCAACACTTGAAGCCTTGTGAGATCGACTTTTTTCAGGTATCAGAATTAAATCTTGGATTTAAAAATTGCAAAAAAATCATTAAAAATAGGGAACGGTGTGGCTATTTAGATTTTGAAAAAGTAGCACATTTTTTTTCTATATTTTTGAAAGAAATATTTGTGCAAAAATTTTAAACCCATCAATCCAACGGTTTGGATTTGGATCAGGTGGGAATAATTTCGACCAAGGAAATTTTTAAAAATATATAAATGATAAACTTTCGCAAAAGTATTTGGCTAAAGCTTATGTATTTTTCATGATAAGCATCTTCCATCATTAATATTAAGTATTTTTAAGTTGGTAACAATGGAAAAAAAAACCACCATATCCACATTTTCATTAAATGGATTTGACGGTGTTCAAAGTTATTTGGCACAAAAGAAAAATTTTTGAAGCAAGCAAATTCATACTAAAAAATGTGTTGGTAATGTATTTAAGAGCTTCCAAAATGTTTTTCTTTTTTCCTAACATAGCTAAATATTTTTAAATCTATGATCGTATTTACCGTACAGTTTTTATAAAGTCTTTTTAAAAGTGGGGTAATTATAACCCGACTTTGTGTATAAAAACATAGAATAAAAAGTTATTCTGACCTGAAAAAGCACATGCTGGTAATAAAGCACTAAAAAAAAAATAAAGCACAAAAATTAAAATATTTTATTTAACTTTAAAAAAATTATAAAATAACAGTTTTGCTATTGATAATTTTTTTAAATTTTAATGCTTTAAATTTACTGCCGTGGCCAGAGATTCGAGCCAGAAGTACATTCCAAGACATTAACATTTTACCAGATAAAAGTTTGCAATAAAAATAAATGAGACACACGAATACTAAAAATTCATTTAGACCATGGACATTTCTTTAAAACAAATAGTTACTTTTTCATAAATCAAATAATCATAAAAACTGACAAAATATAAAGAACGGTAACACTTACTCTGATTTTATTTTGCTCTTAAAAGTTCAAGAAAACATTAATTAACACAATTTATTTTAATTTTTTAAAAAGTTCCTACAGTCAATACGTTTTCTTTTATAAAAGGATTGGCTTTCAACACATCTTGGCGGCAAGATGCCATTTTGATTGAATAAGCAGAAATTATAACTTTATTACTTAATTAGTACCAATTATTTCCGCACTGAAGTGACTTCAATCATCAACAAACCAAGTGTAGCTGTCTCAATTCCTCCAACAAAAAGCTGTAAGCATAGGTATCAAAAGGAATCAAGTATCGTAACTACCCCAAATTTTTTTTTAATTTAAAATTTTGTTTGCATGATTACGAGTACCCCTTTAAATTTTGAGGAAATAAATAATTCTACAGAAACAAAATTTTGCTAGGTGTTCTTAAAAGGTCAAAGTTTCCCCGCTAATTAATAAAAGTATTTTTCTCACAGTTAAGAGTTAAAATTCACATAATTGAAACTTCAGAAAGTGGTACTAACTACACACCTATCCTGACCCTACAACACAAACAAATCCATCAACAGACTTTATGTTTCATTTATAAGATAAGTTAAACAAAATATCTAGTTTGTTATTTATTGTATGCTACAAAATATTATTTAAAAGATTCAGTTAATGTTTATGCTAATTTTATCGATTTTAATAAGCAATAAAGTTAATTTGTTGTATTTGTTAGTGTTCTAGGCTTTTATGCTTCGAGTCGCCGATTCTTGGTAAAATGGTACTTTCTCAATGTTTTTTTTTCCCTTCTTTTTGTAGTGTAGGTGTGTGTTTGTGTGTGTAGAGTCGCAATTAAAGGGTAAACGGGGCACGCACCGCGGGCGCTGTACTGAAAGGGTGCTTAAATCAGTTATGGTTCTAAAGAAAGGGGCACCAATATCAGATGACGTAAGCTGTAGTTATGGAACTGTGTTTGTTTGTGTGTGAATCTTGGAAATTTCATCCCCACATCAATTTTAGGGGGACATCCCCCCCCTTCCCGTTGAGGTCATGGTTAAGAAATGTGTAAATCGGACCTTACGAGAGAAGAGATTTCTTGTAAGGAATTTAGCAAAAACTTTGCCCATTGCAATAAGCATATAGTTAGAAACAAAATATTCCTCACAGAATTTATACTCGAAGGAAAATAACTAATTGCACCAGGATTGGAAAAATTCAGGATGATTTTTTATAAAATGCACTACACACCGTGATAAACAAAACAACATCGTCCTTTATGAAACTTTTTGAAAAAATTCTTCATGGAATTGCACAGCAAAAATTTTCGAAGAGTGACATATCCTGCTAAATTTTCGAACTTTAAATTTTTTTCCCCGAAAGTTCCGTGCCTGATACAGGTTTATCATTTATTACTCACAGTACAGCTTATGAAGATGTATTCTAAAAATTCTGATTGCTTGACACAATTAGTTTATTTGTATTTATCTAATGAAATCGCATGCCCTTTTTCTAAATACATCGTTAAGAAAACGGTTGAAAAATGATAATCCATTTTTGTCTATTCGACCTTTCATCAGCGACCAGAAAACTGCAAACTGAAGATGGTACACCAAAATATCAAGGAAACTCAAGATGGGCCCAGCGACAAATACAAATATTTTGGGGCTTTGCACTTACAAGAAAGTGCATATTACGCATTAAAGTTGTTTTGTCACAAATAGCTGCAGAAATATATTAAAATAGTAAATACTAAATTTAGATACTAAATATTTAAGTACATTGCAATAAAGAATATTAAAGGTTTTTTGTATTGTAAACACGAATAACATACACATGTATTTTCACAAATAATAAATATTTATACACATACTAGATAAATAAACTTCTTTAAAATATAAATGAAAAGAATTGCAAAACTTATCGTTTGTATCTTAAAACCAATGAGATATTTTTTATAATAAATCTTACAAAGGGAGGCTTACAAATTTTTACCAAATGCCGATGGGTTTTAGAGGACCCTAAGCGGACTAAAGTGCCCAGTGGCGCACCCAGGATTTTAGTTTAGGGGGGGGCTGGGCTACAAATACTGCTGAACTCGGTTATAGTGACCTCTTATAACGTCAAAATATTCTGTGCCAGTCGACTTGCCCGTAGAACACAACCCCACGAGCAATGTAACTCATTTTAGAATCAAATTATTATATGATCTTTCCAGTGTTGTTGTAACCAAGTTTAACCGTGTTTCATGCTCTAACTGTAAGTTTTTATTTAAAAACTAACATCTTTTTTTGGTAAAAAGTATTTTAGAACTAATTTGAAGACAATTTTTAAAAAGAAAACATTTAGAAATAATTTGAAGACTATTTTTAAGAAGAAAACATTTATTTAACTCATTAGTAACAATTTTCAATTTTCAATACTTTTCACTTCTAATTTCCCACCTTTAGGGGGAGCTTCAGCCCCCATAGCCCCCCCCCCCGTGGGTGCGCCTATGAAAGTGCCAGAGAATCAGCCGCCAACTCGAGAAAATGGCAAATAGATTTTTCACAAATTGTTTTTTTAAGAATTAATTTTTTTTACAAATGAAAATTTGTTTAAAAGTACAAAATTTTTGGACCCTTCAAATGGGTGGACCCAGGGCAAGTGTCCCGGTTGCCGTGCCGCGATAAACAGGCTCTGAGCTAGAGAAACAAAATGGCACCATAAATGCGTTTGGCTCTGCGGAAGTACATAAAGTCATAACAACGAAAAAATCGTTCATGCATACACATATATACATATACATAAAAAAGAAAAAAGGAATACAAGCTCAAAGAAAAGAGCTCAAGGAAGAGAAAAATCAGATCGTAAGGAATGAGGAAACCACACTCCATTTTGTTTCGCTTTCTTTTTATTTACAAAATACTCCGCAGCGAGAACTATTGTTCTTGGAAAACCGGCTCTTTTTTTCGAAGCAAACGACCCATTTTGAACGTGTGCCTTATTTTTTTTTTTACTTTTCTTTCTTCTAGATCGATTAAGAAACGAGCTACGAGAATATTTTAGAATGAGAAGAGGAAGAATGATGAAATAACAACAACAGAAAACAGCAAAATGTTATGTGATTGTTGGATGTCGAAAAAGACGTAAACAAGTCGGTTTCCAAGCGTCTCTCTGGATCACGTGTTTGGTTGCGAAATAAATCGGTGGGCTGATCCGAAGCGCGCGTGACTGAAAATGGTTTAAAACGTGATATATTGGCCCTTGATTTAATGGTTGTGAATTGGTGGAATAATTAGCGCAGTTTATTCGACAAACCATGAAAGAGAGCAGTTGGGGATCATAATCGAAAAAAATTACAGCCTCCGCTTTAGGCAAAAAAAAAAAAAAAAAAAAAAATTGTTTTTCAATAATTTTTTAATTATTATTGGTTATTAAAGTGTCCAGCAGATATGTAACACTCTGATTTTCAGATTAAAAATATCAAAAACAAACATTGTACAAAAGAACACAGCAAACGATATGTTTATTATGTAAGCTGTAAAAAATTTATGCCGCAGTTTCGAAATGGTAGTTACAATAGCTGCAAACAGATGGCGCTACATGCTGAAAAACTCGTATCATCATGCATATAATTGAACTTGTTCCCTCAAGGATTCACAACACAATCTTTTCAAAATATTCACCGTTTGACGTACAGAAGTGGCGCAAGCAATTGATTAATCATATTTTTTCTCCACAGCCTGAAATGTCTAAACAGAAACGGGTTCACATGGAACACAAATCGACAATTTAAGCTCGTCCAGCTCTCCGGGATAATTCCAGTAGACACTTTCTTTCAATGCGCCCCACCGCAAATAGTCACAAGGAGCCAGGCCGGGAGAATACGGAGCCCTGCGATTACAGTGCCATCTGTTAGTCGCTATTATAACTACTAATTGAAACATCTATATAAAATTCTTACAGCTTACATAATAAACATACCGTTTACTGCATTCTTCGATTTTTTTTTTCTTTCTTTGAGCTCGAAATCAGTCTTACTTTCTGGACAGTCAATATTTTGGCTCATAAAAACGATGACAAATATCATCTCTGTTACCAACAATTAAATTAAAAAAGATTAAAAAAGAAAAAAAAAATTAAGAAAAATTCACACACAAATCTTATACATAACTTGACAGGTACAAGTATAATATATATATACAGTTCCTGGCATAGGCGTAGCCAGAAATTTTTCATGGTTGGTGGAGGGGGGTGTGTTACGACTACTGCAACTCACATATATGTATACGTGTGTGTCATAAGAGAGTGAAAAATATACAATTTGTATGGCAAAAAATTCCTCATGGGGAGGGGTTGTGACCCCCCTATCCACCTCTTGGCTACGTCCCTGGCTCCTGGCCATATCAATGTGACCACCAGCAGATGCATAGTGCTTACTTTCCGAACAAGACAGCTCCTAACCTAAGCGCAACATTCGATTTAGCTCAAATTTCGTATATGTACACGACGTCCATCGTACAACGTGAGGGTGTTTTTCTCACAAAACGGCTTGATTTTTTGACATACATTTAACAAAAAATCTAAAATTTCGGTGGGTATACAGGTCCCCGTGCACCCCCCCCCCCACTAGAGATGAGACGGGCTCAGCCCGAGCCCGAAAGCCCAGCCGGCCCGAACCGGGCTCGGGCTCTGTAATTCACAATTGCGTTCGGGCTCGGCGGCTCGGGCTCGTGAAAAATTTCTCCTTTATTGAACATACTCCTTGAAAGAGATTTTAAAAAGTGATTCATGAGGAAAATAAAAGTACAGCCAACTCCGGTTATAGTGAACTTCTGGGGATCATCAAATTTCGTCTACTATATCCGAAGTTCACTAACTGTCACTAGACCCAAGTGTCTTCATGATAGATAGAGATACTGTATGTGAATCGGGACTAATGGTTTGCGTTCACTATAGCCGATGGTTCACTATATCCGGGTTCACTATAACCGGAGTTGACTGTACTTATAAAAAAAACGACACTGGCGTCTAGAAGGTGCGTTAAGCTCTTTACCTATTTCTGAACGGCGGCTTATATTCATTAGTTAGTCATAAGATCCGACATTATTTGATAAACATATGGATAAATAAAGAATTAGAAAGTGCATTGAGAGTTTGCAACTCTATTTGTCTTTAATTTGCACAAACGGCAAAATTCATTGTATTCTATCAATGAAGTCATTGGACTTTTTTTAATCTTTAACTGAAATTTCGGGCTCGGGCTCCGACTTAAATAATATTGGGCGGGCTCGGATTTAACGTCCTCGGGCTCGGGCGGGCTCGGGCTTCAAAAAAATGAGCCCGAACTCATCTCTACCCCCCACTGGCTACGTCCCTGTCATAAGCCATTATTTTGAGTACTCCTGCCAATAAACTGTTAAAAGAATTAAATTAACTGCAACCTTTCAATCTATTAACAGCAACTTTTCTCTGGATTTTGTTCCTTTGACTAGTTACAGGCACCAAATCGTTGAGCAACATTTTTTTGTTTCACAGAAAGGTTGTAGGCACATAATTTAGTACCATTTTAAGGCTTACTTACAGTTCCGGCAACTCTATGCAAAGTAATACCAAGGGACATAGCAGAGCGAAGAAATAACAAACAAATTGCTGCTCCTCTTCAATAGTATTTGCTTATCATTTTGCCTTCTTAGTATATTTAATCGCTTGTTGTTGGACACCGCATATTATTAAAAAGTCGTAAAACTAGCGCGGGCAATGTCCCCCTACAGCCTACACAGGTCGTTAAACAGCAGTAGAAGTGCAATAAGTTGCATGAATTGGGCATGAAGTGCATGAATTATGCTTACGACATGATTCATCGTCATTATTAACAAAAAAATCCATGTTCCAATTAATGGTTAAGTAAGGCTACAGCTTAATAAATATACGTGAGATCGAAACACGGGAGTATATAAGGGGGGGGGGATTGTTTAGGGGTCTAGATACCCCTCCTATTCTACGAGAAAACGCTAATTTTGGCAGCAATATCCGCATGTTTTTGAACACGAGCTTCAAAATAGTATACTGTAAAAATATTTTTAAATTTACATAAATTTGGGAAATTTATGTTAATTTTTAGAAATTATGTTAGTATTCTAAATTCTCTAAATTATTGAGTTAATAAAGAACATTTACTACGAAGAAAATCAAAATTTTGTAATGCAATTGAAATTTTTTTTACAAAATATTTATAGTAATACTTAATGGAATTTTATTGTGAGAATGGACCTCCCCTCCCCCTTGCCTCTTAGCTAAACCCCACCCTTGTGAAAGCTATATAATAGTGGGACGTCATGAGAGAATTACCACTCTAAACGAGATTACCATGACATAATTCAACGCATTCGAGAATTGGGGGGGGGGAGAACACATGGTCCCCCAAACGAATTTAATATGCAATTTAAATAATTGACTTATTTAGTAAATTCGGATGCATTTATTTATTAGGGAAAGGAGACAAAAACTTAAGTGTGTACCATACCTTTTATCTAAATCCGTCCCTGGTTAAAATGAACTTAATGACCCCCCCCCGCCCCGCCCAATTCCTTCTAGTAAAGCGACCAGATTTTTAACAAAGAATTCGGTACAAATAAGAAAATTCAGTGCTCTTCACAAAGCAGATTACGTTTATTCAACTAAAGCATTGAAGCATTATAAACACATTCATGAAGTAACTAAATAAATAAATAAATAATTTTTTGAATTGGTATGAAATAATTGTTACATTTTAAATATTGTCCTCGTTTGTTGTTTTATATTTCGAAAAAAAAAAAAAAAATAATACTGAAAGTGGGGACTATCACCGAAAATTAGGGACATTTGATGACTTTATTCTAGAGTAAAAACGAGGGTACGCCAATGTAGGTTATGAAATGTGCAAAAAGTAACTCAGTTAAAATTTCGTCTGAATTCTGTTGAAATCTTAATTTTCGAACAAGCCGTCATTAGAGTGAACCTCGTCCTGCATTTTTAATGGGTTTTGCCCGGGCTTAGTAATATCGTGTACAATGCAGGTTAATGGTATTGTAACAGTAACGTCAAGGTCGAAAGTGTTTTTTTGAGCAGGAGAATGTAAAACACTGTCTGAAACATGATGTGACCGCGTTCAGAATCAAGGGCTTCATTTATTAACTGATTAGCAGACAAATTAGATGTAGAAGTAGTTACAGGTTAACCCTCGTGAATGTCGGTCGCCATTCGCCGAACGCGATTGGTCCTTTGAAGTACAACCATTTTCACATCGACGTAGACGATACGTTGCTGCTAAACGCTGAAAAATTGGAGCCATTGCCACCTCTCAATTTAACTACCAGCAACAGAGAGTTCGATCGAATCACCAATCGCGTGCCACAGAGCTAAATAACTTTTTTGGTTGCACTTTTTGAGCGTTTGAGCATTTTAACTTTTTTTTTCCGACTAGCAATGGAAGTACTGACATAGGTGGTTTCCCGGGGCGACCACCGCTCGTTGAAAGGTTAAGGGGACAGTCTACTTTTAAGAATGGGAAAATGTATAAATTTTAGATCAACTTTCATAATTTTTAAAAAAATAATGAATGCATGCAGAAACATAACTTTTTTTTCCGTTAACTACTATGACATTATTGATTAAAAATATTATTTTAGTTTATTATAAAGGTGATAATTTAAAAAATATTATTTTACCAAACAATATTGGGAAAAAAAAATTCAAGGGTACTTTCCCACTCCGCGCAAGATATCTCAATTAGAATTCCTTTGAACCTCATAATTTTTTTCTAAATTAAACAAGACATTCAAATTAACAATCTAAACTAAAATGGTTTAATTATTTTCATAATTTAAATTTTAAAAAATCATTTAATCTGAAAATTTAAATTACCATAAAAATTTTGATAGTTTTACAATCATAACTTTTTTTCTATGAAACACAACCATTTCATTTTAGTTCATTTTGTTCATTATATTAGAATAAATGCCTGAGAAAAATTTCAAGTTGATATCTTAAATAGTTTTTAAAATATCATGCGCGCAAACTTGAAAAACAGTATTTTGAGAAAACGCCAATTAAAGTTCAAATTGTTGTTTTGGAACATAAATTTTAATTTTTAAAAGTTAAAAACATTTTCTAATGAAACATTTACTATTTAAGAATAATTTTACGGAGTACTTAATATGACTAACCCAAAATATGTTTTAATATGGCTTAAGAAACATCAGTCTAAAGAAAAGCTCGACAATTGTAAATATGAAAATATATGTACATACCTTAACAAAAGATACATTTTTAGGATATAAAAGCATTAATATTGGTAAAGTACATGTTTTGAAGTTATTTTGGATAATTTTATCCATATATATATATTTATTTTTACTTTGCAACATAAAATTTTGATTCTATTTCACTTTATGAAATTTCGATTTAAAATTTTCCGCTTTCATGCACAATGCCTTCGTTTTCTTTTATTGCCTCAAACTGAGAACTGATGAGCATTTTTCTGGCTCTTCGAGTTTCTAAATTGAATTCTGTACATTTCTATTCTCCCTCTTTTATGCTTTGAGTGTCAACCTTACTTGCAGCTTCTACAGCATGCTGCCCAACTTGCGTTTACATTTTCCTTTTTATCTCAACAAATAAATGTCATACAGAAAAATGGTTGGTATCAATCTTTTTAGAATAAAGTAAGCTATTTAATGAGATAAAAATCTCAAAATCGATTTTTTGGGCATTTTAAAAGTAGGTGGCCCCTTAAAAAATCCTTACTTGGTGGTAAAATTTTAGGTAGTGACAAGAAATGTAATAAAAAGTTTTCTTTATTGTAATATTTTCTTGTAATTTTAAATTTGATGTTCGATTGCTGCTCTAAACTTCTTGTCCGGGCCAAATGTTGTTTGAGTGACAAGGCTAAATTGTCAGAATTAATAAATATCTCGAAAACTATTCATCTTTCTGCAAATTCCTTCCTCAAACTCGATTACATACTCTAAAAAGGCACCCCTTCTTTTTAATTCTTTAAATTCGGAACTTTTATCGACTTTCACAATTTTAGATTTATCGATCGATTGCTATGTGGCAGTCTGTTTGCTACCCTGAAAAGCTTGTCCAAAACTTGCACTACGACTCCAAAAACAAAACATGTATAAGAAAAGCTTATAAAATAGTTCAAACGTGGATCACTTCGAGGAAAGCCGCAAAAAAAGTGAATTCGCTTCCATTAATAGTTAAATAGATAAATTATATTATCTTGAAGACTTAAAAAGGAACTGTTTAGCATTTGTGGCGAAATTTGCTAATTCATGAGGGCATAAAGTTAAGTGAATTGAGTACAGCATGTAATTAAACTGATATTTAATATTAAAAAAAGGACATGAAAATGAACGTTATCACTTATTTAATTTAAATATTAAATAGCTCGTAGCTTTATTCTTATTTAATATTGCACTATCTGAAAATTCTGTTCTACTTTTTAAAATTTGATCATAAAATTTTACTAAAAAAAATAATTTTTGCATTTTTGTATCGAAGTTATTAGTTTAGACCGCTTTAGTCACTTACGAAATTCCCGAATTGAACCGTTTAAGAATTATTAATCGTTTTCTGATTTCGCACATCAATAAAACTCCGGTCAAACTACTATCGGTTAATAATACTATTAAGTATGTGAATGAACATTTTTATTTGTTTAATTTATGCATCGAGTGCATGGCTTTATTTTTTTGGCAATTAAAATGGCTTTTTCCGAAAATGCTTTCCTCATTTTTAAATTCACTTTTCACTTATTTTTAAATCTAACAAACATACATTTTAATTTGAGCACTCACACTGTCGCTTTAGCAGCTTTCAAAATACTTAACTAACGATTTCTAATTATTAACTGTTTTCTAATTTGATTTATCTATAAAACTCCTGAAAAATACTGAATAAATATGAATTTTCATTGGTGCATTATTTTTCTCTTTATAGTTAAGCTCCTTAATCATTATTTAAGAATTTTGAAAGTTACTACTTTCAAAATTCTTAAATAATGATTTATAACCAGTTTTATTATTATTATTTAAAATGCCAACTTCGGAAAATTCTCTCCTAATTTTTACAAATAATTTATATATTTCCCCAAAAATTAATAATTATGAAATTGTAATTTCCATGAACACTGTCTCTTTTAGTTAGTTCAACTTTCAAAGTTCTTAAATAACGATTTCTAACAGAATATCACTAATAGTTTTCTTAATTTTCGCTATTTCACGACGTTCCGGTCAAAGAACCATCGTTTGGTAATACTAGTAACGCCATCTATCGAGAGACTGCGGAATCACAAACCTGTCACGAAAACCTCCAGAGTTTTTTTTTTTTTTTTTTGTTCCTTTTGAAATAACGCATCTTGCTTCCATCTGACTTTAAATTGTATCAACTCTCAAAAAAACCACTCAGACACCCAACCAGGATGTGGCAGAGGATCTTTGAGGAACCCCTCCCTCCCACGCAGGGGCATGAGAGGCCAAATCAGACACTTTTTTTTTTTTTTTTCTAGATACACTTTTTTTTTTATTCCTTCGAGATGAATCCAGTTCATCTGCTCGGAAAGTTCACGTGAATGCAACATTCATTAATGTGGAATTAGACTTCGTTTTATTTTAGGGAGCAGACAAATGTTATAATTTGTGTGTGCTTGCTATTTCAAAGCGTATTCTGTTCTTTGTTATATAGGATTAGAAACGGGAGGGAGTTACTTTATGCGATCGAAATAAACTGAGCAACTTAATTTATAAAATGAATGCGTTTCAATTTCTTGCTTGTGTGCTCTCATAATGCGGTTTATAATTGTAGAGTCGGAGAAACGTGCATAAAAATCGTCAATTCCTTTTTGCTTAACTAAGACACGCAATCTAAAACACAGACTATAGCATATTTGTTTAAAGATTATTAGACATAAAGTTAGACTATGAATCAGGGATGGCCAAAGTTGCTTGATGAATGATGGATTTTAGATATTCTAGTGCAGCAAGAACTTAATTTTTTAATATTTTTTTTAAAAGAAAGGTAAACCATGTTTTGGGGTTTGGAACTACATATATTTTTATTTATAGAAAATAACATGAAAATAAGAAAAGTAATTTTAATCGGAAATTATTTTTAACACGCTTTTATTAGTTTCACCTGTATGTTTGTTTGTAGCTGACTCCTTTGAACTCTATTTCGACCCACTTTAAACAGTCAGATTTAATTTAAACTTTGTAGACTTAACAAGGACCGATGACAATACAATAATTTGATAAGTTTATCTCATTATCTTGATTAGGATCGTCAGGATCAGTAATTTTCTTAGAGATCCTTTGCGTGAAAGCAAGAAAGATGGAGCAAGCGAACGGTCTACGCATGCATACCATTTCGGCACTCGGCTCAGCACAGTGGAGTAGAACCTCTCTCGCTATTGGTAACTGTATTCAGTAGTACGTTTGGGTAGTTACGTTTTTGAAATACAGATGGCAAATCTAAAAATTTTACCTCAATATTGTATGTTATTACATGAATGTCGTGTTTGTTGTAGTCGTTATGAAACTTATTTGTTGATTAGAGACCTATTTTTCCTTTTTAGTGAGGAAGATAGCATTTAACTGCAAGTTAATTAATACTTTGGTGCACAGCAGGGAAGGTAGCCAGAGGGTGGCTGCTCCCCCCCCCAACCGAATTGGAACCTTTTACTTAGCTTACAATTTCATATTTAGCTTACAATTAAACTTTAGCTTTAAATTTGATAACCAACCCACCCGGAAATAAAATCCTGGTTACGCCACAGGTGCACAGTGAAAATAAATTATCTCACAGTTTGTACTTTCCAACTTAGTGTCTTATGAGAGATATCGAAAATTAAATATATATATATATAAATTTTAAATAAATACAGTTAAAAAAAACACGCTTTTATAGCAAATCGAACTAAAAAGGGAATAATAAATGTAGTTCAAAAAAACTAAAAAACACGCTTTAGTGATAAATTGAACTAACTTAAAACTAAAAAATTATTCTTAATACAGAAATAAATTAATAAACGAAAAATAGTATTATTGTGAAAAAAAAAGCGTGGGATGTTCCATTTATCAGCTCTTGAGAGTACTCGATCGGTACGATTAGTACAAAAATGATAGAAAAAATATAGCACAAAGCGCTATTTTATGCTATGGGTGCTCCGATATCAATTGTTCATCATTGTAATTTTTGCTTAAGGAACATTATTAACGCAAATTAGTCAATAAAATGTTTTTCAATCATCGCCTGTAGAGGAGGATCCATGGATTATTTTATTTTCCCTTTTAAAAGAGCACACTGTTAAAAGCTACAGACAATTAGCTATAATGCAATATGGCCTAACGAGTATAATTAAATAAAAAAAATCACTATTGATTTTAACACTGGCTATAGAGGCAGAGTATTGTTTTGTTCACCCTTGTAAAAACCTGTAAACATGTAAAGTAATTACTCATCAACACAGTTTTTGCTTAATGAACACTGAAAGAAATTAATCACAAAATATTGATTTAATCACTACCTACAGAGGCTAATCTGTGAAAATTGTTTACTTTTCTCTTTTAAAAGAACTGTGTAACTTAAAAGTGCTGCAGACACTCTGCAATCATTTGCTTATCAATTCAATTTCTCTCAACGGACATTATTAACCGTTTAACGCGCAGTGTTCCCGCTCTGGGAACACCAAACTCTGGCGTTTTGACTGTTGCCAGTCACGTAGAATAGATTTCATTTCTATAAAAATACTTGCGGGTGACATAGCTCCGCGAGAATCCTTTATTTTTTGGCACGTCATTTCCCGTAAAAAGATTGTCACGATTCTTTTTAACAGCACTGACGTCTGCTGAAAAATGGAAGAAGGCGAGAACAGGTGGATAGATTACCCAATGCTGAAAAAAGGGCAGCCGTTGCCATCGCTTGACAAAACTACCAACAAGATGGCGGACGATCGAAAGGTTTATCGCGTGCCACAGATCTAGAGACCCTTTTGACGACAGCTGGCTGTGCGGCACAGCCAGCTGCGTCAAAAAAGGGTCTCGAGATCTGTGGTACGCAATGAATGTTTCGATCGTCCGCCATCTTGCTGGTAGTTAAGTTGAGCGATGGCAACGGCTGCCCTTTTTCAGCTTTGGGAAAGGGTTTCGCCTCTAAGGGTTAAAGCAAATTAGTTACAAAAGCATTTTTTTTAATTGCTGGCTATAGAATACTATGAGGGTTGCTTTGTTTGCTTCTTTGTAAATGGGTATTACACTTTGGTGTCGATGCTGATTTAAGTTTTCATTTGAAGGGTTTACTGCATAAAGATAGCTTCAAGTTTGTGAGAAACTGAAAAAACGTTTAGGAATTCAACATGAACCAACGAGGCTGGAAGACCTATCTCTTTGAGTAACTCAAGAATTAACGATTGGAGCTACATCCTTTTAATACCAAGCGAAAGGGATTTTTTTTTTAAAGTGAATACGTCTTTAAATTTGCTTCCATAGTGGGAGGCAATCCAGAAAGCGGATGATAACAAAATCGTGCGGGATACAGTTTGTTGCTGCAGCTACATATATACCATCTGCATCCAAAGTTTAATGATACCACTCGATACCTGAAAGATCAAAGAATTTGTTACGTTGAGTGGGGACTACGACGCATCGCTTGCGGCGGACGCAAGGGCGGATTAAAGGGGGGCGGTCGCCCCCCCCCGAGAAAAAAGAAATTAGTAATGTAAAAGATCCTATTATACTTCCATAAAATGGATGTATATGTCAATCTTCTAACTAACCGCCCCCCCCGACAAACTTGCAAATCCGCCACTAGGCGGACGGGGGGGGGACGCCGACATTTTGAGGTCGTTTCGCTGCGTCACACAATGTCCAAGTTTAGTATAAATTTTGACTCGCAGAAGCTAGAACGTTCGTTTGCATTTCAATCGTCAGCCCTCGTCAAGATCTATCGATTGCGTATATAAAACATCCGTGTGCAATAGTTATAGTGAATACATAGAATTTTAAAGTAAAAAATTAAAAATGAATAATGCAATGTCGGCCTATACTCGTCTAAAAGCGAAATGAAACTATAAAGAACGTTTGCGGTTGGCTGGAAAGGGCTTCAACGGAGCAACCGAGTGATACCTGCTAACTTCTCCAACAACACTAGGTAATACTAGAAATGAATTAACGCTTACCAGAAATCTCGATGTATTGCGTATGCCATTTGTTTCCTACTTTTGGTATCACATATTCATTCATTAATAAAGTTGTAACAGTAATTATTTGCTTACTCGATTGCTTTCCTGAACTCGCTGAAACTCAAAGAAAATATTACACGTTACGTACACGTATTCAAGTAAAACACACGGCCGTGTCCACGACACAAATATATCACAGTTTTTTTTTTTTTTTTTTACTACAACATAGTACATGTAACTCCCGCAGTATGGAGCTACTGCTTTTTTAGCAGAAATCCGCCCTTCAATTGTTGATTAATGTTTTGCTGATTAACTTGTTTGGAAAGTGTCAAAAATGGTTGTTGTATTTGAAACATTTTGGGATTTGCCTGCAGCGTTCCAGGAATCCTCTTATAAATCCTCGTCGAATAAAGAGGACAACACAAACATATAATTTACTGGCAAAGCGAAAGGATATTTAAGCAGCCAGGAGATCGAGTGGGAATCAAACCCTCTAAAGTACACTTGGACCATTAGCGTGAAGAAGAACAGGCCTTTAAACTCCAGGTCCCCGTTAGAAATGGTCATTGTACATCCTGTCCAATGACAGTAAGCGGATAAGACAGTGAACATTGTAGACGGCAAGTGGCGGCTCGTGACCTGTTTCAGTGGTGGGGCCCGAAAAAAAATAGTACCAATTAAAATCACGAAAATGATATACATACAGATCAACCTATTCCCCCGTGCACACAGTGTAAGTATTTAAAATTTCTCAAATGACAAATGATTATCTAAATTACTATACAACGTTTGCTATTTTTTACCTAATTATGTTAGAAAAGTTTAATTAATACTAATCAAAAAGTCACATTTAATTATTTAATATTTGTTCTTTATAGCTGCTTGTTCGTAATTTTTAGATGATTTATTTTTAAAATCAATATCAACATATATAAAAAAAAAAAAATTACACATCTCATTTCTTTAATCAAGAAAGCAAAACAGAAAAATATCTGACTGCACTGCAAAAATACGAACACGCAAATAAAAAAAAATTTCCTTCTAAGCGGAAAATTTCGCCAATAGCTACCGCCTTGCTAAATTTCTTTTTCACAGTCGTGTAGATCGCTATGCGAGGGCCCGAAGATCTGGGGCCCGAAGACAGCGCCAGATAAGCCGTTTGGATGCCAAGTTAATGCCGTGTCAAATATGTAAACCCGGTAAACGGAGACAGGACGCCAAATTCAGGGCAAGCCAGCCCATGGCCCCGTGCATGGTTTACATAGGAAAAAATCGTAACTATCGCTTTTTTAAGTGTTTTTTTTAATGGATAGAATTAAAATAAAGCAAAAGAGGGCATTTTTTCAATAAAGGTAATTTATTAAAAGAACCGTGTTACATAATCGGAAAGATACTTTGATTTAAATGGTGGTTAGTCAGTGGGGCCAGGCCCTCTGGCCCTTAATGACGAGCCGCCAGTGGTAGACGGCTAGTGTGAAGGCCCCGTACTCGGGCCTACCGCACGGCTGTCGATCTAACGGTCTGGAGGTTTGGGCGGTATTCTCCAGATGTAACACGAATATGTATTAGAGCCCCTTAAAAAGTCCTCCACCCAAGCCCGTAGGCAGATGCCTCTCGTATAGGTTTGCCATAACACAAAACACATCCTGTCCAATGACTTTCTCATAAACTAGACCTAATTTAATAGCTGTTTTAAGATAATTGACGATTTTATTTGCATAACCAACGACCTGTTTTCCAATTTGAACTCCGGCATCTCGATTTCCTAACCCTTTGAGGCGCAACCCTTTCCCAGTGCTGAAAAAAGGGCAGCCGTTGCCATCGCTCGACTTAACTATCAGCAAGATGGCGGACGATCGTAATGTTCATCGCGGGCCACAGATCTAGAGACCCTTTTTTGTCGACAGCTGGCTGTGCGGCCAGCTGTCGTCATGCCAGAAATGATCGTCACAGCCAGCTGTCGTCAAAAAAAGGGGGTCTCTAGATCTGTGGCTCGCGATGAACGTTTCGATCGTCCGCCATCTTGCTGGTAGTTAAGTCGAGCGATGGCAACGGCTGCCCTTTTTTCAGCATTGTGCAATCTATCCAGCTGTGTCTCGTATTCTTCCATTTTTCAGCAGATGTCAGTGCTGTTAAAAATGATCGTGACAATTTATTTTTACGGGAAATGACGTGCTAAAAAGTAAAGGATTCTGAGGTGGAGCTATGTCACCCCGCAACTATTTTTATAGAAATGAGACCTATTCTTCGTGACTGGCAACAGTCAAAACGTCAGAGTTTGGTGTTCCCAGAGCGGGAACACTGCGCGTTAAAGGGATAATACAAGACACATCCTGTCCAATGACTTTCTCGTAAACTAGACCTAATTTAGTAGCTGTTTTAAGACAATTGACGATTTTATTTACATAACCAACCACCTGTTTTCGAACTCCGCCATCTCGATTTCTTAAGTAAATGAACCAAACCCTTTTATAAGTAAAACATCCAAAGATGTATATTTGAAGTAACCAAATCTTCTTCCTCTAACAAATATGAGAGGAACGGTTGCTTCCCCCTTGCAACCACCCACATATTGCTACAACAAAAGAGAGTCATCTTATTTAAAGAGTGCACCTCCTTTTTATTCTTTTTTTGCGTTCTTGCTGTAAAAACAGAGCGAAATCGGGTTCATCTGACATTTTTTTTTCCAGATCAAGTTCAACGCATTTTTAGAGGATAGGTGCGACGACCAACCTCTGTAAGGTCGGACATTGCTACATAACTACGAAAAAATAAAAAAGAGGAGATATCGCGCGTGCTAAATAAAGAAAGAGGGGTTTTTCTCTCCGGAGTGTTGTGTTCAGTGATATCGCGTCCAGAAATCTGGTTATAAGCGAGGTAGAACCTCTCTCAAAAGGTAGGTCCGCAGGCGACATCCATTTTGTTTCTTTCCCATAAGCCTTTGAGGCGCAACCCTTTCCCCATGCTGAAAAAAGGGCAGCCGTTGCCATCGCTCGACTTAACTACCAGCAAGATGGCGGACGATCGACACGTTCATCGCGTGCCACATATCTAGGGACCCTTTTTTGACGACAGCTGGCTGTGCGGCACAGCCAGCTGTCATCAAAAAAGGGTCTCTAGAACTGTGGCACGCGATGAACGTTTCGATCGTCCGCCATCTTGCTGGTAGTTAAGTCGAGAGATGACAACGGCTGGCCTTTTTTCAGCATCTATGCAGCTGTTCTCGCAATCTTCCATTTTTCAGCAGATGTCAGTCCTGTTAAAAATATTCCTGACCATTTTTTTACGGGGAAATGACGTGCTAAAAAGTAGAGGGTTCTCGTGGAGCTATGTCACCCGCAACTCTTTTTATAGAAATCAAATCTAGTCTTCGTGACTGGCAACAGTCAAAACGTCAGAGTTTGGTGTTTCCAGAGTGGGAACACTCCGCGTTAAAGGGATAAGCAAAAATCGATACTGATGAAAAGGAGCGGTAAAAGCTAATACAATTGAACTCGGTTATAGGAATCTGTTCTGTAGCGACAACTCTTTTATAAAGTCAAAATATTCTGTAACAATCAACACGAGCGTAGCTATAGCTTTCTCATGGAAGGGGGTCCAGATAAGGGGGAGGGGCTATTTTTACGATAAAATTTGATTGACAGTAAATTATACTATAAATATCTGATAAAAGTTTTCAAAAGCACTAAAAATTTGTAAATTCTTTATAGTAAACTGTCTTTGCTACACACTGAATCATAAAATTTATAAAATTAACATAGTTTTTTATAATTTATTACAAAATTTAAATATTTTTTTACTGTATGCTATTTTGAGCTATGAATTCAAAAGATGAATATTTATCTATAATTTTTGAAAAGTGTAAGAGAGGACGCTGTTGCACAGCACAAAAAGTATATCAAAGTGGCCGTCCATAGTAAAAATTAGCGTTTGTGCGTAGACTGCGGGGGTGGAGTGGCCGGACCCCCCTAATGCAGTCCTCCCTTATATACGTCCGTGACAATCATATCACGCCAGTAGAACACAAGCTCGCTTATAACATTATTCGGTTATTGAGTCGTCAATAATCTGTACCGTTTAACAATGTTATAATCGAGATCCACAGCAGTCGTGTGATCAGCGATTATTTATTTAATACTGGACTATAATAATATATTTTTTTTTTTTCTAAGCATAGACAACGACGAACATGGCATAGCCCAAAGACGAAAAGATGGAACTAACCCAGATAATAAACTTTGATATCTTTTGGGCTCGCGTTCACTCAAAAATTCCAATTTGTTCAATTTATTTATGTTTGAGTATGAATTTACTGTGCGTAAATCCCACTGAGGTATATAATGGGACGGGGGGAATAGGGGGTCTTGGCACTCCCTTAGTCTACGCATTAATGCTAATTATATACAAATAGTCAACTTTTGAGTCCATCTTTCTAAATGGTATTTGACAAATTTTATACAAATTTTGAAAACTTTATATCAAAATCAAAATAAAAATTATATTAGTTTTGTAAATTTTATAATTCAGTACGCAAAAGCACAATTTACTATAAAAAGTTTAACAGTTTTTAGTGCTATAGAAATTTGTTACTAGATATTTAAAGTAAAATTTACTGTGATTCAAATTTTATAGTAAGAATGGAACCCACCACGTTAGCTTGAGCTCTCCCATAAGAAAGCTATAGCTATGCTCAGAGTAAATAATATCAACATGTTATTTATGTATGTATTTTTAATTTTTTTTAAAACTTCAAAACAATAATTAAGTTACACTGAAAAAATTATTCTCGTAATTGTCAAGAACAATGATTTTTTACTGATATTTTAGAACTTAATTATTACTCAATTATGTACTATTTTCAAAATTCTCTTACTAATTCAAATTAACTTCAAAACTTCTCTGTGATTTAAAACCCTTTAACGTGAGCTATGCATATTTTTAACATAATTTTTAACATCTTCACTGCCAGCCGCAAAAGCACATCAAATTTCTCATTTACATTTCATAATTAGTACATTTGGTTAATGTACAGTAGAGCGTCGATAATCCGGATTAATTATGACAGGACCCTGTCCGGATTATCGAATGTCCGGATTTCCGGAAAGAACTAAAAAAAAAAGTCTTTTGAGGTCATAATAAAATGAAAACTTGCTGAAACCGTTAATAATTCAATTTGATGAATAAATAATTATAGCACATAAATAAAACATTAATTAATATGAACTTATGATGTATTTTAATGAAGAAATATACATATATATGAAATTTACAATATGCAAATGCATATGTAGTTACAGAATACAATTAAAACATTGACATAATTTAATGCAGTTTAACCAATATAAAATATATTTTTGTATCAAATTAATTATATAATTAAATAAAAACTAAATAAAACTTGCAAACTTAGAAGTTGAATACATTTTGTGTATTTACTTTTGTTAGCACAAAATATAGGCATGAACAAAAAAAAAGAAAAAATATATATAATAAACGAAGCAGGCAGATATTTTGGGTCTAATAAGGAAACCTTTTGTCTGTGCTGATAGCAAAACAGACAACGAAGTAAGAGGTGGAGAAAAATGGATTTAAAATTTTTCATCAGTAGGCAATGGCAATAGGTTCCCAATGTTATAAATCACTTAAACTTCTATTTTCACCGCAGTTTAAATTTTATTATCGAAGGTCCGGATTTTTGACATCCAGATTATCGACGCTGTACATTATTTGTAAAATATGGAAAAAAACACTCAAAATACTGGTATTAAACGATAAAGTAAATAAAAAACTTTGTAAAAAACACACATAAGATGTTACAGGTAAGTGAATACGTACGTTTCGACCAAAAATTGTTTTGGTCTTCCTCAGTCAAAGCCCTTCGTCACACGGAACAGAAGCGTGTGACGAAGGGCTTTGACTGAGGAAGACCAAAACAATTTTTGGTCGAAATGTACGTATCCACTTACCTGTAACATCTTATGTGTGTTTTTTTACAAAGTTTTTTATTTATTTTATACTGAAATTTGATAAATATTGCCCAATTCTCTATTCTTTTTTTTCTTTTTGGAGTAGATATATTAGAAGATTCGTCTGCAGTGTACACAACTAAAAAATTGATTTTTCATTTTAGAATTAGGTTTACAGAAAATCCGAGAACGCGACAAATACGAGTGCCCCCGCAAAGGGTTAAATACATTTCGCAAACGCGAGGCATATATGCACGAGCTTGATGTCTTCGAAAAGCGCCACAAAACCAAGCAACGGAATGGAGCCGCGATTTGCATCGGCTAAGAGTTAAGAGGGTCGATTGACTTCCACCCCAACCGATTGTGAAAACAAAGGATTGTTCTTTTATCATAATGGTTCCGTTCTCAACAGGAAGGGATGAACGAGATGAATGAGTTATAACTCGCGAGTTTTAACTCTCGTTGTAGAGTGGAGTGCACTTAACGACGCGTATCCACTGCGGAACAGGTTATTTTAAATGACGTGGGTGGATCCTTTTAAGTGTATCTTGGGAAAAAATGGGCAAAAGTGTGTACCAAGTGTACCGCTTGGTCTTGGATTTCGTGGATCCTCTGAGTGTTTTGGAAAAAGAGCAGATGTGTGATAAGTGTACCGTTATCTTTCAGTTTCATTAACTGTCTTTCTTTGGAAAAGATCGAAAGTGTATCAAGTGTACCGCTTAATTTTTTATTTTCATACTTAAATCTATTGAGTAAAATAATAATCAAACGGAGTATATTTTTACTCAATTTTTGACTTCAAACAGCCATTATCCCGACTGAGTAAAATTTGCTCCATTAATCGTCAAAAATCAATGGAGCGAAAAATTCTCAATTTTTGAGCATTATATAACAGCTCCATTTAGGCTAAATAATAATCAAAAATGAGGAGTGTCTGTCCGTTTTTGATTAATATAACTGTACTCAATTATGATTATTATTTAAGCTATAGAATGAGCATTTTTACAAAATCAGTCCTTTTTTAATTAATATATCTGTACTCAATAAGATTATTATTTTAAGCTAGAAAGAGGGTGTTTTATGAAAATTTGCTGTTTTGATTAATATATTGAATGATTCGTTTTCTTCATTTTTTATTACCAGAGCTGTAATCTATGATTGTAAGCCCGAAAAAATAAATTTTAAATCAAGACAAATACATTACATATATCTTAATACACTATAAAAAGTATTTTTTTTTTTAATAAATCGAATATACTTTCACTATAGTCTCTCGTTATAAAACGAATTCACAGTACAGTCAGAATACAGAAATGCAATCATGTTTAAACCAGCTGTGAGATTTAATTAAAGCAGCAACGAAATTTATTTACATAAAAAAGGTAAAATAGTACTTACTCACTTCACTGAAGAAATCATAACTTCATTTGTACAACAGAGACGAGATTTTTATAATCCAATCGTAATAAGAAACTATGTCCATTAAAACAAAATTTTTACCGAAAGCATCCTCTCCACATTTAGGTTGAATTTATTTCACAACTCTGAATATGAAAAAGATGCATTTGGTATTCGGATATAACATAAAATTATCACCAGCGAATACATCGAGAAGTAATCACCCACAGCAAAAGGACTTAGCATAGTAAGTAAAGTACATACGGTATCCTCTTTAGAAACTCTTAATTCATATTTTTAATAACGACACGTTTGTCCTTCGATGCCCGCCGCAAGCCACGATTGCCGCGTTGTGACCATAGAAGTAAGATAGGGACATCCCTATTGTACTTCTATGGTTGTGACTATGTGCCGTTTTCGGTTGAAGAGCGTTGGTCACGTGATAGTAATAGGATATCTTTTCGTGGGGGAGCGACAGAATACTCAAATAGACAAGATTTAAGTGAAAAATGGAGTTAAGTAGAATCTAGCGAATCCTGAGCATTGAGGGGACTTGAGGAGTTTACAAATTATTGTCTTTAATGAGTATTTTTCGGAAATTTTTAGCGTAAAAGGATTTAAATCAGCCGATAAGAAATTTAACCAATAAAGGAGTGTTAGTTTTAATCAATAGATTTAAGCCTGTTGCTAACTCTTTGAAGTATCTTGGAAAAAGACCAAAAGTGTACCACTTAATTTTTGATTTCATTAACCCTCCCTCTGAATACCTTGGGAAACTGGTGTATTGTGCTTAAGGCAAATCTATATGTGAATCTGTCTAGGTCACATATGCGCAACCACCGGCCCTCTACGACTTTTGATACGGCCCGCGAATTCGCTAATATCCAAAAGTTTGGGCCGCAACTTTTCAAAGGTTGCCCATGCCTGGTCTAGGGGTTTCGCCTTGGGGGGTCGACTTTTTAAGGGGTTATAACGCGTAAATACGTTACATCTGATGAAAACCGCCCCAAAACTCCAAACCGTTATATCAACAGCCGCGCAGGCCAGAACCCTGGACCTTCGAGTTTCAGCCATCTACCATTTTTTTCCCACTCGCTCATGGTGGGGCCAAATGCCTTGGAAAAAGAGTGTGCATCAAGTGTACTACTGCTTAATTTTTTGTTTCATTAATTCTCTGAGCATATCGAAAAAAAGACCAAAAGTCTATTATGTGTATTGATTATTTTATGATTTCGATAATCCTCTGAATGTTTTGGAATAAGAGTGGTGCAAAGTGTACCCACTAAGTTTTTGACTGTTTTTAACTGGATTTTTTTTTTTTAAATCTTTCCTCATCGCTTTTAGACTGTGTGAATCATTGTTCATCTATCATATGAAAATCTCTCTCTTTTTTTTTTTTAAAGTGTCGGATCTATTATTTACAAATTATATTCGGTCGACCATGTCTGCGTTATGTCGAAAACGGAAAATATGTATTACGGTCTTGGTACACCAGTTAAAATAAACTAATTGCACCAGGGACTCCAAAGAATTCAGGATGATGCTTTAGAAGCTGCACTACACTGTGAAGTAAATGAAAAGAATAAAGGTGCTTTGTATGAAACTATATCGTCAGAAAAAAAAAAAAATCGACTAGCACATTCTAGTTATAATTTAATTTTAATAGTTTGGTTATAATTTAAATTGGATCACTATGGCTAGGGAAGGGAACCTAGAGAACTGACTAGAATGACAAAAATGTCAATACCATATATCCCGGTGTATAACCCGCACCAGTAAATTTAGGTATGTCTTACTATTTTCAAGCAATTACTGCTGTATAGCACGCATCCTATTTTCTCTACCAAAATCAATAGATTTTTACAGCATGAGAGGAAATAAAACCTGAAATAATTGTTAATTCATTAAAAAAATTTGGAATAATCAAATGCACTATATGGAACAGAGGATGAGTTTTTATGATTAGAAGAAAGTGACAATCAGGATGACATAATCGAAAATATAAATAAGGATGAACACAATGAATTTTTCATGTCATCTGACAAAGAAAATTAAGTCTGTTAGAAAATATTATATATTGTAAGTTTTTTTTAATATATACTTTTAAATATATCGATAAATTGAATTAAATAGCTGATAATAATTATCTTTTGTAATAAATGCATATTTGTAATGTTGGCTTATGAATTTTTGATATTAACCATTCTATATTCGGTGTATAACACGCACCCGAAACAGTGAAGTAATATTTTGAAGTTGGAAGTGCGTGTTATACCCCGAGAAATACGGCTATACATTTAATCGCAATAAAATATGCTGACACAATTTACCAGGTACTAGTCAGCAAATGTTTACTCTACATTGGCTGAATTTCAAATAAGAATTTTCGCATTCAAATTTTTACCTGGTTACTAAAATTGCTAGTAACCAGATAAAAACTTAAACGCGAAAATTCTTATTTAAAATTTAAAGCCACAACCATGTCCTTTACACAAATTCTTCACTAAAACTTGTAGCTTTATTCTTGAAGTGGAAAAATGACATCCGTTGCATCGGCCGGGAATCGAACCCGGGCCGCCCGCGTGGCAGGCGAGCATTCTACCACTGAACCACCGATGCACGTCTGTTTGTCTCTTACCTTATCTTTAAGTAAGTACATAACCTATTTATCAGTGAAATCAATCGAGAGCTCTACACACTGCACAGATGAGTTACTTTCCTCCTACGCTCGCTCGGCCGACAAACACGCTTTACAGGGGCTCATTTGAAACGGCTGGTTGACTATTATAGAAAAAAGACACACTGGCAGTAGCGTAGCCAGAAAAAAGTTTTAGGGGGGGGGGTTTAGGCACTGATGTAATGTAACGGATAATCTACATTATGGATAGCATTCTTCATGTGAATAATAGAACTCAGCTAAATTTTAGGGGGGGTTCTGACACCCAACCCCCCCTAGCTACGCCACTGCACACTGGGGAAAGATGGTAAGGACAGAGTCAGTGGCGCACCCAGGATTTTAGTTTAGGGGGGGCTAGACAACAAATTTTGCTGAACTCAGTTATGGTGACCTCGATTATATTTATAACTCTCTTATAACGTCAAAATATTATGTGCCACTTTACTTGCCCATAGGCCCATATGCCCATGCCCGCAGGCAATGTAACTCGTTATACTCAAATAATTGTCTGAACTTTTCAGCATACTTGAAACCGAGTTTAACTGTGCTTCGTACGCTAATGTACGTATTTATTTAAAAACTAACTTTTTTTTTTTTTTTTTTTTTTTGTAAAAAGTACTTCAGAAATAATTTAAAGACAATTTTTAAAAAGGAAAATTTAATTAATTGGGGGCAATTTTCAATTCTTTCCACTTCTAACTTTCCACCTTTAGGGGGGGCTTGAGCCCCCATGCCCCCCTCCGTGGGTGCGCCTATGGACAGAGTCCATTTATTTTTACGTACCCTCTCCCCCCGCCCTCCCAGTGGCGCACAAGATGCACCTAGAATTTTAGTTTTAGGGGGTCTGGGCTACATATTCTGTTGAACTGGCTTATAGTGACCTCGATTATATTTATAACTCTCTTATACCGTCAAAATATTCTGTGCCACTTGACTTTACCCATAGAACAACACGCGCACAAGCCATAATGTAACTCGACATCGTCGAATATTTATCCCATCTTTTCAGTATCGTGAGCAGACTGTGCCGGCACAGTCAGCTGTCATCAAAAAAGGGGTCTCTAGAACTATGGCACGCGATGAACGTTTTGATCGTCCGCCATCTTGCTGGTAGTTAAGTCGAGCGATGGCAACGGCTGCCCTTTTTTCAGCATTGGGCAATCTATCCAGCTGTTCTCCCATTATTTCAGCAGATGTCAGTCTGTTAAAAATAATCGTGATTTTTTTTTTTACGTGAAATGACGTGCTAAAAAGTAGAGGATTCTCTCGTGGAGCTATGTCACCCGCAACAATTTTTATAGAAATCAAATCTATTCTTCGTGACTGCCGACAGTCAAAACGTCGCAGTTTGGTGTTCCCAGAGCGGGAACACTGCGCGTTAAAGGGTTAAAAGAAATTACCCATGCCGTGTTTTACCGTGGGAAGGAATGTGCCAATGCTTTCTTCCCCCCCCCTCCCCACATCAAACTATATTTTTAAAAACCATCCACAATAAACATCGCCTGTACAGACAGACATCAGTGAAGAAAACTCCATTCACCTTCTTTATTTTTTTTTTTTTTCCAAGGGATTATTGACAAAGAAACACGTGTTCAGGAATACACTTTGAGGAATTCTTCTTTCTGATGAACAGAGGGCTTCAACAGAAACGTGTTTGTGCTTTGCAGTATGCATTCTTTTGAAAAGCAGAGACTGCGTGACAAAGAAGACTCTCTAACATTTTTTTTTATTTTTTATTTCTGTTTTACTGATTTATTTATTTATTTTCGTAAACACTGAAAATGCTTGGTTTAAAATTAGAATGTAGCTTGAACTTTTAATACAGTATATGACGACATCAAACTGTGGCCCCACCAGAGGCTGAAAGGTAGAAACGGTAAGGCGGGAGGTGCAGGTTCAAACCCCGGTCGCGCCTGACGACCTAGACGTTCGAAGTTTTCCGTGGTTTTCTCCGAAACCTCGCGTAAATACGGGCAAGAATCAGGCTTTTTCCAGAAATTATTAGTAATAATTTTAACAATGAAATTAAAGTACTATACTAGTGCTGAATTACAACTTTTAAAGTGTTTTTTATGTTTAAAGTCCTTATTCATTTTAATTCAAATGATACGCATAAAAATTTTTTCTAGAAAAATACTTTCTGATTTTTTTTTTCTTGGATAGTGGTGGTAGAAAGGGGGGGAGCTGTTTATAAACGCCACAAGTGGCGTACTGATATTAGAGATGTATTAGCTATGTGCATAAAGTTGAAATTTTGAAAAATATCTAGTTGTGTTTTTTCTTGGGTTTTGTTTTTTAATCCACCCGTGTTATTTTAGGTTGGGCAAAATCATAATAACCCTAGCTAGCATCCCTTAGAAAGTCCCCCACGGAGGGCATTCCCCCCCCCTATAGGCCTAGGACCTTAGTGCAATCAATTGGCCTTAATCCATAAACAAACAAACAAACATGAAAACTGTTAGAGAGCATATAAAAATTCAGGTTTTACGTAAACTTTGTTCGCTAGTTATTGCATTTCAAATGCTTTTTTTTTTTTTAACCTGTAATCAACTTAAAATGGTTTATTCTTAAAGATATTGTTTGAAATCCGTTCTATAGCTGTAAACACCATTTTATTATTCACAATCATTACAAAATCATCTTACAATATTTTCTTGCAAACATCTTTTACTAAAAAAAACTTTAGAACACCAACAATAGGCGAATTACTGGATAAAAAAAAATCGCGAGCCCGCGCCATGGAGTTAGTTGGATGGATTTTAACTAAAAAGGATGACGTTGCTTTGACGTCATTTTACGGTTGTTACAGTTTTCTAGGTTTAAAAAGGAAAAGTGACGAATATCACCCCCCCCCCAAATGATGTGCTAATTGGAAACCAGCATAAATGCAAATTTGTATCGAGGTCATGCAGAAGCTGTCAAAAAACTTGGAAGTGGCATGGATCAGGGGCGTAGCCAAGGAGGGGGTTAGGGGGGTCGTAACCCCCCCCATGAGGAATTTTTTGCCATACAAAATGTATATTCTTCACTCCCTTATCACACACATGTATGCATATATGTGAGTTGCAGTAGTCGTACCCCCCCGCATGAAAAATTTCTGGCTACGCCCCTGGCATGGATAAATGTGTAATTTATTACTGGTCTAGAATCTAGTGGCAGTATTTAGAACTTTTTTAGCTGTATATATTGGGCTGACTAATTGATTTGAAAAAAAAGTAAATTTTAAAAAATCGAAAAATCAGCTGTACTTAGCCCATTTATGCCTAGTGTCCCTTTTTTGGGACGGCATTTTCGCTATTAGTCGAAAACGTTATTTATTTTTCCTAGCCTTTGTTCATGAGTATTGAGCCTCAACTCTACAAAATATTTCAACATGACCAAGTAGGATGTTGATATTTCGATTTTTATGCATAATGATTTTAAAAGAAATCATTCCTTGTTCAAGAAGTTGACATCAGAAATTTATCTATTATTTCTGTTATCAGTAAAAATCGAAGAAAGTCGCAAAAATATCCAGGCACAAATGGGTTAGAAAACAAGGACTTCTGTTCCTTCTAATTTTACAAATAGTTTTTGAGGTCACTAATAGTAATAGATGGCATCGATGAGCGAGACCACTTGAGGAGAGAGTGGGGATAAAAAATAGGAACAGTTTGCAATGCCTGCTGCAATAATTGAAAAGCAATGTTTTCAAAACATGCAATGTTTTTAATATTTCTGTTTGCAGAAAGATGATGAAGTTGAACAAAAAGTTTACCAATACCAGTCCAAAGATTCAGCCGTAAGGGTCACAGATGCAGCAGAAATATATCGTTCCAATTACGTGCTCAGATGGATGGTCAAGGGGTCCGGACTCACCCCCCCCCCCCCCGCCTCCGTGAAATATAGATTCTTGTTAACAAAATGATTATTACGAATTCTTTTTGTGAAAAATTCTGCCTCTTCCGTTTGGATTCTCCCAAAAAATTTGATTTGGGCGATATATCTACCTAGTATACACAGTATGGATCTTCAAATGGTGGTTACTTGGTGAAAACAAGTTTTAGCTTATGCAAAACATTCAAGCAAATTTAAGTTTTTCTTTTTTTTTTAATTTAGTAGCGCCATCTATTGATGGCCTTCGGAACTCCTTTTTTTTTTCTTCTTTCAAAAAAACATGTAACAGGGTGTGTCTGACATCTGTAGGGTGTCTAGATTCCTCTGCTTAACTGTTAAAATTCCAAAATTGCTGGATAATAATTCTCTTATTTATCTATTTATTAAGCTATTTTTAAGGCGATAAATAAAAATAACCGATTATTAAAAATAAATTTAGCAAGTTACATCCTTTTTTCCTCTTCCAGCATATTTTTACTGACCGTAAGACCTGAACCATTTTCAATAGTTACACTTTTTTCAAACATGTCGAAGCATGTTGAAAAAGTTCCGATGCAACTGAACATCCCAAAATATAAAAAAAAAAAACCCCAAAACTTCACTTTTCCCGAACAAAGCCATCACCTCTCCTAAGCCGTTAAGAATTAATCAATGAAAATTATTATTACCCCCTCACAAAAATACCCAAGACAGCTTTACAACCCTAAAGAGTAACAAGAATTTATCAAGCATAGTAATTATCACATTAAAGGAAAGGGGGGGAAAGGGCGTAGTTACCACGTTCTCGTTCTTTTCAATCTGAATTCACTTATTATACGAAAATTTATCGATTTCATATTTTTCATCTGAGGGAAAAAGGAGAGATAGAGAGGAGAAAAAAATATAGATGCGTGTAATGTATACCGAAAAACATTTATTTTTAATTTTATGGCGATCCCCCGGAGAGTTTTCTCCGTGGATATTTCTCGCTCGAATAACGTATGAGAGTAACTAGGTGGGAACGGGGAGCGGGTCGCAGAATCTGCCGCAGCCTGGCTGCCGCTTTTGGCGATGCATCTTCGTTCTCGTTTATTTGACGCCAACGTTTGATGCCCATTATTTTCTGACTTCAATGCGGGGTGAGAATTAATTCAATGGATAAAAAAAAAATGACTTTGTTTTCTCAAGTTCAATCAGTTGCTTGCGTAGGGGGTTGCTATCAAGTCAGTCACCCAATCTCCTCAGGATAGGGGATTTGCTGAACCCAGGTTTAAAATGTTTTGCCCCATGGTTGTTTAAGATACAACTGTGAAGATTCCTTTTTAAGAACATGAGCCCCGCAGGGGCGAAAGGGAAGATTCCTTCAGTGTTGCGTCAACAATGCTGTGATTAAGTTAAAAAATTGGGGACAGACAATTTGATAAAAATACCTCCAGGCATCATTTCCCCCCGAAGAACGGCGCTGGAGAGTTATTGGAATACTAGAGGCAGGACAAAGTGAGACACAAGTAGCCAGATGGCTGAATGCCAGTCTTTCAGTGATTCATAGATTTTGGCAACAATTTCTAACTACAGACTCGGCATCCAGAAGGTTCAGCCAAGGACGGCCATCGCCGATGACCTATATTTTTTGTTTTCCTCGCACGAAGAAATAGAACAGCAATTCCGAATCAACCCCGATTCTTCCTTGCTGCAGTCAACGAAAGGTTAGTGACGACGTCAACCGTGCGCAAAAGGCTTCATAATGGTGGTCTATAAGCGAGGACACCAGCCATTTGCGTGCCACTTACGTCACGCCACAGAAGAAAACGCTTGAAGTGGGGACATGAGCATATCCACCGGACAGTTAATCAATGGAGGGCTGTTCTTTTAACAGTCCAAGTTTATCCTCCAAAGCGATAGTAGGCGTTGTCAGATTTGGAAAGAACCTACAACCTATTGTCATTCATCAAACGTCCGTGAAAGAGACAGTGTCCGTGTTTGGTGTGGGATCACTTTGAGTAGACTCGTAGACCTGTCACTGCACGTGAAAACGTGAGTGTTTACACCTATAGAGGCGACATCCTTGATGCTTATGTGCGCAGTTATTCCGCGGGCAATAGAGGATCATTGGATCTAAACCCTATCGAGTATGTCTGGGATGCTTAAAGAAGAGGTAAGCTGCTCTCGGTCATCCTCTTCAGACCCTTGCCACGCTTGCAGCAGCTTTGCAAGAGCAATGGCACTCACTTACAACGGAACTGATAGACAGCATAATTGACAGCATCGCACATTGCTGCAGGTAGTGTATTATTTTTAGGGGGATTATATTCTACATTGAAGATACTTTTCCTACTGTGTTATTCGGAAAGTCATTTCGTTTTTTAAGAACACGAGGAACCCACACGGTGAGCTTTGAGATGTTTTAACTGATTGTGAAATGTTCGCATTCTATAAATTTAATCTTTCAACAATCTCACGAGTTGTTATTCGCCGTTTTCCATCCATTAATACCTTTATTTAGTCTTCATCAGCTTCAATGGCCGCTTCAATGGCTTCATCAGAATTTCAGAACGAGATGGGTCTTCAACATCAAAATGGCCGGACCAGAATTTTGAGAACCAGTTTTGGCACTATCGTTCTCTGAATACATCTTCTCCATGCACATAGGATAATTTTTTCTTTCTTAAACAGTTTTTTTTACCTTTCGAGGGAGGAAAGCAAAACGTCGAAAATGCCGCTCTTCAGCTTCCGTATTTGAAAAGTGCACCAGCCAAAAACAACTGTTTAGAATCAATCGAACTTTTTTCTGAAACATGCTTGCTGTATAAGTTGTCAAAATATATAATGGCTATGCGGCTCAAGTGTGAATTTGGCTGTGGAAAAATACAACTAAGCCTTCTGTGAAAAAACGAAATTACTTTCCGAACAACCCAATATACCGGGTGATTCAAAATAGATGCTAATGTGGTTATTTTTTAAACCGTAAGTGATCGAAGCATACTTCCAATTAGAAAAGTTTGTCAAATTAAGGGTAGCTTTCAGATACGGCATTTTTAAACTGGGGGTTGTATATCTATTAAAATACGAAAATTAATTTTTATACGGTCCCTCCTTTCCTACCCTGTATATTTAGAAGAATGTTGCTCTTTGCCTAAGAAAATTAATTTAAAAAAATCCCGTGTCTCTATGTGGAATAGTTAGCAAAAAAGGCATTTTTTTAACTAAGGGTTGTATACATATTAAAATACGAAAATTAATTTTTATACGGTCCCTCCTTTCCTACCCTGTATATTTAGAAGAATGTTGCTCTTTGCCTAAGAAAATTAATTAAAAAAAATCCCGTGTCTCTATGTGGAATAGTTAGCAAAAAAGTTATTTTTAAAAATGATGACTTACACCACTTTACATGCTGTGTTGGCGTCGGTTTTCACGTGAAAAAAATCTTGACTTTAGGGGACCAACTATCAGTTGATAAATGTTAAATAATGATCCCATGGTTGGAAAGGCAATTAAGCCTGTTCAAATGTGTGAAATTAGCAGGTGCAGTTTTACCTAAAATGATCGATACTGTTTTATGAAAGTAGCGAAAATTTATTCTTTTAGGCGGGGGGGGGGGTCATCCACTAAGTACGTCACGCTTCTAGAGAAGGAATTTTAAAGTGCAAAAGAGAAGGACAAAATAATGGTGTGGGGCTACTATGGTGCGATAACTTTCACTAGGAACTGCGAAACATGGGTTATAGGAAAATGCTTGCTACATTGCGATTTGAGAAGTCAACTGTGTCTGTCAAGTGACTATTAACATAAAGTAACCTCTTTTGAAAAGTAACTACATTTTTCTCATTTTGGGGACATCCCCTTATTGCTCGGCTACAAATGCCAAAATTTTCAAACTGATATATCTCGGAAACTATTCCACGTAGAGACACGAGATTTATTTTATTAATTTTCTTAGGCAAAGACTTACACATATTCTTCTAAATGTAAAGGGTAGGAAAGGAGGGACCGTATAAAAATTAAATTTCGTATTTTAATAGGTATACAACCCCCAGTAAAAAATGCCCTATCTGAAAGCTACTCTTAATTTGACGAACTTTTCTAACTGAAAGTATTTTTCGACCGCTTACGGTTTAAAAAATAATCGCCTTAACATATATTTTGAATCACCCGATATCATAGGCGTAGAGTTATATGGGCCCGTGGGGCTCGAGCCCCCCCCCAATAAATTGTGAATAGGGGCTGAGCCCACCCAATAATTTACCACTCAATACAGAAAATTAATAAATACTAACATAAAAAAAAGTATTTCACGCCATTTACAAACGTTTAAAAAAAACCTTTACTTTTAAAAATTTTCTTCTTTTGATTTCAATCATGATTTAGTATTCATTGTGACGCCACGTAACACACAATGTTACTATAAGCTGCCCTCACAAGGCTCTGGTTAATTAAAATCAGATTATGTAATGTAAAGTATGAAATAAAGAAAAGTTCAGATGTGTCTAAAATGCACTATCTCATCGAAAATGTTTTTTTTTTTTTTTCCCTCCTTTGGATTTTTTACACTGCTTCTATTTTTAACTTATAACATGGTAGGAAGATACTAACATGGATACTTACCTTACATAGGTGTAGAATTTTATAGACCCATAGAGCTCGAGCGCCTCCAATAATTTACACTTATATATAGTAAGTCATAGCTGCCAACTACTACGGAATATAATTAACCATTTTTTGTAAACAGTATATTTTTTAATTATTTTTTTTAAAATAGCAACCAGCTCGCGCGCGCAGCACAAAAATTTTGCTATATTTTAAGCCGAAAAATCATGTAGAAAAAGTGGTTATATATATTCCATGGTAGTTGGCAGCTACTACTAAGTTATATGTACGTGAATCAGTGGCGTAGCCAGAAATTTTTCATGGGGGAGTTACGACTTCTGCAACTCACATATATGTATACGAGTGTATGATAAGGGAGTGAAGAATATACATTTTGTATGGGAAAAAATTCCGCATGGGGGAGGGTTCACCCCCCTAACACCCCCTTGGCTACGCCACTGACGTGAATATATGTGGTTGTGGGGTCCGGCCCCCCGAATAATTTTGAAAACTTTACGCTTATTCCCGATATAAAACTGGCATATCCAGTTGTGTTAATTTTATATATGTAGTTTGTACATTCTATAAAACATTATGTGTCTGGTAATCTCTTTTCGTGTTATTTTATATCATACTAACCTGCTGTGTACTGTGCGTCAGTTACATTAAATTCCATATGTAACTTTCTGTGTAATCGTCATTTTTTGTCACTTTCTTAATTAATGATAATGAGTGTATTTTGTAATTGCAGGGTAGCACAAAAGCACTTCTAGGCTGTTATTCCTTAAATTTTGGCCATAGACTTATGCAATAAATTACAATGTTAAGTAAAAAAAGGTACAGAATTTTATGGCAGGGATTAAAATTTTCATGATATTAAATCTAAATAAATGCAAAATTAAAATTTTCATGCGAATCCCATAAAAATCCCAGCTATCAAGATGTACCCCCGTACATTATTAATTAGGTGATGTACAGAGTTTCAAGCTTTTAATATATCTTTACGCCTTTTTATGAGGAAATAAAGTTGATGAGGGGTTATTGCAATGCCAATACTAGCAAAAGTATTACGTATTTATATGCAATCATTGTTTTCTTACGTAATTTGCGTACGATCCCTATCAGAGCCGTTGGAAGGTGGTTTAAGTCAGCATATATTTACGTTCATATCTCCGAGACAGTTTAGGATTAAATGCTCAAATTTTGTCCATCAGCCAAATATTGTATGAGGCACATTTAACTAACTGGGAATTTTTTTGTACGGGGCCACACAAAAATGTATATTTTTTGCTTATTTAGATTTAATCCCCTGAAAGTTTTGATCGATATCATAAAAGTATGCACTTTCTTTACGTAACTAATTTATTGTAGATGTCTATAATGATAGATAAGAGCCTAAGTCTGCGTTTTGGGGTCACCCTGTATAATGCAATCTACAATCTGCTTCCCATTAAACAAAACGATTTAATTTTTAATTATTTTCTTTGATGCGTAAAATAAAAGCCATCTGTTGAAAATAATTTATTGCTTCTATGCCCCTTTTACAGCCATTCTAACGGTCAATTATTAAAGAAGCAGCTATTTTACGGCCTTGTCGGATTTAAAAATGCTCACTTGCCATCGTTGCAAAGATTCGACGGCGGCAATTTCCCCTTCTGTGTCCACCGTTGCTTCCTGACTCGGCTCTTTGAATGCCTTTTGCGATCCAGGGTTGACCCTGGACGGCAGTGGCAGCATTCAAAGACCCACACTCCCACCAAAGTGGATAAGACACTGATCAACGGTAGATGTTTCGAGTGTGAAAGTCCAGGGTTCTGGCCTACCGCGGGTATGTCGATGGAATGGTCAGGACAGTTTTCTCTAGATGTAACGCGATTGCGCATTAGAAACTAAAAAGACGTCTGCCCAAACTATTTCTCCCACTAGGTAGCCCTCGTGTAGCTTTGCATTAGCCAACAGAGTTAGTCAGAGCTACAGAAGGAAGCAACGATTGACAGTGAAGGGCCGTGCCGACGAGCCTTTGCAACGATTAGTGCAAATAGGTTAACTATGCACAGTGCCTAATTTCCGGGAGGGCATTCGGGACAAGCGCCCAGGCTCCCCAATAAAAAGGGGACCCCGAAATTGTTCTTTAAGTTAAAAAAATTTGTAAATTTTGAAAAAAAGTTCGAAAGAGGGGGTCCTCTAATGAAGCTTTTGCCCAGGGCCCCCAACTCGGCAAATCTGCCCCTGACTATGCGTTAACCCCTTCCCTGTTTTGCCCGTATGCCGTACGGGCGCGGCTTTCGGGCCTTTACTGATTTGCCCGTACGCCGTACGGGCAATCTGATTAATTATTTGGCTTTCACTCTTTCGCCCGTATCTTTTCTAATTTTAGTAACAAATTATTCATGTAGAGAGCGATAGTTCAGGCGCGTAGCCAGGAAAATTTTTCGGGGGGGGATATGCGCCTGGAAAATATTTCGGGGGGGATATGAACTTATATCTGTATAAATAGACGGAATTTCATCACTAATCCAAACATTTCGGGGGGGGGATATATCCCGATACCCCCCCCCCCCACACTGGCTACGCCCCTGCGATAGTTGTCCAGTAAATGATATTTTGTAGTCTATCATGTTTTCTATACTGATTGGTTCAAAAGCGCGGGTTTTTTTCGTAATTTTACCTGCAAATGTGACCTCCTTGTTTGGCGTTTATGTAGGGAAAAAAAAAACAACTTGCAGGGAAACTAGATTTTCATTAAAGAAAAAAAGTTGTAATAAATGCTTAAAAATATTAGAAATGTTAATTTTAATAACATATCTTTGCTTTAAAATGTAAAATGAACAAAAACATGCAATAAAAAAAATGTGATATTTTTGGGACCGAATTCTGGAAAAAAAATGAAACTGTTAAGGGGTTTAATTAGTATTGTATTTTATTGTGTATCGTATTGTATTGTGTATTACGGCGAAGTTACTGGAGAACTAAGGAGGTGTGCCTTGGGCGGAGGAACTTTTAAATAATTCTAACGCGTATTCAAGTTGTAAATGGAGAAAATTGCCCAAAACACCAGACCGTTAGATCGATGGCTGCGTGATGAGCCCGAACCCGGGACCTTCACACTTCAGCCATCTACCATGTTCAATGTCTTTATCCACTCAACCATGGTATTTAACCCTTAAACGAGCAGTGTTCGCGCTCTGGAAACACCAAACTCTGACGTTTTGACAGTTGCCAGTCACGAAGAATACATTTGATTTCTATGAAAATAGTTGCGGGTGGCATAGCTCCACGAGAATCCTTTACTTTTTAAGCACGTCATTTCCCGTAAAAAAATGGTCACGATTGTTCTTAAACAGCACGGACATCTGCTAAAAAATGGAAGAATGCGAGAACATCTGGGACAGATTGCCCAATGACGAAAAAAGGGCAGCCGTTGCCATCGCTCGACTTAACTACCAGCAAGATGGCGGACGATCGAAACGTTCATCGCGTGACACAGATCTAGAGACCCTTTTTTGACGCAGCTGGCTGTGCGGCACAGCCAGCTGCATCAAAAAAGGGTCTCTAGATCTGTTGCACGCGATGAACGTTTCGATCGTCCGCCATCTTGCTGGTAGTTAAGTCGAGCGATGGCAACGGCTGCCCTTCTTTCAGCATTGGGAAAGGGTTACGCATCAAAGGGTTAATCACTTACTGTACACGTAAATAAGATCGTGTTGGAAACTGTTTTATAATAAATGGTCTCGCGGCATGGTTTAATACCCCCCTAACCTTTTTTTTTTCTTTCTTTGGTCAATTGGCGGAGGTGTTTTACGTGGGAGGCTTTGTTCCGTCTCCCCTTACGACCCCCCTCCCGGTGAAAGCTGATCGTGTAATTCCCCTTAATCAATACTTCAAAACGGTCTTCATCTGACCAAGATCTTGGCGAACTTCCCATTTGGCGATCTATCAAAACCTGATACGACAACCCTAAGATGAAGTTAGTTTATTTGTTCAACAGGGTATAGACTAGCTTTTCTTTTTCTGTTCCCCTAAAAAAGAGTCTTGGTTTTTTTTTTTTTTTTCCCTTACTTTCTATTTTCTTATCTTAAAATTTTCTTTTTTTTCTTTTTTAACTCTGCGCTCCATTGCTTTTTCTCGATTTTTACCTTTTAATTAGCACACCAGGCATTATTAGAGTTCAAACATTTTAATTAATCACGTGGTAAAGTCATTGTTTCAGCGAAAAACAAAAACATTTGACAATCTGTTGGATTTTTTTTTTCCTTTTTTTAAATTCCGGCCTATCTAAAACAGAAGCGGGGGGGGGGGGGGGGAGGGGAAGAAAAAGGGAAATTCTGGAATCGAAAAAGGATTTTGGGACAAAGAAATTAACACGGTGTGCTGCTTTTATTGATTGTTCGTTAACATGAGAGGATGAAAAGGTATCTATTAGATAGGAATTTCTGATTAAGATTTTGGATTTTGAAATGAGTAATCAAGCATATATATACAGAGAGACGGTACTAAACGCATTTTTTTTAATTTTTTTTTTTCTTTGACCTTATTTTTATTTTATTTTATTTATTTCGGGTACGTGGGTGCATTTGTATGTACATACGTTTTCATTCACAGGTGCAATTTTTGGTATATTGAACACATTTATAGAGGGGCAAGAAAATAATTCAGATTTTGTATACGTTGTGTCCCAAACACACTGACTACAGGCTATTATTCTTTAAATATTGTTTACAGACATATCAATAAGTTACAAAGTTATGTAGATAAAGTTACAGAATTTAATGGTAGGAATTAAAACTTTCAAGAGTTAAATTCAATATAAGTTTATAAAAACATTAAAATTTTGTGAAAAATCAGCGTTAACGTATAAATATACTTCCCAAAATTTTACTGTTTCAACGAATCTCTAAACTGATAAGAAAATTTGTTCGGAATACATTTTTGAATAATAACAAGGTAAAACCGAAGGAAAAAATTAACTGGCCTGGTAAAGATTAATCTCAATTCAGTTGATATCAAAAGGCGGAACTGATTAGAGATAACGAGTATTTTAATTAATAATCTCGGTCAAGGAACACATTTTTCATAACACACATTTTAATTCACATTTTTCGTTCCCGGTATGAACGTTTTATTTCCAAAAGTGGGAATAAAATGTTAAAATGTAGGAAAAGTTATTCACGAATTTCTGAAGTTCTGATGATTCTTATAATCTATTAACCACTTGCGCACCACGTTGACTTTAGAATTAATGACTCTCAAAACCAGTAAATTTCTCGTGATTTCGATTGACAACTATCGCCATCTATTGGGCTAAAGAGAACAAATAAATCAACTTGTGATATAACTCACAATACTAAAACACAATTTTCATGCATAGTGGCATAGTGTAATAAGGAAGCAACAGTTACAGTGAATGTACTAAAAGAGAATAATGACGGACTAATGTACATCATGGTTTTGGACCAGGAGAATTTCATGACGTACCCATGTATGTCATGATGACGTACATGGGTTAACGGTCCGGCAGTAGCTCAATCGGTTAATTTCTGTACCCATTAGAATGCCGATGAAGTAGCATACATGCTCCCCCCAATGCTTGGGATGTTATCCTTCTCGCCCGAGTCTGCTACTGACTGTATACGCTAAAGGGAGTTGGTGAACGCCAAGTCTGTCCGTGGCTCCAATGTTCTCAATGTTCAAATGATATTTCGCAGGTGTCGATCCAGGTGCTAGGTCTCTCATCTGGAATTGGTTCAAATTTAGGAGATCACTTTTCAGTGGGAAACGCTGACCTGCCTATACACCCCCGTAATAAAATGAAAAACATATCTGGCCTCGTAGCGGTCAAGCCGGTAGTCATCAGCTGACCCGGCCATTCGAAAGGAAAAAAAGGATCTGTTAACACATAGGTTCCCAATAGGTTGTTTGCGAACCCCGGTGTGTTCGCAAAATGTAAAACGGGGAGTTCGCGGAAATAAAATCGCAGTATAGACCGTCTACACAAGGAATTTTCCAATTTCTTTCGGATTTCAAAGGGGGTTTCATCGCGACACGAAAAAGTTTGGGAACCACTGTATTAATAGATTCAGCATGAAATGACTTTTCAGAATTCTTTTTACAGTTTCGTCTAGCTACTAAGTTTTATGTAGCATTTGTTTCTTCTTTCTTCTGTAGTATCCAGGGGCGTTGCCAAGGGGGGGGGTAGGGGGGTCATACCCCCCCCCCAATGAGGAGTTTTTTGCCATACAAAATGTATATTCTTCACTACATTATCACACACACGTATACATATATATGAGTGTTAGTAGTCGTAACCCCCCCCCATGAAAAATTTCTGGCTACGCCCTTGGTAGTATCTTATTACTAATTGTGTGTTAATCTTTTAAAGTCTTATTCCTTACCCATAGGTACTTCCAAAATAAATAAATAAACAAAAGTAAAAATCTTTCTCCAAACTCCCAACTTTCTTAGCAGAGCCAGAATCTGCTAATTAGTGTTAAGGAGAATTGTATTTTAAGCTAAAAAGAGAGATCTAAAAACTTTCTATACACATTAAACTTATCGATCTCATACTTCTAAATCCATTTCTAAAATGCATGTATGAAAAAAAAAAAAAAAAAAAGTAAAGCAGCGAAATTCCGAAAATATTTTTCAAGTTAAAATAAAATGTTAATGGGCTGTCTATGCAGAAATAATTAGTTTAAGATATACCAAAGCTGGAGGCGTTTAATTAATAAAACAGAAAAATTGACGAAATTTAGCTGCTTGCGAAATACATGTTAAGATGGGCTTTTCAGATAGATTCAATATTTAAAGGTTTCATTCGAATTAAATAACGTATCTATTTATAAAATAAATAATTACAAAGAAAAATTGAACAGAAAAGATTGGGCAGGTTAGAGTGGTGTAAAATGGGTAGGTATTTCTTTCGATCAAAAATGTATATAATATTTTGTTTTTAGCCCATATTTTCAGATTTTAGTTGGCAAGATTTATACCATTAACGGTGCAGTTCGAAAAAACCATGTGAATTTGGTACATAAATAGAAATAAACTAATTATGTAATGCACTTCAAAATTTTTAGAATGTCTCTTTACGAGCTTTATTATACACTGTAATAAACGATAAACCTGTATCAATAGCGAAACTTTCAGGAAAAATTCTTAAAAATAGAAAATTTAGCAGGATATGCCACTTTTTGAAATTTTTTTTCCGTGCAATTCCATGTTGAAGAACTTTTTCCGTAAGTTTTATAAAAGGCACCGTTGTTTCATTTATTGCGGTGTGTAATACTGCTTAGAAAGAATCATCCTGAATTTTTTTGAGCCCCTGGTGTAATTAGCTTATTGTGATATGTGTACTTAGACCGTGAGGGAGATTTTATTTTTTCGAACTACACCCTTAACAGCTTATTGATTGAATTTGGTGACATTGTTAGCTTTTATCTGCTGACTGAATTAATGTTCTGAATTAATAATTCTTTTATGTCTCCAGAAAACTGTCATGAAACAAATCCGTTCCCGAAAATTTGAAAAGTTCTGTCACTATTTTCAATTTAGAGAAAGTCTAAACAATTTATTATCAGGAAAAAGGACTAATTTTGAAAATATTTTTCTTCCTTCTTTATTATTTTAATGTGATAGGGTAACCTTTTAAAATTTCTTTTCTTGCTTGTACTGTATAGAATTAATGTAAATTAATGTAATTTTTTAAGACTTTACAAGAAATTTATACCCCGATTTGGTATTCCTTTAAAACTGTTTGAAGAAATTTAATAATAATATAAAGAAGGAATCTATTCAGACTCCTATTTATACTTATTTAATGTGAATTTTTTTAAAGAATAAATTATGCACATTCATTTCTTTTTTGGTAGTAATTCCATCATTAAAATCAAATTTTAAGAGTATTTTTAATTATATGTTGCCTATTAAATAATAATAATTTAACAAGCATAAAATAGTACATCTATGAATGATTTCGTCTGTATTTTGTCAGCGATATATCGAAAATTATGGGCGTAAGGTTGTTGGTACATCACGATGTAAACATTTTAACGTAGTCCAGACCTAGTCCTGGCCATAATATATTCAAGTTTAAATAATCTGTAATCATGATAAGAAATACATAAAATTTTATAAATGTTTTTGGGGTTTTTTTAATCTATTACCCATATAACACCACCTTTATGGAAAAAAAGGCTCTAAATAAAGTTTAATATTTTTGCATTTAAAACTAAGATACGCAAAATCTTTTCAGGGGTGAAGGGGATAAATGCGTTGAATAAAGTAACAATATAGCAAATCAAACTAAAAAGTGAAAAATAAATATGTAGTTTAAAAAACCAAAAAACACGGTGATAAATTGAACTAACTAAAAGGCGAAAATTATTCTTAATATAGAAATAAATTAATGAACGAAAACTAATATTATTGTGAAAAAAGCGTGGGGTGCTTTGTGTTATATTTTTTGTATCATTTTTTGTACTAATCGTACCGATCGAATATTCTCAAGAACTGATATATAGAGCACCCCACGCTTTTTTCACAATAATATTAGTTTTCGTTCATTAATTTATTTCTATATTAAGAAATATTTTTCGCCTTTTAGTTAGTTCAATTTATCACTAAAGCGTGTTTTTTGGTTTTTAAACTAAATATTTATTTTTCACTTTTTAGTTTGATTTGCTATAAAAGCGTGTTTAGTTATTTTTAACTGTATGTATTTAAAATTTATTTTTAATTTTCGATATCTCTCATAAGACACAAAGGGGCACTAAGTTGGAAAGTACAAAGAGATAATTTATTTTCACTGTGCACCAGTGGCGTAGCCAGGATTTTATTGGTGGGCTGGGTATCAAATTTAAAGCTAAAGTTCAATTGTAAGCTAAGTTAAGGGCACCATTTCGGGGAGGGGAGAAGCCCCCTGAGCCCCCCCCCCTCCGGCTACGCCGCTGCTGTGCACCAAAATCAACCTGCATTTAAATGCTACCTTCCTCACTAAAAAGGAAAAATAGGTCTCTAATCAACAAATAAAAGCGTGTTAAAAAGAATGGCCTTAACATTTTCTTGTACTCAACTCTTCCATAATGTGATGGATGACGATATTTTGTAAAAAAAAAAAAAAAAAAAAAAAAAAAAAAAAAAAAATGTTGTGACCAGGATTCGAACCTGGGTTAATGCGGCCACAACGCAATGTACTAACCACAGAAAGGGTTTTCTTAAGATTGTAATGTTTGAAAGTGTTCTACTTTCAATCAGGATAAGAAATAAGGAAATTATTTAATCCTGGCGATCCTGATCAGGATAATCTTATAAATAATTCTTATTGTATTGTCACTGGTTCTTGATAAATGTACAAAGTTTGAATTAAATCTGTCCGTTTAAAGTGGGTCAAAATCGAGTCTAAAGGAGTCAGTTACAAATATACAAGCATACATACAGGTGAAGCTAATAAAAGCGTGTTAAAAAAGCTGCATGTTTAGTAAACAGAAAGCAGCCAATGACATCGGTATGTAAACAGTGCCTGTTTACATACCCATTTTACCCCACCTTACCCTATATATTTAAAATATAATTCAATGATTGATGATGTTAAACCACGTATTTTTTGGCATCGGGCTCATAATTTTATCTTCTATTATCTACCATGTAAGTTATTAGGAAGTTTGTGCAGGCCCGATTTCACTCACGGTAACGCTAACGTTAAATGACATTGGACAATAAAGCGCATGCGCACGCATAAAATGCGAAACATGGTTGGTCAAAATACTCCGTATAGCTGATAGCGTTAGCGTAGGAAGAAACGGTATGCACAAACTCCCTATTGTGTCTACACTTTTACTGTAGCTTATCGTACATTATTTTAATTTTTTTCGGATTTTAAAACCCTTAAATTGAGAAAATTTTCACGGGCGATTGAAATTTAAATTTAGATTTCATCCGTCAGACATTAACGTGGCACTCTGAAAGCTGTCACCACCACATTGAATTTCTGTTTCGCCAAGAAGTCAATGAAGCATACACCTGTGTTGAGAACATACTTCATTTTGTTTGATTTTCCCTTCAAATTAATAACTCATTCCGGCTCATTAAAACTTAATTAATTCCGAGAGATACCGATTAATTTTACACTAAGCCAAAGAAATATTGCACTCTGGAGATTCTTTTTTTCTGATTTTATGTGGACTGGGCATAACACACTTTCCGCTTATATATATATTTTGTGTTTTTCAAAAGCAAAACGTAGTTTTCACTTCATATTTCCAAAATTTAGCTCATTTTAATCACGGATGCCAATTTTCAATACTTTTGAACTAAAAGTAAATGAGTTATGAGCTTCCAAGGATTGTGTGGTAAGCTACTCGACTGCTATCTGTGCAAGGAAATGTGCCTTAGACGGAGGATTTTTTAAAGGGGTTCTAACGCGTATTCAGTTTACATCTGGAGAAAACCGCACAAAACTCCAAACCGATAGATCGATGGCCGCGCGATCTGGGACCTGCACACTTCAGCCATCTACCATGTTTAGTGTCTTTATCCAATCAGCTATGGTGGGGCTATGAGCTTCTAAAATTTCATTCTCCCTTTGCTAAGGTATGTTTTCATACTTTAATTCATTTATGATTTATTAATGATAGTAAGAAGACGATTTTCATTTCTACTACTAGAACTGAACGAATGAAACATAATTTACTGTTATTATAATTTTTAAATAAAATATTATTATGAATTGTTAAATTAATAATCGTCAAAATTAAAAATAGCGACCTAGCCAAATTCCGATGGAAATAGATGCAGAAAATAATTTTGCATAGCTATGAAAAATTCAAAATTGTTAAGTTATGTAGTTGATCTTATATTAATAAAAATGTCTTATTTCTAAAGAAATAAGACATTTTTATTTCTAAAAGTGTGAAAAGTATAAAAAAATAGCGAATTTTGAAGAAATTAAATTACAGATTTGTAAAGTTTCATGGTACTTTAGTCAAGCTGATTTTCCTTTGTAGATATATCACCTTTTTTAGAAAATAACATTCAAGACTCCTTTATGCATGTTTAATATATGAAAATTATTTTATACTTATTTCCCTATTTTACCTGAAATCATTCTTCAACTTCAGCTAGTGCTAAGTAACTTTCATGCTGATATTGGCCAGGTGAGACAGCTTTTCAAGCTTAGAAATGTTTTCAAGCAGCATTTCGCCTGTGTAAGAAGAACCATCAAAATAAGAATTTCATGATAAATTAGAAAGTACCCATAAGCATGTGCAAAAGTTTAACAAGAAACTTAGCCGATTTAAAGAAATACCATTGTCTTATTATTTAAAGATCAACAATGACATGATTAAAGTAAGCTATATCAGACCTAAAAATCTAGCTATATTAATAAAACTCTAAAATATTCGATGGTTTATAAGAACACTTCAACAACAATACTACTTTCTGTAATATCATGTTAAACAATTTTAATACTAATATTATAATAACGCAAGCTTAAGGACACATAAACATCTCGATGAGAAAAAGATGCAGTTTTTGCTAAAGATTCAACATCATGTATTTTATTTCAAAATAAGGATAGAAATAAAAATTTTTGTACATTGTACATACATGCACTATAGTCTATATATAAAATTTTTAAAAATTATTTCGATTCATAAATTAGTTTTTAAGAACGAATTAACATTTTACATATTTCTATGAACTTTTTGAACAGTATATGTCAGTTTGGTACACTTTTCTAAAAAACTATTGAGTTTATCACCTTAAAATTTCGTATAATATCAGAAAATTATACTATCTGGCAATAATAAGAAGCGATTTTAAATTTGGCTAAAAAGAAATAAAATAAACAAATATTTTTTTAAAAAACTTAAAAATTCCTAAAAATTAAAGAAAAAAAAATCACTATTCTCAAATTTTTTCACTCAGATCCCTAATGTAAGGTATTTTTAAATAAACAAGTTCGTTAAACAATTTCGGAAAGTTTCAACTGTTTACCTGAAACAAAATTTTAGAAAAGTGCACCAAAGCATCAAAAAAGCACATTTTGAGAGGAAAGCAAAAAACTAAAGCTTTATTGTATCCAATCCATGTTTTTCTACTTTTACGATTTTTTGTTGTTTGTTTATTTTGTAGTTTGTAAAAGCCATATTTTAAGTCTATATATATTTTAAACCGGCATAAATTATATATTTATAGATTTGTCTTAGTCTGCTCTATTTTTTAAGCCGATAATTGAAAATTCGTAAATTTGAGCCAATTTATGTTTCATGTGAAAATTATGAATAGAAATTTTCTCTATTGTAAAAAAATCGTAAATAAGGTATGAATAGAAATGTTCTTTATTGTAAAAAAAAATCGTAAATAAGGTACTTTGTTACATAAGCTAAATTGAAATAGCAGTTTTAAATTAATAGTTTCAATTCGTAAGGTAATTAACAACAAACGCAAATTATAAAAATAGTTATTTTATATACAAAATTTCTCAAATATTGCCTTAAAAATTATCAGCAAAAGTTTGCTTATCACACAATCATCCATATTGCATTGCCTTAAGCGTTGTCAGAAATAAATATTAAATTGCCGATAAAAAATGATAAATGAGGTATTTTCTTTTATGTTCTCATTATAAAAAGATTTGAGACTAGGCACATTGTTTTCCATCGAAATAACATTTCTTTTAATTTTCGGGAGAAAAATTGATAAAAGGCCAAAAATTCAAAAGTTTTATATACTGTCCTCAATTTGGAGATAACCCCTTAAGATCGTTCAAAATAAACAAACAAACAAATAAATAAATAATTTTAAAAATTGTAATATCCTCAGAAATTATCGTAGAGAAAATTCGCGAAAATTTATATTTACGGTAATCTGAAGGTTTTCTTTCGTTTAATAATATCAAAACTGGAGTCTGGTAAAAATAGCTTGTGAAAAAATCACACCACCCTATACGAGATCTTTGGCCCCACCAGTGGCTGAGAGGTTCTGTTCTCGAAATTGGAAGGCGGGAGGTGCCAGGTTCAAACCCCGGTCGCGCCTGTCGACCTAGCCGTTCGCAGTTTTCCGTGGTTTTTTTCTGAAAACTCAAATAAATACGGGCTAGGATCCCTTTAGAAAGTCCCCAACGGAGGGCATTCCCCCTAGAGGCCTAGGATCCTAATACAATCAATCAGCCTTAATCCTTTAACGCGCAGTGCTCCCGCTCTGGGCACACCAAACTCTGAAGTTTTGACTGTTGCCAGTCACGAAGAATAGATTTGATTTCTATAAAAATAGTTTCGGGTGACATAGCTCCAGGAGAATCCTTTACTTTTTAGTACGTCATTTCCCGTAAAAAAAAAGGTCACTTATTTTTAACAGCACTGGCATCTGCTGAAAATAAATAGAAGAATACGAGAACAGCTGGATAGATTGCCCAATGCTGAAAAAAGGGCAGCCGTTTGCCATCGCTCGACTTAACGACCAGCAAGAGGGCGGACGATTGAAACGTTCATCGCGTGCCACAGATCTAGAGACCCTTTGGGGTTGTTGTCCTTATAGCGATGGCAACGGCTGCCCTTTTTTCAGCATTTGGAAAGGGTTGCGCCTCAAAGGGTTAATCCACAAACAAGCAAACATGGAGATCAATGAGCCTTTAATCACAAAGAGGATTTAAATTTCATTCTAGACAGCCCAATAATTTACTGGCAACATTCACTCAAACAATAGACATTCGTCCCCACAGCAAACGACATTCCAGTGTTTCTGTCTCCCCCCGCCCCCAGATCGAATGAACTGTTGCCACCGACAGACGAGCAATGTTTTTTTGTGCTTGAAGAAGACAAACCGCAGGGTATTTTTCCGATTCTTTTTCAACCCTCCTCCTTCTCCGGTCTAGACTAAAAAATAAATAAAATAAAAGGAATCGACTCCTCCCCAGAAACTGCTGGTCTCCTCACGTCAAAGGAAAAGAAAAAAACACTATACAAGGAAAATAAAATAAAATACAGCAAGTAGACATCTTTTCCATACCCTGCAGCTGGGTTTTACTTGTGTAGCCTATACCACTGAAATTTTCAGAACCGAGGTTTCGGATGAAAAAGTTTTAACGCAGGGGGTGGTCGCATTTGGGTGATTTCAAGTGGCGCATTACATGTTTGTGCCTACTTAGTGCTTTGAGACAGACTTTTGGAACAATTTCGTGCCCGGAAATATTTTATTTGTTATAGTTAATGGTGATAACGTCAGAAGGAAGCATTCGTACTAGAGATGAGTTCGGGCTCATTTTTTGAAGCCCGAGCCCGCCCGAGCCCGAAATTTCCACTAAAGACAAATAAAATTAACTACTCCATTAATAGGATACAATAAATTTTGGAGCTTCACACACTTTCTAGTCCCCCGTGCCGCTATTTTTTTTATTAAGTACGTCTATTTATCCCATGAATCGGGCCCGGGCTCGGGCTTTCGGGCTCGGGCTGAGCCCGTCTCATCTCTAATTCGTACACACAAAAGTACATTGTCATCAAAAATCGAACCATATCTAATCACCAACCAAATATCCGAAAAATTACTTCTAGAATCCTCTTCCTTAAAAGAAAAAACAATTTCCATCTTATGCTCACGGCATTACCTCCCCTCCTCCCCCCATAAACTAAAGCCTGTTCAGAATCACGTAGAAATGCGGGGTCGGAAGCGTCGTCTTCATGTACCTATTAATAATCACTTTTTAAGAAGTGTTGGAATGTGCGTCTAATTTCTTTACCGAATTTCATAAACAATGGGCATTCCTCAGATAATTTCATAAATGTAATGAAAGAAACAAGTCTGAAATAACAATTTTTATCAAGTGCAATCGGTGAAAGAGGGATTCGTTTTTGGAAAAAACCAGTGTCGGAAAATGGACTATCCCTTGAACACTTCTAAAATAATTCTTAACAGATACATGAAGCCGACGTTTCCGACCCCGCATTGCTATGCGATTCTGAGCCGTCTCTGTAGACCTTACAAGTTTGTCAGTCTGTGGAAGTGAATCACCCTGTATATATGTATATAAAGTGCCGGAGCCCTAATACTCTCCAGAACTTATATTCCCACTCAGTAAAGTATTGTAAACCTCCTAGACCCCTTTGAGGCGCAACCCTTTCCTAATGCTGAAAAAAGGGCGGCCGTTGTCATCGCTCGACTGAACTACCAGCAAGATGGCGGACGATCGAAACGTTCATCGCGTGCCACAGATCTAGAGACCCTTTTTGGACGCAGCCATTTGTCGTCATAAAAGGATATCTAGGTATGTGGCACGCGATGAACGTTTCGATCGTCCGCCATCTTGCTGGTAGTTCAGTCGAGCGATGGCAACGGCTGCCCTTTTTCAGCATTGGGCAATCTATTCAGCTGTTCTCGCATTCTTCCATTTTTCAGCAGATGTCACTGCTACTAGAAATAATCGTGACAATTTTTTTACGGGAAAGGACGTGCTAAAAAGTAAAGGATTCTCGTGGAACTATGTCACCCGCAACTATTTTTATAGAATCCAAATCTATTCTTCGTGACTGGCAACAGTCAAAATGTCAGAGTTGGGTGTTCCCAAAGCGGAAACACTGCGCGTTAAAGGGTTAATTATACATTTTCTGTATATACACAAACATAGAACAAGTGCATTGGAATGTGCGCAATAATCTATGCTTGTGGCATTATTTTTGGTCACGGAGAAGTTGTGTCGAAAAAATCTCGCCGTGATCAAAATAATTTTACAACACTTGAGATTATAGTTAACCGGAAATAGCTCCTTGAAACTAACTAGGTGAACGATTTTCAAGAGATTAAATAAGGAACTGAAACTTTTTATTTTCAGATTAAAAATTTTAAGATAACTTCATTGGTTATAATTCTAAGCGAGTAGTTTTTTATAATAAACGCGATCGTTGTCATTTATACGTCAGGCTTTAGTGTTGTGTTGTTGCTTTAGTGTTGTTGTTGGCAAGGGCTTTAGTGTGCAGGCTTTAGTGTTGTTGGCAAGTAGTGTTTATAGTAGAATGCTAGCAAGCTGTGGCGAAAACATTAGGTCATTACCTGAGAAAAGCTTACAAGATGTCTTTTGATTAAGTTTTATGAAATTACGAATAAACTTTAATCACCACTATTGCTTGATCATCGCTACATTCACTTGAAAAAATTTTTAAAGGTTTTTTTGGCATTTTTTTCCAAACCTGAAACCTTTTTTGATACATTCGTACCGATTGGTTTGAAATTACATTAAGACATCCAAAAAATATTTTAATAATAATAATAAATCTTGGCACAACTTTAAAAATCGTATATATGTGTATGTGTAATGTGTAAGGGCAAACCTATACGATGGGGTATATTCCTTTATGGCGATGTGCCTTGGGCTGAGGACTTTTTAAGGGTTTCGAACGAGTATTGGCAATACATCTGGAGAAAACAGACCAAAGCTCCATGCCGTTAGATCGACATCGGTGCGATAGGTCAGAGCCCTGGGATTAAGCCATTAAAAATTGGAAAATCTCCTTTCCAACGAATTTTCCCACAATTTTCAACTTTGAAAGAAAACCCGTTTGATATTGTTAGAGCAATCGGGTGGAAACCTTGCTCAAACAGGCAAACACTGAATTTAAAAATATTTTATTACGCTTTTCGCAGTTTTATTAGTATTAGAAAACAAGTCTCATTCTCGTGTGAAGAACGAGCAATTCAGCTAGTGTATAGGTATACCAGGAAACTGAAGGTTCAACGAAAAAAAAAAAAAAGTGAAAAAATACATGAATGATAAAGGCATAAAAATAATTTCATTATCCAAGTATTGCTTTTTCTTTACAAACAATAATATGGTTATCGATCCGTTTAGATACATGTATAAAAACGAGGGTGAAATTGTAAGGTGAATACTTGACTAGTATATTTATAAGTAGGGTGTGGTTCCCTAAATAGAGAAAGTTGGGAACAATGCACGTTATTATGGTAAATACAAAGTATTTTTAGATAAATGCAATCTCATTCAAAGATAAATCGGGCTTAAACATGCTTCACCATTTTTATTTTTTATCCCTCTTTTAAATTATTGAACACTCATAAAAAACAAAACAAAGCTGAGTTTATGCGTGTATATTTTTTGTTATTGAATGAAAATTAATTAATTTTTCCATAATCGTTGCACTATTTTTATCCAAAGCTTGTGTGATTTGAACCTTCGAGGCGCAACCCTTTCCCAATGCTGATAAAAGGGGCAGCCGTTGCCATCGCTCGACTTAACTACGAGCAAGATGGCGGACGATCGAAACGTTCATCGCTTGCCACAGATCTAGAGACCCTTTTTTGATGCAGCTGGCTGTGCCGGCACAGCCAGCTGTCGTCAAAAATGAGTCTCTAGATCTGTCAAAAAAGGGTCTCTGGATCTGTGGCACGCGATGAACATTTCGATCGTCCGCCCTCTTGCTGGTAGTTAAGTCGAGCGATGTTAACGGCTGCCCCTTTTTTCAGCATTGGGCTGTCTATCCAGCATTTCTCGCATTCTTCCATTTTTCAGCCGATGTCAGTGCTGTTAAAAATAATCGTGACCCTTTTTTTACGGGAAAGGACGTGCTAAAAAGTAAAGGATTCCCGTGGAGCTATGTCACCTGCAACTATTTTTATAGAAATCAAATCTATTCTTCTTGACTGGCAACAGTCAAAACGTCAGAGTTTGGTGTTCCCAGAGCGGGAACACTGCGCGTTAAAGGGTTGACACTTTGAGGTTTTGTTTCAACACTTTTAGGTAGTTTTAAACACTTTTAGATGTTAGTAATTTCGACTATCGAGATGTTAGTAATTTCGACAATTTTTTTTTTTTTTTTACGGGAAATGCCGTGCTAAAAAGTAAAAGATTCTCTTGGAGCTATGTCACCTGCAACTATTTTTATAGAAATCAAATATATTCTTCGTGACTGGCAACAGTCAAAACGTCAGAGTTGGGTGTTCCCAGAGCGGGAACACTGCGCGTTAAAGGGTTAAAAAAGAAAATTAATATCGGACTACTTTAAATATAGATTTTTTAAGTGAAAAATGCTTCGGTATCGGGAGTCAATAGAAAAATTCTTCAAAAAGCAAATAGCTTCGGAGGTACTTTACAGATAAATTTTAATCAGCAAAAAGCTGCAATGTAGAGACTGGTGGCATAAAATGATTAGTTTTACATTTGAAAAATAGACTATAACTGTCAAACTTGTTTTTGTCATATTTTCCATTTACATTATTTGATGTAAGAAATATTAAAATATTCTGGAAGTTTTGTTTGAATGTCTTTCTGATTCCCACGTTCGGTTCTAGCAGTGCAACTTCAAAATTCATATAATTTTTTTTTTTTTTTCTGTTGACTCCCTATATAGTATGGTCAAAAATTATTTGGAATGGTTCGTTTAAACGAGATAATTAAAAGAAGAAAAACAAAAATATTCTGCCTAAACAAAATGTAATATAAAACAATGTTACCCTAAATCAATGTGAATTTTTGGGGAGGAAAGGGTAACATTTAGATTGAACAAAGTGTACAATCAAGCAAAATTTTACATTCAGGCATTTTTTGGTGGGAGGGGTGGGGGCTAAAGCTTCTTTGCCCGTCCCCTAGATCTGTCAGTTTATAGATTCGTTTGTTTGTTTGTGGTATTACGGCCAATAATCTGCACGAGGGATCTAGGCCGAGATAGGAGGAATCCCTCCGTGGAGGTCTTTCTAAGGGACCGTAACCCAGATTCACGCTAAGTTTCTGAGAAAACCAAGGAAAACTCCGAATTCTTTTGTCGGCGAACGCGACCTGGATTTGAACCAGGCAACTCCCGTCTTCCAGTTTAGGTCCCAGCGCTCGGCCACTGGTGGGGCGGCAGCTCATAGAAATAGAGTCGAAAGGGACAACCACCCTCTCAAGCCCCTGACTGGAGACAACGCTGCTTCACTTTCGGTGTTCTATCAGTAGCCGAGAACATCCCAAACAGTAACAGAACAAATGAATGATCATGTAAGTAAAAACACCTTATGGGATCACATATATTCCCCCCCCCCCTCCCTGAAAAAAAAAAAAGCCTTCATGAATCATTCCTCAGTATCGTAACGACGCCATCCCACCCCCCACCCCCCTTTTCCCGAGAACACGTTCGATTCCAAAAAAAAAAAAAAAACCCGGATAAAAATCGATTTCCGACTTTTAATCAAAACGCAACACCTTATCAGAAATCTATAAGCAAGACCCCCCGAAATCGATATTCTCCACCGTATATAGCTGCTACTAACTAACCAAGGAGAGATGGGAATTTCTTCTCTCCCAAGGTCCGGGGGGGATAGGGGTGAGGGGGTGGGGAGAAAGAAACCATTTTAATGGAAACAAACCCACCAAAGCTCGGTATGTTCCCAATTAGAACATGTTTTCGCTTCATCTCTCTTCCCCCTATCTTCCAAGATGTGGCGGTCAGCTTCTAAATGTCCTAATCTGTCCGCAATTTGAAAAGCGCCTTGCGTACACACGCGAGGGCCAGAAAGCGTGTGGCGGCTGGCAGCGCAGTGCGCGCGCGGAGAGAGGGGGGGGGGCGAGAAAGTTGATTATAAGCGGGCAGAAGGAGAGAAACTTATCAAAGGATGATTAAAGTAACATAGCCATCAATCATGAGCTCCCCAAGAGACGCCACACGCTGCTGGTAAACGTAATAAATTGGCGAGGAAAGGGGCCCGTCCACAAATTGAAAGTCGTTTAACCTGGAGGTCTTTTTTTGTTGTTGTTGTTGTTTGGATGGGAATCAGAGCTGTGTTTAGGGGGTGGCGGACTGGGCAACCGCCCAGGGCCGCAAAAATTTAAGACCGCTAACAAACTGTTGAATTTATGGCTATCAAATAGTCAACAGCTTTTGTGCTTTGTGTGATTATGGGAACGCTACGCTAGGGCGATCTGCCACGGATGGGGGGGGGGATTCGTAGGAGGACTTTCTAAGGAGTTCTAACGCATATTCACGTTACGCCTGGAGAAAACCTACCAAAACTCCAGACCGTTAGATCGACAGAAACGCGATGGGACCCGAATCCAGGACCTTCACACTTCGGCAGTCTACCATTTTCAATATCAAATAGTCAAATGAACTAAATTACAGACCTAGAACTTGAGTTAACCTAGACGGGGTCATGCGGATGGGGTAGACGTATAGACGGGGTAGACTCCTAGACGAATACCCTGTATATTGTTTAATTTTGTTTTGAATCAAAAGATAATCATGCCAGCGTAGTTAGTTTGACTCCAGTAGTCCACTTACAAAGCCGATAAGTCGTCCGGCCCAAAGAACTGAAGATACGCAGGCAATCTGAATAGATGTGTGCAAAACGCCGTTCACGACGATATCTGTCTGCAAAGAACTGTCCAATATTTAACTCACTTCTAATTGAGATAAAATTATGAAACTTGGTAGGCGTATAGATGGCGTGACGGAATATACGTGCATATTTGGTTGCACGTATACTCCGACCAATAGTTCGCGAGTCTCTTATTATAGGTTACTAGAAGATTTGGGTCTCTAGGTTAAGAGAGAACTACTAGGAAGAGAACGTGTTAACTACTGCGTCCTGACAACTGCACATCAGTAAAGAATAGCCGAGAAAAAATACAGATTTTGTAATTTTGTGTATAGTTTTCTTTTTCATATTTACATCATGGTTAAGTAACTGGAATGCAGCTTTCACAAATTGAAAACGTATTGCATTAAAATCTTAATTAAGCCAATTTAATTAATTAGAGTCAGTAGCAACCGCGGGTTTTTAGTGGGGGAGAGGGGGGCAGGTCATTAAAATTCGAAAGTAGACAAATTTGAAAGATCTGCAATATTTTTAGTCTTGGGTGGCTAAATATGTTTCGCCTAGGGCTCACCCCTTTTCGGCAATGAAACAAACGCCCTCGAATTTTGGATCCAGCACGCAATTAGGGGTACAGTGAAATCTCGGTAAAACGAATTTGAAGGCACTAAAGATCGAATTCGTTGTTCTGAAAAATTCGACAAAACGAACTTACACAGTGACTGAATTTGTACTATTGGTTTTATTTAAATCGAAATATTTATTCGTTAATCTAAAATCCTTGGGGTCTCACTATGTCCGAGGGGATAAGATACTGAATAGGGTAGACGACTGAAGTGAGAAGGGTCTGGGTTCGTGCCTAGCGAGCAGCCATCTATCCAACTGTCTGGAGTTTTAGTCTGTTTTCTCCAGACGTAACGTGAATACCCGTTAGAACCCTTTAAAAATTCCACAGCCCAAGGCACGTCCTCTCTAAGCTGATGCCCCTCTTGCAGGCTTGCCATACACTGAAATTTTCGTAAAACTGAAGTTTGCTGTTTCGAGATTTTACTGTGAAGTACACCGTTTCGGAATTGCTGTTTTATGTTTACTATAAAATATATACGGCGTGTTTTCACGCGCCCGAAAATCGTCGTATCTATACGTTTCAATGTACAAAGAGCATTCGGGAGGTAGTATACGTTTCATAAATAGGAAATAACCCTAAAGATTTCGTGAAAAAACTTTTATATGTACATACATTTGTCATGACATGCATTTAAGCACTTATCACGCTGTATAGCAAGCTTTCGTATAACTGCCTCATCGTATACCGGCGCCCCTAGTCCAATCATAAATGCTAACATCGGTTTCCTTTAACACTTCCTCACTCACCAATTTTTCCCCCAGCAAAAATTCCTTCAATTCTGTAAAATGGTGATAGTCACTGGAAACTAGATCCGAGTTGTAGGGTGGGTGTTTAAAAACTTCCTACTTGAAAGTTTTAAGGAGGTCCAACTGGCTTTTAATGGCAATGTTCTCTCTAGTAAATTTATACTCTTTCCAATGAACTCCCCGATATTATTTTAGAGCAACCTAAAGAAAATAATAAAACAACGTAAAACAACAACACCCTCCCCCCTCTCCCTATCAACTGACATTGTTTAACTGAAATCGAGGATAACTGCATGCAGCCATACAAACTGCAACAGCAAGCATGCTGAGAAAAGTCCTGGGAAGCGAGTTCTGCTACAGAACGGAAATCGTTCGTGTTTCTGGTGGTGGTAACAAAATGTGTGTATCTTCTGTAGTTTTTGCAAATATAGACACACAAAGTTGGGATATTTATTTGTAATCATCCTGCATTACCCAGAGAGTAAGACTTACTAGAGAGTTCAAAACCCGTCTGAAAAGTGAGGAAAGATGGAACCGTGTGACTAGTAACACGGAAATGAAGAAAGGCTGAACTTGTGCTTTAACGTTATATCTTACGAGTGATAGGTGCAATCTACAAGACAAATTGACTGTCATTGTACGCATTACAAACAATGTTGGCGCAAAAAAATTATCGCCAAAATTTAGTGGATGTGGATAGATTGGAAAATTCTTTATTTATAAAGAGTATATTTTAAAGACACGAAAAAAAAAAAAACAGTCTCCTGTGAAGGATTATTCCAGAACCTTTCACAAATCATGTATTGCATCCATATGCAGAGCAGCTATGTACCATTTTCTCTTAAAAATATAACGATAAAACGGAAATGAGCGCGCTGGCCACAAACGAAGGCGAGTTGGGTGCGCAAGGATGATGCGCGTGAGATATGCCTCAAGTCAGCTGCAAGGACAAGTGCCGCAAGTTAAGAGAAGTTTGGGTCACCAAAACGGTCCCTATCCTTTACATCTAGTCTATGATGTTACCACGGGTGGTCCCAGAATGTAACACTCGCGATTAAGTGTATTTTTTAAAAATCTTACAGTTATCTTCCCTTTAAGTTATACATCATATGAGCGAGTTTAACTTAGTTCCCACCGATCCCTAGCTGGGCTTGAAAGAAGACTTTTCCTGTCGCTTGCTGAATAATGGTCCGAAAATTTTAACCAGCATCTTGTTTTTTCCTGTGTAGTACCATTTAGAACCAACCATTAGCGCCCGGCCATTAACGCTGAATTCTCCAACTTGCGCTTACTCTTGTAATGACAGACGAATTTCTGGCATCGTGGTATGGAGAATAGATTACTTTTTCTGAAAAATGTGAATAAAACATTTAAAGAATTGGACTTCTTACTTTGGCCATCTATTTCTAAGCATTTTGTGGAAATCAAACTCATTATTGGAGAAATTAAAATATGAAATGAAGCCGACGCTCGTTTTTATGAACTCGTCGGAACAACTCAAATACAACAGCTCGTAAAATCGTCTATTGGGAGTGTATTCGGGATCATACACTAATTCGTGTAACAGCCAGTGTCCGTAATAAAGAGGATTTTATAGACTAACTGTTGACTAGAATGACGATTATATATTTCCTCGACCTACTGTGAAAATGGTAGAAGTCAAGTGCCTTTGAAAAAAAAAAAAAAAAATCGCTGATCACTAATGGGATAAGTTGTTTATTGACAAATACTGAAAGGTTTCAGCTGGATTTTCTACCCCCTTAAAAGCAACTTTAACAGGAAAAGTTTGAGAACCCTTTGCACTGAATTCCAAGAAGAATCCACTTAACGAAACTAGTTAACTTGGGCGCGAATCTTACGCGAAAGCCTACCTCATTGAGTTGCTGCAACTGCACATCTAATTCCCAGTCTATCCATCATATTCCATTATGCGTTAAACGCATGCATTTGTACCTGACAGTGCGTTACACGCAGTTGAAACTTTGTATCAATATAGCATTCATGTTCTATACATAGTATTACACAGTATGATGTAATTAAGCACCTCACCATGAAAATTTTTGATCAATGTGCTTGCTCTCCAGCGAATGTATGTAAATAGGCTGAGAAGCAAGTGATAATTCATTTTTGGTTCTTTGGCGACATTTTACCTTGAATCTTTTTCAATATAGCCTTGGGATTTTTTTTTTTTTTTCATGGTGTGGGATGCACCGTTCGACCTTCAAGAGGTCACATACACTGGGATGCTCGTGAGGAGTTTTTTTTTTTTTCATCCACTTTATGTCTTCCAAGGTGCAAAAACTATCACTGAAGTATTAGGGCCAAACTACTTGAAATGTCGAAAGTGTAGCAGTGTTTAACGTTCTACAAACTGGCATATGATTTGATTTTTCAAGATAACAAGAGTTAAACGGTAAAGCATGAATAGTTCCTTCCTCAAATAAATCAATAAATCAGGTAGCCTCTTCTGTTGAAAATACTGCGGGTTTTATTAACGCAGGATTACTTACCGTTGCTTCTTACTTTATTTTTTAGCTACCACCTCTACAATTTACCAGCTAAAAATAGCTGTAACTGTCAAACCACAGCCTCTATATTCTTTCCCAAAATTCAAAAATTAGTTATAATTTGCTGTAAAAAAAAATCCTTTACTCATTTACCTAAAACAATTAGTTGCCTTTTTATTCTGCTACGTCCAATCTAGTGATAACTGCATATCTGTGAGCGCACCTGGACATTGTCCAGTGTATAACGGCTTTAATCAGTTTACTTACCATCACGTACTTCATGGAGAGATCCTTTAGGGCTGCATTTTCCTTCCTTGAAGAACTAGAAGGTGGTCTAACGACTTATATATCGGCGCTGCATCTCATGAATTCCCTTACTTCTGATATACTTGAGTTTTTCTTAATCAAGGAAAGATATAACGTATTGATGTTTATACTACTTTGAGTAGAATTATTTCATAATTAATTATATATTTTGTATTCAGTCGTACATATTTTTTATTCTGTCTCTTATGGTATGGTATTTTCATTTGCCTAACTGGGTAGGGACTAGGGTGGGCCATGCCAATCCCAAGAAGATTTTAGTTCGTTCTAAAAAAATTAGATTGCAAAAATAGGAGTCGATGCCTCCAAGGGTGGGCTAAAATCTACCTTAGAAATAACCAGAAAGACTACCCAGTTGTGTCAATGATTAGTTTTCAAAAAAGAGAATTGTTAATAGCACAATATTAAAAGCCTTCGAAAGGCAAAATATTTCAGCTGCCTCAAAATTTTCCACATAAGATGGTGGTAGAGCTTAGTCTCACTACTAGTTTTGATTGTCTACTGGAACATTTACACCTTGCCTTCTTTGAAGATTCTAATCTGGAAAAAGTCATGGATGGTGACAATCTGATGCACTGACTAAGGGTTTTGTTGTGGATCGTTACTGGGAAGCCAGGGGGTTTTTTAGATTCATAGATTATTTGCTGCAGCTGATTGTTTTGATTATTATTCCGCCCATTTTTTGCTCATTGTTTTTTTGTTGTAGTTGTCTTTTAATCTGTGCCATTAGAAATGAAAAAGGGTACGGTGGTTTACTTAATATTTCATTGACAGCCTGCAATCAATCTCTCTTTTGCGTAAAATTCACAGTCGTTTACAGTTGGATTTTTTTTGTGGGGGGGGGGGGTAGTCATGAAAATCAACGATACCAATTTTGATTCGAGAAAGACTAATCAACAGCTCCACCACTTAATCAGATACAGCAGGGACGCAGATAGGAAAAAAAAATGTTAGGTGCTCAAAGGTGATAAAGAAGAATTTACCACAAAAATGATAGGTTTACTGACATTAACAAAAATCCAAAATTTAGGGGGTTGGACATACCACCACTGGCCACGTCCCTGAGATACAGAAAGTAAAAGTTGGGGCATTTGGAATATGCCTTTTCAAAATGCATGTTCTACCCACCTTTTTTTGGCTGTGGATGACTTCTAATCTGCACCATTAGAGATACAAATTGGTAAGGAATTTACTTATTATTTAATTGACAGCCTGCATTCTCTCTCTTTTGTGTAAAATTCAGTCATTTTAGTCGGGGGAGTAAATACGAAAATCTACGGTACCATTTTACTGCGAGGAAACCCCCCCCCCAATAGCTCTACCACCTTAACCCTTTAAGGCGCAACCCTTTCCCAATGCTGAAAAAAGGGCAGCCATTGCCATTGCTCGACTTAACTACCAGCAAGATGGCGGACGATCGAAACGTTCATCGCGTGCCACAGATCTAGAGACCCTTTTTTGACGACAGCTGGCGTCACATTCTTCCATTTTTCAGTAGATGTGAGTGCTGTTAAAAATAATCGTGATCATTTTTTACGCGAAATGACGTACTAAAAAGTAAAGGGTTCTCGTAGAGCTGTGTCAACTGCAACTATTTTTATAGAAATCCAATCTATTCTTCGTGACTGGCAACAGTCAGAACGTCAGAGTTTGGTGTTCCCAGAGCGGGATCACTGCGCCTCAAAGGGTTAAAAGATACAGAAAAAAAAAGTTGAGGCATTTGAAATATGCCCTTTCAATTCATTTTCTGCCCACCTATTTTTTTTTTTTTAATTCTCCTGTAAGTCGCCTTAGGAGTCAGGCACGGACATAGATCCGCGAACTTATAGATGTTGATAAACCCAGTGACACTTCCCTTGAACCTGAGGTCAGAGCAAAAAAAAAAAAAAAAGAGAGAAACACACAAACCGATCCTATGAAGAACAAAACTATACAGAAAGAGAAAACAAGATATACCAACAATTAAGTGAAAGCATTATTTTTTTTTTCTCCCTGCTGGCCGGTTTAATTGTCCAGTTTTGATCTTCCAGCGAATGATTGGTTGGACTGGTTTCGCTTTTATGCTTGTGTAGAGTTTTTTTTTTTTTTTTTTTTTTTCCAATCTTTTCTGTGGGCGATTATATTTGAAGTGCTTATATGAAACGAGTTCTTTATCTTTGGAGATAAGTGTTTTGTAGTGTGTTCGCGCGCTTTCCACTGTGGAATCTTCGCGAAATTTCAATTGGAGCCATCTGGACAAAATCCTTGAAATTAATGGCCGGGTTTTGAGTCGACAGGTTGTTTTTGGTGATCCTTTCTCCTCCCCCCCCCCGAATCACCTTCAGTTTTTATGGAAGATATGGGACAAATATAGAAGCGTCATTGCGATAAGTTAGTAACGAAATATCTGATGTAACCACACACTTAATTTCTTTGCACGTGAATTAAATTGCGCACATTTCTGAAACAGTTCATTTAACCTTTTGAGGCGCAACCCTTTCCCAATGCTGAAAATAGGGCAACCGTTGCCATCGCTCGATTTTGCACCTGGCTACCAGCAAGATGGCGGACGATCGAAACGTTCATCGCGTGCCACAGATCTAGAGACCCTTTTTTGACGCAGGTGGCTGTGCCGGCACAGCCAGCTGCGTCAAAAAAGGGTCTCTAGATCTGTGGCACGCGATGAACGTTTCGATCGTCCGCCATCTTGCTGGTAGTTAAATCGAGCAATGGCCACCGATCTAGAGAACCTTTTTTGACGCAGCTGTCTGTGCCAGCACAGCCAGCTGCGTCGAAAAAGGGTCTCTAGATCTGTGGCACGCGATGAACGCTTCGATCGTCTGCCATCTTGCTGGTAGTTGAGTCGAGCGATGGCAACGGATGCTTTTTTTTCAGCATTGGGAAAGGGTTGCGCCTCAAAGGGTTAAAGCTAGGCACAAGGGGATAAAAAACTGAGCGTGCTATACACGGGGGCACAACATTTGAAAAGTGACCTAGGCATAAAAAATATTATAGTCAGGGCCTGAGCGGAGTACAATATTTGAAAAGACGTAAGAGGAAGGTCGAGACTTCTGAAAGATGATGCAATATCCGGAGTGACTTACTAACAAAGTTTGACTGTATATTTTGTTTAACTTGAACATCTGCAATGATGATTTACTGTTATTCAGTACCTAATTTTAATTTAATACAGTAGACTCTCGATTAACCGGGTTGGTCGGGAAATTCCTCATGCTGGACAAGCGAATATCCCGGATAACCCAAATTATTGAGATTTTGATGTAAACGTTGAAAAAATTATATAAAATGTAAATTTTTTATGCAATGGGGCATTAATAATTTAATTAATACAAAACAGTGAGTGAATATACATAGTCTATTTTTGTGGAAATTTCATTTTCGTCATTCGATAAAATTGCCCTCCACAATTTTTTAACGATTTTTTATAAATACTAATTTCCATGCATCATTCAACATAATAAATTGAAACCACCCGGATAATCCGATGCCAGTTAATCACGAATTTACTGTAACGTAGGCATGATGTGATAATACATACAGGCATTTAAGCTAATAATCAAATCATAAAAATTGTTATTTTTATGGTGCAAAGCTCAGTTTGTGGATGTTTCAACATATTTTTTTTTTCTTTTTGAGTTTGTTTTAATCGGCATTAATTGCCAACAACTCTATTTTTTTATATTCTTTATTGAAGGGGCTAAAATTTTGAGGGACACTTTCCCAGCATTTTCTATATAGTTGGTGAATAACGTTTCAGGTTTAGGATATAAATTTCAGTGTAGAATCATAAATGATGCATTGCTTAATCTCATCTCACCCTTAGCGTTTCTAGAGCGAGAAGTATCTTAACAGAATGAAGACAGATTAGCAATTAAATCATCAATATAATATTTAGATACTTTTGACGTAAATGGCGATTAGATTGACGGGACGTCCACTGTATTTAAATACAAGTAAATTTCATGCGGACAACAGGGGATCAATGTCATGTCCACTAAGATTTGATCACACAGGCGGGTGATCACGAATACAAGTAAACACTTTAGTAATAACCAGACCGCGGATTATATGCAATTGCATATTTCAGGTGTTTTTGGTGATTTTGCATAAAATGACGTATTTTCTCTGTTGGATGCATATTTCAATCTCTTTAGCTTTTAATTTATAACTCTTTTTGACCTTCCTTTCAGCATTTTTCTTCAGCATTTTTTTTCTGTAACTCTTTAAGTCCCACGCTTTGAAAAATTTATACAACCTCAGGTTCCAGCAAAATAGACCAACATTTTAGGTTTTCTTTTCCCAGCTCGTTACTGTTCACAGAATTATTGCACACCTCTTCCAGGGGCTGAAGAAAACTATCTTTTCACATACTGGTATCAAGTAATAAAGTGCACCTATCAGTTTTTAATCAATGTATTTGCAGCAATTTTAATACGAAGTCAGCCTATCTACTTATATAATACGCTAACGTATGCGGTACCAATATCGACGATATTTCCATGCTGCAAACGGCAACAGCTAGATGGAAACATTAGTGCAATAACAATAACGCATTGTATATCCCACGGGCTTCACAGAGTAGCATAAAAAGTAAGAGAAATAAATATACGTCCCTGTGAATATTCTTAAAAGCTCCTTTGCGCGCTAAAATATACAGAGAAATGTATCCTAACCTCCCATTTCCATCACAGCCTGTGTTGACATGACTGGGCACTTGGTTAAATGCCGCTGTATTTTATTTTGAAAATTTTGACTCATAAAAGATGTAATTAATGCTTTAGCAGGGTTTCTACAGATTTCACAGCTTTTGCTTCCCTGACATCTATCATGCTCTTCCCTGACTTTTTATCTGGTGTGCTTTCCTGAACTTAGCGTTTCTATTTTTAATATTACATCCTTTAATTAATAACTTTTTATATATTTTGCCCCTTTAAAAAAAATAATAAAATCAATATACACAAAAATATTATTTGACATCACTGGATTCTAACAAAAACCATGTTTGATAATAATTTAGGATAAAATTAAGAATATTTCAACTCTTCATGATATGTTAATAAAGGACACATTTTAAAATTATTTATAAGGTTCAATAAGAAAATGAAACAAACAATTTCTACGATTAGGTTCAAACGAGAAGTATTTTTTTTTGATTTTGCGGCAAAATTCAATCATTCTTGCATTAACCTGACCTTTCTTCAATTTCTTCAAATTTCCCTGTTTTTTCCCGAAATCCCTGACTTTCCCTGATATTCCCTGACATTCCAGGTCTGTAGAACCCCTGTTTAGACAGCACCGATTCTTCTTCTGTTTTCATTGCGAAAGAAATGCTTAGTGACATGTCCATTCGAAAAAGTCTATCAATAATCGAAACATATTTTTCTTTCTTAACATCAGTCATCACAAAATTAGAATCTCAAAATATGCTGCTGAGTGATACAATAAGTTAAGTTGTAAAAGTACGGGAAGGCGTTCGTAAGATTCCAGAGTCACTAGGAGAAGAAATCAGTCAGAAGTTGAATTTTATTTTAAATAAAAGTTTAGGATTTTTGGCAGTGAATAAAATAAATAATTTTATTAATGGCGAGGGGGGTGAATTACAGGAAAACGTAGAACCATACAAAGCGAAATACACTCTGTAACAAATAAATCGACGCACTAAGAAGGAGGTGTCCGATTGAGACGAAAATTGGTGGATAGGAAGACAATGTACAGAATAGTAAATGATTAAAATTTCAGAACAATTGAATAATTTATTTCAGAGTTACAGTAACAAGTTCAATAAGGCGTTGACCCCGCCGCTAGCCTGGATACAAGCTGCCACACGGCGTGGCATAGACCGATTAAGCTCCCGGATGGTCTCCTGCGGTATTTCCTGCCAAATTCGCTCCAATTGTCGAACGAGGTCATCAACAGTCCGTGCCAGATGCAATCGCCTTCCCATCATATCCCAGACATGCTCGATGGGAGAGAGATCTGGCGATCTGGCAGGCCAAGGAAGAGTTTGACAAGCTTGCAGACAGTTTAGAGCAACACGAGCCGTATGTGGTCTGGCATTGTCCTGCTGAAAAACCAGCCCAGGGCACTGCAAAAGGAACGGTAGCAAAACAGGTCTTAGGATGTCGTCCACGTACCGCTGTGCAGTAAGTGTACCTCTAATGACGACCAAAGGGATCCGGCTGTCAAAGGAAATGGCACCCCAGACCATAATGCCTTGTTGAGGGCCGGTGTGGCGTGCAATAGTGAAAGCAGGATCCCCACTCTGCCCTGTGCGTCTCCAAATACGTCTTCGATGATCGTCAGGACACAGTTGGAAGCGGGATTCGTCGCTAAAGACTATACGTCCCCAGTCGGCATCATTCCAACCTGATCGAGCCCTGCACCACTGTAATCTGGCTCGGCAGTGTGCAGGTGTGAGTGGCAGGTGGCGCACAGTGGAGTATTTGTGTCAAAATCCTGGCCAAAAATATTTTTCATGTGTTTTAACGTTAAAATCATTACTGTTGACTTTTGACTTACTTTTTAGTATTATATACTTCTTAAATTATATAAAAAAGCGTGTTGTCGCCAAATTTGGCGATATATCGCTAAACGACTCGAAGTTGGTTTCAAACAAATGTCTTGTCCGGGGAGTGTCCCTTACTGGGAAGTACTGCTTTTGTATAATACCACTTATAAATGTAATACCACGCGGCTGTCGATCTAACGGTCTGGAGTTTTGGGCGATTTTCTCCAGATGTCACGTGAATACGCATTAGAGCCTCTTAAAAAGCCCTCCGCCAGGCAACCTTCCCGTGAGGAAAATAGCCGTGCCTTAACCCAGCGGTTCTCAACCTTTTAACTTCGCCCCCTCCCAACAAAGGCTAACTTACGGTAGCACCCCCCCCCTTCACATTGTTCAGCATACATTCAGTTTTTTAATCTTTAACAATGTACATTTAGTCGAATTTTCTACAAAATAATGTTATCAGTAAAGTTTGAATGAACATTTTAAGCGAAAATGGATATATTTTTGAGTAAAAATGAAAATAAATTAGGCGATTTTTAAAAATCGTGCATCATTACTTGCTCTTTGGTTTTTCTCGTGCCTGCCCTGGAAACGCTCTGCGCCTCCTTGGGGGGCGCGCCCCACAGGTTGAGAAACGCTGCCTTAACCACAATAAAAATATATAAATCTAATACTTTACTTATAATAATACTTATAAATATAATACTACTTATCTATAAATCAATTTTTATCATAAAAGTTTTCAGATTTTCCACTTTTCTAAATGTAGTTACTATTTGGATCTTAGTTTTCTAATGACTTCTGAAGATTAACTTTTTCATTCCGATTCTTTTGAACTCTGATATTCGTCTTCACTCAGAATCACTTTCTTTTTCTTCTCCTTCTTCCTATTTTTTTTTTTTTTTTTTTTTTTGAGAGAGAGAGATAGAGCACCATCGGACCCCTCTGGAAGAAGAAGTTATAGGGTCTCACTGCAATAAGGCTTGCTCTTTTTCATTGGCCTTTATCTAGAGCAGATCATATAAGGGCACTGCTTAAAAGATGCCCCCCTTTGCAAACCCATAAAATCTCATTCCAAGCTCGAGGAGAAAGTAATTTATTTAAAGCCAGCACTTTTCTGTTTACACACTCACACTTCAATGACCCGAAGTCACAGTTGCCAACCTTTGAGAACCAAAAATGGGGAGTTTTTGCTTTGGACACAATTTACTACATAAATGGAAAACTAAGCTGTAAATAGATGGGACTATTTACAGGACTAAGAAAGGGCAATTTTGGAATATGTAGAAATTTTCTTCTTATAGCAAATTTACATCAGAAAAATAAGAAATTACATACTGAATTTAAAATACTGATGTTAAATCTTGACTAAAATGAATTTTATATACCTTTATCCAAACACCTGCACATAATTTATAGTTTATGAGAAATACAAGTGCGTATGTTTGTATAGCTTTTGCGATCACCCGTCGAAAAATTATCGAAAAAATAAAAATGGCGCTATATAAATAATTTTTTTTATAAAAATGGTGGATGTTGGGGGAACATTTTTTTCTTGGAATAGACACTCAATACTGTAATAATTACGATTATAGTTGAAATTGGGCGCGACAAGCCGCGACACCCCTTCAAAAAGCTTTTTGAAATGTGAATTTTTGAAAAAAAATTAGAAAAAAAAAGTTTACAATTTTTTAAAATAAAGTCATATTATTTTTTCAAGCTAATAGATACATATAATTAAAATACATATATTTTACTACAATTATACTAAGTATCAAACCAGTAAATTAATTTAAAGAGCCCGTAAAAAATGCAAGACGAAGTAATAGAAAACGCTGAAATCTCTTGCCGTAAATGAAGAAACTTGATTTTAAACCGAGTGTTGCATCTTTTGGATATGAATTATGGTCGAAAAACATGCATTACATGATGCATCAGTTACTAGGCTATCCAAAAACATATATATTACTGTTTTTAATCAAATTTAAAATTTTCGACTTTTGGCCAGGATTTTGATACGAATACTCCACTGTGTGGCGTAACGGTCGGCGCGAGCGTAGATTTCGCTCTCTCAACCGTCTGTGAATGGTCATGATGGACACTGGTGTTTGGGTTGAACGTCTGATGGTTGATAGAGATGAAGAAGGCACTGTGACAGCTGATTGGACTATCACTCTGTCCTCACGATCTGTTGTAGCCCTAGGTCGACCGCTACCATCCTGACGGTGCACTCTGCCATTTTCCACCCATCCTTGCCAGCATCTTCGAATCGTCGCATCGCTTCGACTCAAATGACGAGCGATTCTCCGATTAGTCCAACCGGCCTCTTTCAATCCAATGATACGACCTCTGTCAAACTCTGACAGTTGCTCGTAATCAGCACGAATCCTGCAGCGAGGCATTTTTTAAGTTGTTGAAAGGTCATCTAAATCGCAATCAAACCGAAAGTTTTAACAACCGTTGAAGAACTGCTCCTTATATACGTCTGCTGGATGCGCAGTTCCGATGCGCTAGAGATCAAACTATTCATTCATTGGACACCAAATTTGAATCATTTGCATATCTGTTCAAAACATTCAAAACATTCATGCATATGAAATTTCAAAGCAATCGGATGATTGTTTCTTGGTGCGTCGATTTTTTTGTTATAGAGTGTATTTTAAGTTACTGTCCAGGGACACCCGTTGATGTTGAAAGAACATTTTCAGCGTATAAAATGATTTTAAATGATAAAAGATAGTCTTACAATTGAAAATTTACAAAAACACTTAGCTGTGTATTGTAACAAAAATTACTGAAAGCAGTTTTAATTCATAAGTCATATCACTGTGGATAAAAATTGATTCTACTTTAACCTATACACAGTCTTCGTTATTTCTTATTCTGTCTTTCATGATGCTTTGAAGTTTCAAAGAGAGAAAAAAATGTGTCATAATCGCAAGGTAAGCGATAGAAAATACTTTTAAGTAAATGCGTTTTTAATTTTCTGTTAATACGTGCATATTTTTTTTTTCAGTTATTTGGTACTTATTTTTAGATTTTTGAGTGCATATTTTGTCATTATTTAAGTGCATGTAATCCGCGGTCTAGTAATAACGATGATTTTTGATTAAAATTAATGTTGATTTTCGTTTTAACGATGCTGTTTGAAAAATCAAAATCAGGTTTGACGGCCACTGGCCATTATTTGAAATAAACTATTTGAAAAAAGTTAAAGGTAAAGTATTCGACATTTTTTAAGATGTCTCTTTTCAAGCTATTCTGTGATGATCGATATACCTGAGTCAGTTATGAAATTTTCCTAATTCCTTTTTAAAGATACATAAAAAAAAAATTCTGTTGTCCAACACAATTAGTTAAATTTTACGTATTTACAACTTTAAAATTTTTAAAACTAGAACAAGTTTATCGTTTCTTACAGTGGTTACACAATACAAGTCTGGAAATGCATTTGAACTATTTATGTCCTTGACGTATTTTAAAGTAATGTAGAAATGTAATGGTGAATGCCTATACGGCAAGGCCCGCTCTTTGGCGAAAACCTAGAGAGACTACATTCGACTTTTCAAGCACTTGATCTTTACCAAGCGTTTAAATAAATCCGATTCAACACAATCGGATGTAGTGTTCAGACACTACTGCACTTCAAATAATTTGAGAGTATAAGCCGCAATGTATAAGAATACTTTTTGGAATTCCTGTAAAACACTGTAAGCGTTAAACACACCAAAATGTATAGAGTACGTAAGAGAGTGACCTATAATATGCGTACCTACTTTGAGCTCAGTCGAATGCACCCTATAGACTAGTGCATTTTCAAGAATGTGTGTCTATAGGCCGTAACGTATTGGAATTCTTTTTTGTAGTCTTGTACAAGAACTATAAGGCCTATACACACCAAAATCTATACAAGTTGTATGACGGTGACTTGTAATATGTACAACCAATTTGAACTTATTCAAATGCACCATTTAGACACTACCACACTTTTAAATGATTTGTGCTCATAGACCGTAATGTAAAAGAATTATTCTTTGAAACCCTGTGAACTAACTGTGAGGTCTACAAACAAAAATCTAATGTGGGTCATGCTACCGTGACCTATAATATACATACCCAATTTGCGCACAAACGAATGCATACTGTTTAGACGATAACCCACTTCCAAGAACTTCCGTTCATAGAACATAATGTAAAAGAAATCTTTTCTGTAGCCCTGTAAAAAAAAGGCGATCAATATTATATAAATACACCAAACTTGAGCTCAAACGAATATACCGTTTAGGAGTTATCTTGTTCACTCACATACTCACACTAACACACGTGCATATCACCGTAAAAATGCACAAATGAATTCAGCAAACCTAAAACTGTGTAAATACATCAAAATGTCAATACCAGTCATGCGACGGTGACCTATAATATACATACCAAGTTTGAGCTCAATCGAATGCACTGTTTAGGAGCTATCGAGTTCATTCACATGCACACAAACACACATACACACACACAGATATCTCGTAAAAATTGCATAAATGAGCTCAGAAGACCTCAAAACGCGTAAATACACCAAAATCTCGAAGTCAAATTTTTTCATGAAATCAATAATTTCCATACAAGGTACACGTTTGGAAAGTAAAAATAAAACAACGGTCGAAAAAAAAGAATTTTATAAACTGAATCCTGTATACAGTTCATAATCCTTATTTTGTCTTTCTCGCTTTCATTAAATATTCATAACTTACAAACGTGAACGGAATTTGTTTAAATAATATGAACTTTGCGCCGCCGTGTATTTCATAAAGAAATAAAAATGCCTAAACAAAATACACTACTTGTTACTGCGTGGTTTATATTTAGACCAGTTTTTAACATAATTTCTCATTCAAAATTAAATAACACCGGTCAACGCGATTTTGGGGTCTGACTTCTACATGTTAAATTTTAGTTTCTCCTACACCAAAACTAAGGAAAATATTTTTTTTTTATTAGTATGAAAGTTTGCTTTTGTAGAAATTAAAGCAATTTTTCAATTTTTTGGCAAAAATCACTGATTTTTGTAATTCCACTCTAAATTATGATCAGAAAAGTTTTTGCTGCATATAAAAGTCTTTTTTATTCAAGATTTGTGATAAAGAATAACATATAAATGTAAAATAATAAGAAATTAATGTCTAAAAGTGAATATTTTTCGTTTTTCTTTTATGTTCGTATGAGCAAATAATAATACAAACAAATAATAATATTACAAATAGTACTAAAAGCAATACTACAGCGTTACAAATAATAATACAGTTTACTTTCGGGTTAATCAAAGGGCTGCCATCTTTCGTTTATGAAATAAATTAAAATATACTTATCGACGTCAATCAGACAAAAGCAAACTTTAAGAACTGAAAATGAAAATTTAAGTGTTTTTCAATGCCTAGAATCAGTATTTAAGAATGAGAACAGAAATCCATTAAGTATGCATAACTATAATACACTTTGAATTAGAGTTACTTTTTGAGCATTTGGTAGTCATGTTTTTGTGTTTCAACAAATTTTACTAAATTATATATATATATATATTTTTTTTTACAAATAAAACCTATTCTCAGGTACTTATACAAAAGTTGGGTAAGTTTTAAAAGGCAAGTCTGTAACATTTTATGTTAAAAATGGTGTTTTCTCAGGAACCCCGTGTAGGTTTGCCTTAACACAACAGCGAAATGAGATAGCATTTTTGCCTTTATTTCTCTCAACATATATTAAAAAAAATAGCTATAGACCCACGTGATCAAAAACATTATTCCATAAAATTATTTTTCTACCTTAATTTAATCATCCTTATGAGTGGGAAGAAAAAAAAACCCTCCATAATTAAAGCTGTAAGAGTTGTTTCAGGCAAAATTCTTGTTAAAATCAAAAGATAATAAAACTTGGGTTCCCTTTTGGCAATTAGAGATTTTTCACCCGAACTTTTCCTCTGCCAGAGTGTTGAGCTTTTGTTTTAGAGGAAAACAATGGATTTTTGGATGAATAATTAATTTTGTTATTAATAGCCTTCATTATAGTGATCGGCTGTTTTATTATGTGCTTCCATGTTGTGAAATGCTTGGTTGTAGAATGTGTTTATGAAGATGTTGATCGTATAACCTAATTGTGAAGAACCAAAGAATACGGAAATGAAATTGCGCTTTGGAATTAGAAAAAAAGGAGTAAAGCTAAGAATTTTCCTTTAGTGATAATTAACATATAATTGATATGAAGAATTGTGTAATATTTTAGCAATATAATTCACGACAAGGGAAAGAAAATAGTATATATATCTACGGGATAGTACCGGTCAAAATTCCTCGCAAACTTTTGGAAAATCATTAAAAAAGATAAAATTTCGTGGATTGCACGAAAAAAATTCGAGAGAAATATTTTTTTGATTTAAAAAAAATTGTATCTAAAAAACTTACCGATAGGTGGTGCTGACAAACAAGATGCGAAAATAAATTTCCAATCTCTCGCTGTTCCTAGACCTGCAAACCACATTTTTTAAAATCACCATTTGTTATTTTTTTAAAAATAATTTTTGAATCTTTTCACGAATTTCTGATGTACTTAGGTTAAGCCACGTTGTAAAAATTCATATAAAAGGAGCAAATAATGAAAAAAAAAATGCAATTTGTATGAATGAGATGAGAGTGAGATTTGAAATTTTCTATATATCATTTATATTACAGCCATCTATGGGTAAAATTTTGAACAAAAACTTTTTTGTTGCTAAGAAAATATATGATCACCTTGTAATTCTATTTGTAAAAACTGAATTTTTTTAGAACTGAACTAATTTTTTGCTTTTTTTTCAATGAATTTCCAAAGTTTGCACGAATTTTGACGCACCATCTATTATACAGGGAGTCCAGCCTTAATGTGACCCAATAGCTAATTCCCGAACCGTTCGGTTTAGATATGCACTTCCAATTTGAAAAATGTTTTAAAAGAGGTATAGAATGTTTTTACGTGCTTTTCGAACCAAACAACCCATTTAGAAAAAAATTACAAAAATTAAATTTTTATACGGTCCCCAGGTCCTATCACTTATATTTAGGAAAAGATGCAGTACACAAAAACAAAGTAAACACAAAAAGTTTCATTTTATTACGATAAAAACTGACCGAGTTATGGAACTTTGAAAATCATACATTTCATCCATATTCTTGGCCAATTTCAAGAAGCTAGTAAGGGACCGTCTCCAAAGTGAAATTAATTTGAACTCTGCCAGAAAACTTTCGCTCTGGCTCGCTAATGGCATAAAGTCTTGCCGCCTCTCTCTTATTTCTATTACACTGCCCATACAACAGTACCATTTCGCAGTGTTCTTCATTTGTATACATCTCGTTCTCCCGTACTAGAATTCGTAATATTAGAATACGACTGTATGCAATTGCAAGCGACTACACAACAGATTTTTAACGTTCGCCATGATCAGTACCGCAGCAAATCAGTCTGAAGCCGCAGGCAAATAAGTCTATTTTTTTGGAACTGCTTTTGAAAAGTTTTCTTCGTCCAAGATATTTTATTTTATCTATGTTTTACACGTACACAGAATAAATTTTATTTCTTAAGTACTCAATTATTGTAATATTAACGTAATGTATGTACTTTTAAATTTAAAAACGATTTACATAAGAGTGACGTGCAAGAGCGAAAGTTTCCTGGCAGAGTTCCAATTAATTTCACTTTGGAGACGGTCCCTTACTAGCTTCTTGAAATTGGCCGAGAAAATGGATGAAATGTATGATTTTCAAAGTTCCATAACTCGGACAGTTTTTATCGTAATAAAATGAAACTTTTTTTGTTTACTTTGTTTTTGTGTACTGTATCTTTTCCTAAATATAAGTGATAGGACCTGGGGACCGTATAAAAATTTAATTTTTGTAATTTTTTTTCTAGATGGGTTTTTTGGTTCGGAAAGCACGTAAAAACATTATTTACCTTTTTTAAAACATTTTTCAAATTGGAAGTGCATATCTAAACCGAACGGTTCGGGAATTAGCTATTGGGTCACTTTAAGGCTGGACACCCTGTATAAATGTGAAAGTTTGTTTGTTTGTTTGTTTATCCGGGAACTCCTTCCACACCGTTCGACCTAACGGCGTGAAATTTTGCACCTATATGTAAAACGACATAGAATAGTCCCTAGTCAACTTTAAAATTCTGTAAATTCAATCGTTCCACTTTTTTTTTTTTTTTGATTTTTTGATAATTTCCACCTTCAGAATGCGTTTTCAGTTTCCGATTGTCTAAAATAATGATAATGTGGTATACTATCTATACACTGGCGATTGACATGTAAACTAAGTGATATATCATAAATGAAATAACGTCACTTTGATGTCACGAGTTTAAAAATGCATTCGAAATTTTAATATTGTGTGAAATAGCGATCCTGTGACATACTATTTATATGCTGGCGATAGACATAACTGTAAAGAAAATGGAAATCAACGTCATTTTGATGTCATGAGTTCAAAAATGCGTTAGAAATCTTAATTAGGCTGCCAAGCTTTGACAAAATATTACACCACGAGCAAAATAATAAAGTTCTAGATTATCCTGTGCTGTAGAAAAGTAATATTACGTGAGTTTTTTTTTTTTTCTTCTTTCACAAATTCATGTTAGATATCGCAACTGAGAGTGACGCAGTTTTGACGTCACGAGTTTAAAAAGCAGTTAGAAATCTAAAAACGTACTATTATAAAAATTCAAAGTATTTTGTTTAGTTTGCTAGCTACCCTGTGCTATTTTTGATGATTTTTCAGAAACCATAATAACGAAAGGAAACTTGCATTTCTTAAAATCGTGGGAAATTCAGAAGTCGCCACAAAGTAGAAAATACTAATCAATGTAATACACAGGATTTGCTATAGGCTTGATGACGGTCGTCGTATTTATTCCCAAAAATCGCGCAAAATGTCGCCAAGTTTTGACGACTTTTGGAGGTATATATATATATATATATATATATAATAGGTACACTTATTTTTTTTTCTGAATTCTAGCAACTTAACAAGCTCTGGCACAAAAGTTACGAAATTAGCCAAATAGCTCCGAAAAATGTTTGAAATACAGATTAGCTAGGAATAAACCCCATAGAAAGAAAGAAAGGAGTTTAATAAAGCATGTATTTCAGTACAGGCCATTTCAGTGACAGATCTTTACGTCACGAACGTTTACATTTACAAAAATGCTACAATCGTCAAGGAAGCATGGCGGCATCAAAGCGTACATTGTCCATTAATTATTTCATATTGGTTTTCTATGTGATATGATCTTTCTTTTGATATCAAGAATATTGTAAGAAATTTTTGTTAGATAAAATTTCAGTAAGGTCTTTTGCATCATGACTGTGCTAATGCATAGTTTACGCTTTAGGAACTGCATGATAAAAAAAAATTTCCCGCACCATGTAATGTTATTTCTGAGGTATATATTAAACCTAAAAAATCTGGAGTGACTCCACTCGACTTTCTGAACACTTACGATTAAGATCATTACCAAGCATTTAAATAAATTTTAATCGATGAATAATTGAAATGTATATGCCAAATTGAAGCTCAATCGAATGTACCGTTTAAACGCTAGCGCACTTCCAGAATTTCCCCCCATAGACCATAATGTAAAAGAAATCTTTGCCGTAGCCCTGTAGAAAAACTATAAGTCCTATACACACCAAAATCAATACAGGTCTTGCGACGGGGGTTTATAACATGTATACCCAATTTGAGGTTAATCGACTGTACCGTTTAAACGCTAGCGCACTTTCCAGAGTTCCCCCCCATAGGCCATAATGTAAAAGAAATCTTTGTCGTAGCCCTGTAGAAAAACTATAAGTCCTATACACACCAAAATCAATACCGGTCTTGGGACGGTGGTTTATAACATATATACCCAATTTGAGCTCAATCGCATGCCCCGTTCAGGAGCTATCGTGTTCACTCACATACACACAAACACACACACACACACACACACATCTCGTAAAAACAGCATAAATGAATTCAGAAGACCTCAAAACGTGTCAATACACCAAAATCTCGAATTCGAATTTTTTCATGATTACAATACTTTCCTTACATGGTACATGTTCGGAAAGTAAAAACAGTATTATATGATGTGAAAATGAATCGTCTTTTTGCTGTCTTTTGAAAATGGAATCACAAAAGTGACACTGACATAACTTTTTGTGTCATCATGTTGCAATTATCCCGGATTTGTACATATGACGTTAATTTTACGTTACAATTCAAAACATTTTTTCACTTTTTGAGATTTCGCATCACTGGACTTAATTCGGATTACATGTGTAAAAAGCATTCGTTTCCTGCCGTGCGGAGGACGGGCGCCGCAGCTAGTATAGTTATATTAATAAGACATTTTTTTTGTGCTGGAATGTGTCTTACAGTCAATGCTTTTGGAAGAATTTCTTGTTCAATCCCTTATGAGGAGGGGAAGGAACTAGCTTCTGCTAGAATATTAGACACTGGTTTAAATTAATTGAATGTTCTTTTTCTTGATAACGAGTAATTTTCGAGTGAAAAAAAAGAACAAAAATCTTATTTGATTTCATCCATTTCTCCATTCGTAATCAATTTCGCCAACTAATTAATTTTTATAGGGAAAGAAAAAAGAAACTAAGAAGAAGACTAGCTCGTTTTATTGTCCTGTACGCTCGACTCGCCTCTTGAATAAACTTTAATCTGATCGTGAGCTGCATTGCATTAGCTGCATCGCATTAGCTGCATCCAATAATGCAAGAAGAGAGAAAATATATATCATCGTATATTCTTTTAACCTTTAGAGAACCCCGGTGCGGTCAAGGCTCCCTGATATTTTTATCTGCCATATTTGTCACTGGAGTGCCCTGTCGCCCGTATGAGTGACGGTGTGCTTTTAAGAGATGCCTGAAATATATATATAGCTAGGGTGTGGCTGAATCAGTGAACATGGGGAGGGAATTTTTTTCTCTGCGTTCTTTTTATAATCTATTTCCCCCCCGCCACTCCTCACGCCTAATCCCCCCCCCTTCCACTATACCTTGATAATAGAATGATAACTTCTATCCATAATTTATTCGACAGTCGTGTGAAGGAACGGTTCGATTGAGAAAGGGAAAATCTAGAAATATTCTGCAGAATTTATTTTATTTTATTAGATGATATGCTTTTTTTCCCCCCCGATTAGCACGTGTTGTGTGCTGATGGTTTCTAACTTTGCGATTCGCTGAGGCGTAAACTGGAGCAGAAAAACTGAAATGGTATGGGTAAAAGTTGGGCTAATTTTTGGCGACTGGTCGACGCACGATCATAAGCATTTGACGTTTGGTCGGTGGACCTTCAAAACCATTGGTGACTACTCTATCGTCAATGATAATCATTTAGCAACTGATCGACGGTCAACGATAACCATTTGGCGACTGGTCGACTGTCGATCATAACAACTAGACGATATGATAGTCATATGGTGACTGATCGACAGATGTTCATAACCATTTGGCGGCTGGTCGACTGACGATCATAAATATTGACAACTAATGGATCCCCAATAAAACTCAGTGGCATCTGTTCGACGGACTTTCAAAAACATTGGCGACTAATTGTCAATGATGATCATTTGTCCGCTGATCGAGGATCGACCGTCAATGATGATAACCATTTGGCGACTGGTGCACAGTCGATCACAGCAACTAACAACCAGACGATATATAGTCGTCATATAGTGACTGGTCGATGGATGTTCATAACCATTTGGCAGATGGTCGATTAGTGGTCATAAATATTGGTAACTAATGGATCCCCGATGAAAGTCAGTGGGATCTGTTCGACTGACGAGATGATCATATCCATTGGCGAAAGTAGCCCAATTCATTGGTAAGGGGTGGACGCCAAAGATTGGATATTGTCTTGCCGGGGGACATCTCCGATCATTTGCCCATACCGGCTGCGATATTGGCCCCATGTCAAAGACATTGGTGAGACAACGTTGGATGAACTGACTGGTGTTAATTTTATTTGCTGCTAGGGTCCCTTGTAAACAGCATAGTGCCACTAAAAAAGTTTGAGGATTGACAGCCACATTAGTAGATGGTCTATGCACGAGATGATCCCAAAGAACTTGCGTTTTCAAGTTTAGTTTAGAATTATAAAGTAGATATCACTTTGAATGGAAAAATAGCGAATTTAATAATGAAAATGATCAAATCGAAATGCGGTAAGTTTCGACTTTCCCCTTTTCCTTTTTGGGTAGTTTGTGGACTAAATTTGAGTCATCTCCTTGATTTGAATGCATTCCTCGTTTCGGCGTCCAATGAAATACTTGAAGGAAATTTTTTAACTAAAAATTTTCTTTGAAATTCCTTAAATTCATCTAGAAAGAGACGAAACAAACGAATTTCCTCTTTAAGAGACTTGGTAAGATCTTGCTGCAAAACGCTGCTTTAGAAGTATTACGATTTTTTCGGGAGTCTGATATTTATTTCCGAAACTATTCACGAACCATTCATTCAGTGACAATTCCTATTTTTAAGAAATTGTACTTTTATTTCTTTGCATTTACCCTTTATTCTCCTCCCACTCAAACGTGTGCATACGTAAACCTGTGTCTGTTATGAAACCTCCAGAAAAAATTGTCATATATATATTGAAATACTGTTATGAACTTCACTGTAAAACACACGAATCCAGTCCTAATAAAATTTCATTTTTAAGAATTTTTAGCATTACGAATTTTCTCTTGTTTTTGAAGTCTGGTATGCAGTAAAATCCCATTACAAGAAACTCCACTTTAACAAACATTTCTGATTAACGAATGAAGAATTTCTTTTAAAAAGGAATCATGTAATACAAGTCATAATAAATAATAAATTTCTCTTTAATGAACTCAGTATTATGCCTTTGATCTTGTGTTCCCTGAAATCTGTTATGGAAAATAAAATCACGTTACAAGAAACATCGCTTCAACAAATATTTCTGATCAACGAACAAAATTTTTCTATTGAAAACAATCACAGATTACACACAAATTCAGTCAAAATAAAATTTCACCTCTAACGAGTATTTCAGTATTAGGAATTCGATCTTCAATTACTTGAAATTCCTTATAACCTAAGTTCTACTCTACATGCGGTAGATAGCTGAAGTGTAAAGGTCCACAGTTCTGGTCTTCCGATCTAGAATTTTGGGCGGTTATTTCTAGATGTAACATGAATACGACTTGGAACTAGGGCTGATTATGATCAACAAGGAATCCCGCGGCATTGATGAATTTGGGGGTCCCCCCCATCTATGAAATCTGTTTTATTTTTCATAAAATTTTTATACAAAAATGTATATTTTAGAACAAAATTTGAAACTAGGGGCTCTTTCGAGCCGGGAGCCTTGGGCAAAGTCCCGATTTGCCCATGTGATAATAAGGCCCTGCTTGGGACCCCTTATAATTCCTTCACCCCGCCTAAGGCATTCCTTTCATTGTCAGATAGCGCTAGTGTGCTTTGCCTTAACAAAACAGCATTTACTATACATGCAAATATTCACATAAAGAAAGCAATGAAATGAAAAATATGTAATCGTAAATATCATGGCGCAGTTCAAAACATGAAAAAAAAAAAAATCTGCTTCCCCCACTCCCTACTTTTTTTCGTGCTAAAAGGAATTTCAGGGGTTGCATAGGGAAGAGTCCTTCTATCCCCATGGGAACCATGCGGGAATAAATGGAATATAACCATCTCCCTGTACTTCAAAAAAGTTCAAAAGGAAAGTAAAAGGGGAAAGGAGAAAGCTATCTTCAGCTAGCTTTGCTGAGATTTTGAGCTTTTTCATAATGCGTTTTAGTTTTTTCAATGATTATTTCAAAAAAATAATAGAAATGTTTAAACAGGCTGTCCCAAATAGTAGTAACACGCTTAAACCCTTATTTCAAACACAACCATTTCCCAATGCCGAAAAAGTGCATAGCCGTTGCCATCGCACGATTTAACTACCAGCAAGATAATTTACTAACTATTTAACTACTGCACAGCCAGCTGCGTCAGAAATGTTCTTTAGCTCTATGGCACGCAGTCGGCGATTTCCATCGACCGCCATCTTGTTGGTAGTTAAATCGTGCGATGGCAACGGCTACACTTTTTCGACATTGAGCCGTCTATCTAGATGGCCTCCTTAAGTATTTAATTGAAATCCAATTTATTCTCCGTTAGTCAAAACAGCCAAAATGTCATTTTGGCTTTAGTTGTGTCCCCACAGCCAGGACACTGTGCGTTAAAGGGTTAATTCTTTATCCATTAGGGATAAGTAAGCAATGTAAACTGAAAAGAAAAGTTCGAAAAGTGACACCTTTTAAATCTGAATACGATCCCCACACAAAATATTCCAATTAGTAACATGTACCCCATACACTTATGTGGGGATGTACAAAATTTATTAATGTGAATGAATAAGTTTATTAATTATATCCTAAAAAGTGCCAGAGATATAAAAATAAATATATGATAATTTAAACCACTTTTCAAAGGCTATCGAAGTGAGGAAAAATCACATCGGATGATCGCGTGTATGATGAAAGACGGAGATTTTGCACAGCACCTCATTGATGTGCGGGGTATATTTTACTAATTGGGATTTCTTTTTCTACAGGGGCCCCATACAAATTCAAAAAGTGTCACTTTCTGAAAATTAACAAGGAGTTTTTTCTTAACGTAGTCTCTACCCTATTTTGAAAGATTTTTCAGTTTTTCACACTTGTCGCCAAAATACTGACTTTTTATTACGTAAATGTTTATGATAGATAGATACAATCCTACTAATATTATAAATGTCAATGTTTGTATGTATGTATGTTTGTTAGTCTTTCACGCTGAAACGGTTTGACGGATCTGGGTGAAATTTGGAATAAAGACACTTAAAATCCTGGATTAACAAATAGGCTACTTTTTATAGCGCGAAAAAAAAAAAAACACTTCCTGTAATATACAAAAAACTATCTTTTATAAAAAAAAAAAAGGAATACAATTGAGTTTTTATTTTACAAAGCCGTCGACAGATGGCACAAGTTTATAGAATACTCAGCTTTTAACAATTAAAACATCAGATTTTCGGGATTCGCATCGAGAAGTTAAAAGGTAAGTTTTATTGTTTAGGCATTTTACGTTTGAGTTTTCAAGTTAGTGGAAAAGTTTGGAAGAGTGAGGAGTTGCAAATAGATATTTCATGTATGAGTTTACGAGGATTTTTGTTTAAATATGTTTTTATTATCAACGATATTGTGTTTAAGGCCTTATTACACGAAGGAATTTTCGTGCGATTTGGTTGCTGCAACCAGTTGCAGAAACCTGTTTCCTGGAAATTTCCCTCGGTTACCTACACGCTTAAATCTATTGAGTAAAATAATAATCAAACGGAGTATATTTTTACTCAATTTTTGACTTCAAACAGCCATTCTCCCGATTGAGTAAAATTTGCTCAATTCTTCGACAAAAATCAATGGAGCGAAAAATTCTCAATTTTTGAGCATTCTACAACAGCTCCATTTAGGCTAAATAATAATCAAAAATGAGGAGTGTCTGTCCGTTTTTGATTAATATAACTGTACTCAATTATGATTATTATTTAAGCTATAGAATGAGCGTTTTTGCAAAATAAGCCCTTTTTTAATTAACACATCTGTACTCAATTAAGATTATTATTTTAAGCTAGAAAAAGGGTGTTTTATTAAAATTTGCTGTTTCTTATTAATATATTGAATTATTCGTTTTCTTCATTTTTTATTATCAGAGCTGTAATCTATGACTATAAGCCCGAGAAAATAAATTTTAAATCAAGGCAAATACATTACATATATCTTAATACACTATAAAAAAGTATTTTTTTTAATAAATAGAATATAATTTCACTATAGTCTCTCGTTATAAAACGAATTCACAGTACAGTCAGAATACAGAAATGCAATCATGGTTAAACCAGCTGTGAGATTTAATTAAAGAAGCAACCCAATTTATTGACATGAAAAAGGTAAAATACTATTTACTCACTTTGGGTGGAGATATCCTAACTTCATTTGTTTTACAACAGCTTTTTATAATCCAATCGCAAGGAACTATGTCATTAAAGCGAAATCTTTACCTAAAGCATCTCCTCCATATCTAGGCTGAATTTATTTCACAACTCTGAATATGAAAAAGATGCATTTGGTATTCGGATATAACATAAAATTATCAACAGCGAATACACACACAACTATGCCCGACTATGAACCGTTAGCCGTTGAACAGCGTGGGTCACGTGACAGTAATAGGATATGGTCGTGGGGGAGAAGAGACAGACAGAATACTCAAGTAGACAAGATTTTTGCGGAAAATGAGTTAAATAGAATCTAGCGGATGGGGAGTGCTGGGGCGAATTGAGGCATTCACAAATTATTGTCTTGAATGAGTATTTTTTGGCGTAAAAGGATTTAAATCGGCCAATAAGAAATTTAATCAATAAATGAGTGTTAGTTTTAATCAATAGATTTAAGCGTGTAGGGAACAGTCCACTCCAACTTTTTCGTTCAGAGGCGAAAAAATTGCAGGTTGCTGGAAATCCAGCCAATCGTAGTGCTTCCTAATTCAACGCACAACACAAGATGGCGGAAGAGTCAGCGTCAGCCATACCGTTCGCAGTGAAAGGGACGAGCGTGTGCGAGAACAAAATGTCCGTGAAATGGAATATCGAGATGGAATTGATTTGATTTAAGAAAAAAATAAATATCAAACCGATCCGAAGATACACGAGGTATAAGCAACCAACGATATGCTATTTATAATTACATGCTCTAGCAACCGCCGATTCGGAGAATCTCTGACGTTTGTGAACACAGCAGGGTTTGTTTACTACGGCAACGCTGCGTGCTCATCTGGGCTCACTGACTTGCGGGAATGAATTGCTGCAACTGGTTTCTGCAACCAAAATTGCTCTAAATTTCGTCCGTGTAATAAGGCCTTTAATAGTTTCCTTTTATTGATGGAAACTCGTAGTTCGTTGTGAATTTGTTTTAAGAATACGCCTTTTACGATAGGAAACATTTGTGCAATGACTTTTTTTGAGATCATAATGGATTTCAAATGGCAGAATTTAAATTTTAAGCTTTAGGGAATTTTTGCGTTGACTAGGATTGCTGACTTTTTTGTTTGTATTGTTGTTATAAAAATGCTTTTGTAGGGAGGGGGGGTGATAATTTTAAAATTAACGAAAAATATAAAAATTAGGAAGCTATAGCAAATGAAATGCATTTACTTTTATGAGCTCTAGTTAATAGTATCGTTGTAACTGTACATGAAAGGGTAATATGATTTTTGCTGACTTTTCTTGTGTCTGGAAACTAGATGTCTGTCATTCTGAAACTCGGGAGTTGCGTCAAGAGTCTGAAAGGTAAACCTTTTACAAAACTTGGCGCTGGTTTGGCGAAAAACAAAAGGGGCCAAGAATGGCGTGTGGGTGATACTAAAGCTGTTCCAGCATTTTAGTGCGTTTTTAAATCTGAACGCCTTTATTCCTCTTATTTTTTTTTTTTTTTTTTCCCTTTTCGTTTTTTGGTAACGGCCAATATATACTGAAGCTCATCAGAATTAATATGGGACAGAAACAGTTTTTACCTTTTTGTAGGTTTTTATCATTAAATCATCTTATTTTTGTAACCAGAGGCGGCCAGACGCGGTAAGGAAAGTAAGCATCGCATCGGGGCGCCGACTTCGATGGGGCGTCATTTCGAACTCAAAAACTAAGTAGAGCATAAAAGGGGGCGTTTTTTTTTTACGTTAGCAGTGGTACCACTAATTCTAGGGCCGCCCTTTTTTAAAGAATTTATACGGCGCAAACCGCTCTGCGGTCGTCGCCTTCGGCTTGGGTCTATTCCTCAGGGCCGCCCCTGTTTGTAACCATCTTAATTTTAAATTCCATTCAGAATCTCAGAGATTTCAAGGCCAAGGAAGCCGGTGAGAAACAGGATTCTCTCCGAACAAGATTTATTAACATGGCGAACCAACTGGTTGCCGGAGGCGGCTGGTAAACTATAAAGTTACTTTTAAAGAAAGGTATAAAATTTTATAGCATCGATTAAAATTTTCTGAGAATTAAATCCAAAATAATGCAAAATTTATTTATTTATTTATTTATTTTAGCTCCCGCACGAAAAAAATTTCAGTTAGTAAATGTTCGGCACACATTAATTTTGTGATGCGAAATTTGAGAATTTGATGCTGAAAGGGTCGAAGATATGAAAATAAATATTTTGACCTAAACCAGCTGTTCCCAAAAATTTATTGTGCCCCCCATCAAAAGATAACTTGCAATGGCGACCCTCTTACATCAGTATTCATAAAGATTTTTTATTCTTCCACAATGAACAGTTAGTCGCCTTTTCTATATAATAGCGTTATCCGTAAACTTTAATTTTTTTTAAAACGAAAATTGATGTAATTGTGTAAAAATTAAAAAAAAATAAGATGAATTTTTAAAAGGTGCAGTATCATTTGCCTATTTTTCTCGCACGACTCCACAACGGGCTTTATAATTACTAATGGGAAATATTAAAAAAAATAAATTTAATTTTAAAAAAGGGCCAAATTAACGCACACCTCGCATACATGACCGTCATATATGCTTCCAAGAAAGTTTCCTGCCAACATCCTGCCATAGTAATAAAAAATGGCACCTTGCATCGGCCGGGAATCGAACCGGGCCGCCCGCGTGGCAGGCGAGCATTCTACCACTGAACCACCGATGCTTCGCCAGTTTATCCCAAAAAAAAGACTATACTAAGTAACTGATCTACTAATGCCATCGTAAGAAATGGAAATAAATAGCCAAAGCTTTTTCCATATACTTAACCAAGGACGTATTTAAGATGGGTTCCAAGAGGGTCCGGAATCCCCCCCCCCTCCCTCCGAAATTTTGATTTTTATTACTAAAAAGATAATGATGATATAGTCTTTTTGTGAAAAATTCGGCTTTTTTTACCGCTTGCACCCCTCTAAAATGGTTTTGTTGATACGTCCCTGTACTTAAACCATGGCTTAAAGGAAAAAATTGTTTTACAGTCGAGTAGCGGCTTTATGAAGATTTTTAGGCTTAACTTACTAAGGGCAATTACCTCCACCCCACCCTCATGTTCAAGAAAATTCGGATTATTACCTATTTGATAATAGTATTTTCTAAGATAGGGAACTCTTGACCTCCTCCCAGTGTTACATGCCGATTTACGGCAATGTTTAAACATTCTCGAATTACAACAGAGTCTCAAAAATTTTTAGAATTTTTCTATGCAAATAGTATTAACGGTGTACATTTCGAAAAACGCATGGGATCTTGGTGCATAAATTAAAATAATAATAATAATCATGTCAAGCACTTTAAATGCTTTAGAATGTTTCTTTACTACCTGTACCACACACTGAAGAAAACAATGCGCCTTCATCAGTTCCTAAACTTTTCAACAAATTCTTAAAAATCAAAAACTTTGAAAAATGCATCACTCTTATTTTGTTCGGCAAGAATTAATAATTTCGCCTGAAAAGTTCTTAAAAGGGAGTTTTTCGTTTATTTCATATGTAGCGCAGCATGCAGAATCATTCAGGAATACTTCAAGTCCCTGGTTCAGTAAGTTTTATTTTAGTTTGTGTACCAAACCATGAAGGATATTTTGACTCTTCGATCTACAGAGGGTGTTCACACATTTTTGTAACGATTTTACAAATATATATATATATAGAAATAAATATAAGAATTTTATTTTCTAATGTGTTCAATCTCGTAGCCCTTTCTTTGAACTATCCTATTACATCTTGATTTCCAAGATAAAAGTCCTTTTCTTAAAACATTAAGCCTGATATTGTTCCACTCCTCCTTCACGATCTTCCAGAGTCCACCCAATGTTTTGGGATGCCGCTTATGGAGAGCTTGTTTTAAAAGTCCAAATGCACAGTAATCCATAGGAGACAACTCAGGGGACATGGGTGGGATGCATTTAACCCTTTGAGGCGCAACCCTTTCCCAATGCTGAAAAAAGGGCAGCCGTTTCCATCGCTCGACTTAACTACCAGCAAGATGGCGGACGATCGAAACGTTCATCGTTCATGGCGTGACACAGATCTAGAGACCCTTTTTTTGACGACAGCTGGCTGTGCACGCGCACAGCCAGCTGCTTCAAAAAAAGGGTCTCTAGATCTGAGGCAGGCGATGAACGTTTCGATCGTCCGCCATCTTGCTGGTAGTTAAGTCGAGCGATGGTAACGGCTGCCCTTTTTTCAGCATTGGGCAATCTATCCGGCTGTTCTCGAATTCTTACCATTACTAGATCTAGATAATTCTTACCATTACCAGTTCTAGAATTCTTACCATTTTTCAGCAGATGGCAGCGCTGTTAAAAATAATCGTGACCATTCTTTTTTTACGGGAAATGACGCGCTAAAAAGTAAAGGATTCTCGTGGAGCTGTATCACCCGCAACTATTTTTATAGAAATCAAGTCTAGTCTTCGTGACTGGCAACAGTTAAAACGTCAGAGTTTGGTGTTCCAAGAGCGGGATCACTGCGCGTTAAAGGGTTAAAGGGAATAGTTTCAATTCTAGTTTCATTTCTCATTTTATCAAAAAATAGAGCAATAGATTTAGAGGTATGGCTTGGAGCTTTATAATGATGGAACTTAACACAGTGAAGATTGTTTGGATAAAGGGATGGAATTTCTTCTTTAAAAATGAGTGTTAAAACATACTTCTGATAGTAATCCGGATTAATTTTGATATGTTTTTCTACTTTCTTTATTGTAAGTTTCCTGTTATAAGAATATCTAGTAATAACCATAAAACCTTTACAAAAACTTTACTTGTTTTCCCTAAACCAATCTGTTAAATCTTTTTCTCTTCTTTCGCGGTAGTAAATCGATCTTTTTCTATTGCAGTCGGATAAATGTATCCAAGCTTCATCCATTGCAACTACATATTTCAATTTTTCACCCGCCAAATAATTTTCATACAACAATCTACACATAGTCTTACGCTGAGAAACATGTTTCGGCGTTAGGCGATGAACACTGTATTTTTTTCTTTGATTAACATTAAATCGGATTTTATAATTTTGTTCACAGTTCCTACAGAGATATTTAAAGATTTTGTGATAGTTTTTGGGTAGTTGGGTTGTTTGGGTAGTTGGATTTTCCTTTAAAACACGAGATTAGATTTAATAAGGGGTGTACGTTAGAGATGAGACGGGCTCAGCCCGAGCCCGAAAGCCCGAGCCCGACTCGGGCTCTGTAATTCACGATTGCGTTCGGTCTCGGGCTCGTGAAAAATTTCTTCTTTGTTGAACATACTCCTTGAAACAGATTTTAAAAAGTGATTCATGGGATAAATAGACGTACTTATTTCAAAAAATAGCGGCTCGGGGGACTAGAAGATGTGTGAAGCTCCAAAATTTATTGTATCCTCTTAATGAAGTAGTTAATTTTATTTGTCTTTAGCTGAAATTTCGGGCTCGGGCGGGCTCGGGCTCAACTTTAAAATATTGCTCGGCGGGCTCGGGCTTCAAAAAATGAGCCCGAACTCATCTCTAGTGTACGTAACTTTGTTGGGTATGCATTTTTTGCCTTTTCCCCAGTGAAATATAAACTTTGACTTTCTTTCCTTTCATATTAATTATGTCACTTTTACGTGTAGAAATATTAAAACCATGATTTTTACATCTTTTTTTTTAGTAACTGAATAAGAGTACATATTTCTCTTCGGATAACGCAAAAATAAAGCCTTCAATTCATTGTTTATTTTTCAGCGACATTTTAAAGCAAAGAACATTTTTAGTGCTGCAGGCAATAAATAAGCCTTATTACAATTTGATGCCAATCACATTTTTCTTTCCAAATTAATATTTAACTTCATGGAGAAAATCAAAATCGTTACAAAAATGTGTGAACACCCTCTGTATCGACTTGAATGCGACTATCATCAGGAATACCCCCGTCGATATAAGGCAATATTTGAAAGTTTCTCTTTAGCTGAAGCAAATTACTATATTTTCGTTTCAAATCTTCACAATTTTCTGATGACGGGTTTCGACTGTGTGTGTGTAAACAGCCTTTTAATTATGAATGCTTTATAAATTTCTTGAAATGTAACGCCAAATAAAAGCACACAGTCGCCAGCAGTAGCTGAGTCAATAGTTCGATTGCTCGTCCTCCAACTTTAACCCTTTAACGCGCAGTGTTCCCGCTCTGGGAACACCAAACTCTGACGTTTTGACTGTTGCCAGTCACGAAGAATAGATTGGATTTCTATAAAAATAGTTGCGGGTGGCATGGCTCCCCACGAGAATCCTTTATTTTTTAGCACGTCATTTCCCGAAAAAAGAATGTCACAATTATTTTTAACAGCACTGACATCTGCTGAAAAATGGAAGAATGCGAGAACAGCTGGATAGATTCCCCAATGCTGAAAAAAGGGCAGCCGTTGCCATCGCTCGACTTAACTACCAGCAAGATGGCGGACGATCGAAACGTTCATCGCGTGCCACAGTTCTAGAGACCCTTTTTTGACGCAGCTGGCTGTGCCGCCCTTTTTTCATCATAGGGATAGGGTTTCGCCTCAAAAGGGTTAATGTGACCACCCTCAGGAAGAACAAAACTGGTCACTTTATAAAGATGGTAAAGTGTGCTGGTTGTAAAGTAAAATTGTGTAGAAACGTGGTTTCTTTACTCAGGTGGTCATTTTAGCCGGTTCTACTGTATCTCGAAGGTGTGGAGCAGTTATATCCCATTGGACCTTTTTTTAAGGTACAATGAACCATTTCTCCAGAGCCATAACTATTTCTGGGAAACGCCGTGGAGCTCAGATTTTTGTGGTGGGCGGGGGTCATAAATGGGACATATATAATTAATTGATCCCTAACTGGAAAACAGTCTATAATACCTAGAAAAAAAAGTGGTTAAAAAAGTTGGAAGAAACAGTAAAAATGAGGACCTAATTATCATTTGCTCTCCCGGTATCATTTTTTTATCATCACAAATCTCTGATGAAGTACCTGCATGCTTTTAGCATAGGATTCTTAACCCATTCCCTGCTGGTGGTTCGTTTTCGCACCATTTAAAAATTATTTTTTTTCAAGGCCTTAAATTGTGACAAACAGTTTTTGTTTAATTGTTTCATGTAAATGAAGAGTTATAATTTTACAAAATATTTTTTAAACTGGTACCTATTTGTAATTTTTTAAAAAATGTCAATGTAAGGCAATTTAACGTTTCAATTTTTAATAAGATCATCGATCTCAAAATAGATAGCGCCATATGATGAACACGTCTTCGCTAAAAAAATTCAATAGTTTTATTCTTTAAGAACAAAATGGCATCTGCAGGTAAGATCGTTGTTTAATTTTTCCTTGTATTTTTAAAGCTTAAAATTATTGGCGCGAAAACGCACCATCAGCATGAAGCAGTATAAAAATAGAATAAGAGAAGTTTGAACTTGGATATTTTCATTCTTTTTTTAGCTAGTTTTTTTTTTAGTCGAAATAGACGTTTTTTGACTCTTCCAGAAGCCATTCATTTATTTGATGATTTTATGTAAGATTTTTCATATTTTCTTGTATGTACTTTTTTATAGTGGTTCCTGCTGATGGTGCGTTTTTGAACCATTTTGTTGCTACCACAGAAATAACAAAAAAAAATCTTTTTGTTTGCATTTATGTGTTATTTAGCAAGCAAATAACGTAGAAAAATAGTATCTTGCAAAAACTTTCATCAGAAGTATGTGCGGCAGGGAAAGTGTCTCTGCCTCACCGCAGGCTCTGCGGTATTATCGTTAAGTTCTGTGTTTTAGGGAACATTTCTCTAGAACAAAAATGTTCTTATAATGTCACCTTTGAATTTCCAGAATGTCACTGTCAGTATTGATAGAAAGGACTAACCGTGAAAGAAGAGCCCTTATTTATTCTACTCTATATTTAGATAAACAAGAGAAATGTATTATATGAAACGTCTTCTCATTTTTCAGTGAGAAATTTTTTCTCCCTAAAAATTAGAAATGAAAAGAATTGAGCCCTGCGCTGTTGTCCTTGCCAAGAATACGACCTTACTTCAAGTACAAACGTGACCATAAATAATGCCACAAGCATAGATTATTGCGCACATTCCAAAGCACTTGTTCTATGTTTGTGTATATACAGAAAATGTATAATTAACCCCCTCTGGGAACACCAAACTTTGGTTCCCGCTCTGGGAACACCAAACTCTGACGTTTTGACTGTTGCCAGTCACGAAGAAATATTTGATTTCTATAAAAAATAGTTGCGGGAGACATAGCTCCACGAGAATCCTTTACTTTTTAGCACGTCGTTTCCCGTCAAAAAATGGTCACGATTCTTTTTAACAGCACTGACATCTGCTGAAAAATGGAAGAATGAGAGAACAGCCGGATAGATTGCCCAATGCTGAAAAAAGGGCAGCCGTTGCCATCGTTCGATTTAACTACCAGCAAGATGGCGGACGATCGAAACGTTCATCGCGTGACAGCTGGCTGTGCCCGCACAACCAGCTGTCGTCAAAAAAGGGTCTGTAGATCTGTGGCACGCGATGAACGTTTCGATCGTCCGGCATCTTAGTTAAGTCGAGCGATGGCAACGGCTGCCCTTTTTTCAGCATTGGGATAGGGTTGCGCCTCAAAGGGTTGACCAGTTCGGTTCCACTGTTGAAAAGATAATTTCCCAGCACTGTTTCCTGGCATTCACCTTTGAATACTGAGGCACACAAAGTCGGACAATTGTTTCGCTTAAAAAATATTTTTTCCCCGCCGAATACAAAGAAACGAAATTACATTTGCGTACTTCAGATTACTTCTTCGGGTAGCTGTACCGATACGAGCCCACCCATGGACAATCCATTTATTGCTCCTTTGTATGGAAAGTATTTCTGAAAGTATACATATAATTTAATTGCCTTGTTACTGTATATTTTTAACATATCTAAAAAAGAACAAACCAGGAAGAAAAATCAACCGAATTTATTAGTAGTCAAGACTTTTAAATGAACGTTGTTGGCGTTGGAAGATTTCGAGGTACGTTATTGAGGAGAAATTGTCCGTAGTTCTTTGGTAAAAGTCATTAGCAAGCCCAGGTCTCGTGAGTTTTGGCGGACGTTTATGGTGAGTCTGTGTTCTTGTTAAAAAAAGGACGTTCCCAGTATCCTAGTGACTCAATGTTCATGGCTTTTAATAAAGTCGTTTGCGGACCGATGTTAACAGATTCTGGTCTACATGGGTGAACCGTTATTCTCATCGCTTTGATTGGATTAAATAGATGAGCCGATGTTGGAGGCTTTCGTGGGACTTCGGTGGCGAGCCGATGCTGGAAGCTTTCGATGGAATTGATGGCGAGCCGATGTTGGAGGCTTTCGTGGGACTTCGATGGCGAGCCGATGCTGGAGGCTTTCGTGGGACTTCGATGGCGAGCCGATGCTGGAAGCTCTCGATGGAATTGATGGCGAGCCGATGTTGGAAGCTTTCGTGGGACTTCGGTGGCGAGCCGATGCTGGAAGCTTTCGATGGAATTGATGGCGAGCCGATGCTGGAGGCTTTCGATGGAATTGATGGCGAGCCGATGCTGGAGGCTTTCGTGGGACTTCGGTGGCGAGCCGCTGCTGGAAGCTTTCGATGGAATTGATGGCGAGCCGATGCTGGAGGCTTTCGTGGGACTTCGGTGGCGAGCCGATGCTGGAAGCTTTCGATGGAATTGATGGCGAGCCGATGTTGGAGGCTTCCGATGCACTTTGATGGCGAGATAATTATTGCGGCTTTTCCTGGAAGACATTGGAAAATTCTCATCTTTGACTATTGGTAGATGTTGTTGATGAGATAGTGCTCTTCGCTTAAGAGGTGAGTTTTCATTGAGAATTAATTGATCATGGCTTTTAAAAAAGTCGTTTGCGGATCAATCTTAATTGTTTCCTGTCTACGAAGCTAGCGTGTCGAAGTTCGCAGCTCTCTGTAGATGTTGTTCTAGTGATCCGAAGTTGGTGGTCACTGGTGTCAAATAGAGTCAAGTCAGATGACGTCAAAGAGTTATTAAGAGTCGAGTGTTGTTATCAATGTTCTAAAGTACGGCTATAAGCACGGTTAAAATGATGGAAGATATAATGATGAGAAAAACTATCACACCTATAACATCACATCATCATATTTTTAAGTTAAAAAAAATAAATATTCAAAGTTTAAAAAAACCCCTGAAAATACCCTAAAAACATAACACCCCTAAAAAAATCCCATCGACTCCTTTAACCCCTAAATTTGGGGGGAAAACCCCTAAGTTGGCAACCCTGCTGACCGATGTGGTTCCGCAAGACTTGTTCCTTGAATGCTTCACTGGATTCCAGCGATTGCGCAAGCGCAACTCTGGGTACCAGTGGAACATTGAAAGAATTCTGAGAAGTGTTCTTTGTTACGTTTGTCTTAAATGATGAGAGAGAACAATTTTAACGTAACTGAATATGGCGACTCCCTTTGTCGGCACGTGCCCCGTTTACCCCCCCCCTCCCCTCTATTTGCGGGCCTGACATGGATTCAAGATTAAAAATTAACAATTTAAAAAAATAGCTACTCATCTGCGCTGCGTGATTATATGCATTGTCATACTTATCGCTCTTCCATAGGGTAACTTATTTGAAAATATTACCTACATTAAGAAACACTCCCCCCCTCTAATGTTATATGCCAATTTAAACCAATGTATAAATTGGCCCAGGCGCGTAGCCAGGAAAATTTTTCGGGGGGGGGGATATACTGATATCCCCCTCCCCCTGACTACGCCCCTGAAACTTTTCTGGATCAGCCACTGGCCACCAGTCTTATTTTTTTTTTGGGTTATGATCAAAGATATCTGGCCATAAAATGATCAAGAAAAGGATCAGACAATTTCTCAGTTTCTGGAAGGGAAAAAAAATGATCAAGAAAGGCATCAGACAATCTCTCATTTTCTTGACTCTGCCAGAAAAAAAAAGAATGGGGAAAAAATAATATACGTATGCTTGAAAATGGCGCGTTGACGTCGATTGACTTATGAATAAGATGAATGGGTAGGCGACAGTCGTGACTTTCATAAAGATTCTTTACCCCTTTATTCACATTTCTTTTCCTTATATATATATATAAATAAAGCCTCTGTATCGTTTTTCGTCCAGATCTGAATTATTTGAGGTTTTTTCTTTCCTTTTTTTTTTCTTTTGGCGCCTCCCGCGTTTATCGATCAGAATGTTCCGAGCATTTCGCCTAACTCTTCGGATTTATGTGAGAAATGACTTAACGTGTTAGTTGGAAAATACTCTGGAAATATAGAGACACCCATGCATGTGTACACAATTTTTGGCAGGCCTGCAGTCTACGGCATTGGCCCCGTTAGAAAAAATACCACTCCCCGAGGAAAGATTAAAAAAATAGTTGATTAAAAAAAAAAAAAACATTTTAAAGTGCTCGAATCCAGCTTTGCCATCACTAAAGTACATAAAGGCATTTTATATCAGTGTCGCCATCTATCGCACAACGTTCATCGTAAAGCATTTAGCGTTGACTAGGGAAAAGAAACTGAAAGATCCCAAAGTTCAGAGTTTTAGGCCTTGATTCAGAAATGACACTTTAACGATGAGGAACCATGTTTGGCATTTGCAGCTTTTTTGCAATAGATGACGTTAATGCACACCAGTCCTGGGCGCACGCGCACAGCTTCCCCTTGGTGAATCACCTGGCTACGATTCTGAATATTGGCTAATTACTGGACTCTCTGTGTAAAAACATTAAATACTAAAGTTAGTGTTTGCAGTTTGCCGTGAAATTAAACAGAAGTAAGACAAATCATACCAAACGCATGGAGCGTAAAGCACTTTCCAACAACACAACAGTCCATTATTAGCCAAATTTGGCGATATATCACCGCCAAACTGGGCTATATTGTGGGTAAAACTTCGAAAAAGCTGTATATCACTACTAATGTAATTTTGCGAGACCATGTAAAAGAATGTTAAATGTTATACCGTAAATTTTATCCTTTAAATGAAAAGTAAACTGTTATAAATGTTTGAATATTGTTCATGTTGTATTCTTCTTGAAATCGATTAATGTCACCAAGCTTATAAGACCGTAATACCAAGCTTATAAATCCATAGACCGTAATTTATTGAAATCTCTTGAATGCTAGTGAAAAAAACTATATGAATGCTACAGGTGTTACTATCGCATTATTTTGTAATCTTAGTAACATATACGTAGGTTGCCTTTTATGTTTTTACAAACGACCAATAGGAGGTGCTACTGAAACTTTTCTTCAGGATATTCGTAAAATTCACATTATTTTTAATGTAAGAATCAGTGGCATTATAGAAATTGCCTGCGTATTTTGTTTACACGAGTATTCTAAAGAAGCCAGTGAAAGAAAAAAAATGGAAATAATTCGTGAAAGTTTTCGTTGGATCATTTTTCATGATTTTAAGAAAGGCCTCACTCGACAAGAATGCTTAGTATCACTTAGTGAAACTTTTGGTAATGAAGCACCATCTGAAGACTGTTTACAATTGGTTTGTGGAATTTCGTCGTGGTCGTGCGTCCGTCAGTGACCAACAGGTGCCACTTTGGGCTTCTGGTGGCGAAAATTATAACTTTTTTTTTCTTTTTTAAATCAAAACCCCATGGTCTTAATAGTATTTACAGAGAATTTGGTCCAGTTTGGTGCAACATTTTTTTCACAATCGAGATCTAAGCACCTTTGCTTTAATTATGTACACCCTGTATATATCTTAACTAATATTATAAATGCGAAAGTGAGTTAGTTTGTTTATGACGATTTCACGCCTAAACCGCTGCTTCGATTAGGATGAATTTGGGTTTAGATATAGATGGGACCCTGAAGAAGGTTATAGGCTACTTAGAATTTTAGATTTTTAATTACTTCTTTGGTAAAATCATACAAGACGGTGCCCCTCATGTAAACACGGCGATAACCGCTGGAGCTTGGCGATCGCCAAGTGCGAGCGCTACGGATCTTGGCGCCAAGCTCCAGCCATGGCGCCAAGCCACCCTGGCGACCGCCAAGATTCAACGGCTATCGCCTTCTTGTGACGAATAAACACAAGTATTTACCACTAAAATTTTTACAAAGAAACACAAATTCTAAGTAAATGACACTATATAAAACAGTCAAATCCACAACAAAACATTAGAAAAAGTAGATTAAACAAGCACTTACCTCACCTTTCCCACCTCATTTTTTAATGGAAGGACCGGGAACATCCATTACAACGATGAAATTCCCCGAGACGCTCACTAACTTACGATAAAGGGTCCATAAACGGAATCAAAAACACAAGGAAAATCCAACACAAACTTATTCCACTCAGAATCAAAGAACACCAAACTTCAATCTTCATGCAATTAACACTAAATGAAAATTCTATACTTCAAATGCACCGCGTTTAATTTTCAGAATTGCCAGTCAAATTCTGATTTAAAAAAAAAAAAAACGATTTTCCAGACCAACATGTGATAAAAAATCCAGACGATTTTCAAGTTTATGACGTCAGCTTTACATATGTTCTCCAAGGGCGGAACCAGAAACTCTTTCGGAGGAGTGCGCATATTGTGAATATTCATTTTATCTAGTGTAAAGCCTGCTAAATATTGGTAAAAGCCCCATTTATATAGTGTAAAAACATTTTTCTTGGAGGGGGCGCGCGCCCCTCTGCGACACCCCAAAAAAACATCAGTGGGTCCGGCCACCGCCTCAAAAGGGCCCCCTCGAAAATATTCTAACGCGGGCCCCTCTACGAGTCCCAAAAAAAAACAGTGGGTCCGAGTGAGCCCCTCTGCGAGATCCAAAAAAAAACATCAGTGGGTCCGGCCACCGCCTCAAGGGGGCCCCCTCGAAAATATGCTAACGCGGGCCCCTCTGCGAGACCCCAAAAAAAACATCAGTGGGTTCGGCCACCGCCTCAAAGGGCCCCCTCCAAAATATGCTAACGCGGGCCCCTCTGCGAGACCCCAAAAAAAACATCAGTGGGTCCGGCCACCGCCTCAAAAGGGCCCCCTCGAAAATATGCTAACGCGGGCCCCTCTGCGAGACCCAAAAAAAAACATCAGTGGGTCCGGGCAGGCTCCTCTGCGAGACCCAAAAAAATCATCAGTGGGTCCGTGCGGGCAGCTCTGCGAGATCCAAAAAAAAACATCAGTGGGTCCGGCCACCGCCTCAAGGGGGCCCCCTCAAAAATATGCTAACGCGGGCCCCTCTGCGAGACCCAAAAAAAACATCAGTATGTCCGGCCACCGCCTCAAAAGGGCCCCCTCGAAAATATGCTAACGCGGGCCCCTCTGCGAGACCCCAAAAAAAAACATTAGTACAAGTTGAAGCAAATTAGAATAGTAGACGAAAGAACAGGAAAAAACGAAAAATAACAATAACGCATGCGCAAAACGCAAATTAACAGCTTAGTGACGTCAAATTGAGCAAGCGAATTCGTTACATTCATCGATACATACATTCGAAAATATGCTAACGCGGGCCCCTCTGCGAGACCGAAAAAAAAAACATTAGTACAAGTTGAAGCAAATTAGAATAGTAGACGAAAGAATAGGAAAAAACGAAAAATAACAATAGCGCATGCGCAAAACGCAAATTAACAGCTTAGTGACATCAAATTGAGCAAGCGAATTCGTTACATTCATCTGCTTACGTCACACAGTATCTAGATTAAAAAACAACTATTACGCATGCCCGAAAGTGCAAGAAATTTCGCATCTTTTAATAGTTCTAAATTATCCAATTTACAATATTTGACGCATTATCATTCCTTCAAAAAATACGTCGCCAAGCTCTACACATTTCTTTATGGTTGCCAGTCAAACAACCATCGGCAGGGTACTTTACTAACGTTGAACATCGCTCACGATGTCGCCAGAACCAAGGGGCACCGGATACGGAACATAGACCACTTCTTTAATTATTAATTAAAAACAGTTTTTACGTTGCCATGCTTGGCGAGTTTCGCCCGTATGAAATGATTCATGTTTTGAGCTAACAAGAATGCTATTACTTCAATAAAAAAGCGCGTGCATCTGAAAATATTAAATACCACGGAAATTATGGCAGTTTTATGCCAAATCTATACCTATGTATATATAAATAAGCTAAGCAAAACTTTAGTGTCCCTTTTGCAGCGCACTACGCAAACGGATGACCGTGAAATTCGGCACAGTTAAAGTTCGTATTCGTATGGAATTGTTTGTGCGAAGTTAAAATTTTTGTGTAGTATGCTAATGCACCGTAAAAAATTAGAGAAGTCATTTAGCACGCAGTACTTCGCGCCAAGTCGGCCGATGGTTCCATTGTTGTGTCCATTTTGAAATAACACTTAGTTTCAGTAGTACTATAGGGTTATAGTATTAAAACAAAATTTGCAAAAAGTGGAATTATTCCCCAGTTTGGTGATGACTAAAATGTGCTTTAGCATTGCTTGGCGACTTTTTTTAGACGGCGATAAGTGCGCGAAGTGTTGTAAATTCCATGTTTAAAAGCAGTGGAAAAACCTTAAGGAGAGAATAATATATTTGTTATTCGTTAAGGCAGGTCGGAATCCAAGAGATGCTGCTCAGAAACGTGCCAATTCGACAATTTCTTCATAATCTCCAGCCAGGCAGTATGCCAAAGCAAATTTTCTCCAAAAATATTATTGAAGAAATACCTCAGCAATTAAGACGGAGTGAAAATAACATTATTAATGAAGGAAGAAAAGTCCAAATGTGTTTTTTAAAGTTCATAAATTTCCACATCCTACCAATAATATAAATGTGTACGTTTGTGTGTTTAGATGTTTTTAACTGAATCACACACAAATGGTTGAACGGAGTTGGAAACATTTTTAATGAAGATAGCTTATGCCCTGGATTAACATACAGGCAACCTTTCAAGCATATAGCATAAATATTTCTTTTACAAAAACACTCAAAATAATTCTAATGCATTGCGCTCTATGGAAATTTTGTTGCTACTAAACCGATTCTAAAACTTTTTTCACTGATTGAAAGTTTCACCTGAGTATTATTGTTTGTTTGTGGATTAAGACCGATTCACTGCACTAGGGTCCTAGGCCTATATAGGTAATTCCTTTGTGGGGAACTTTCTAAAGGATCCTAGCCCGTATTTACGCGAGGTTTTGGGTGTGTATAGGACCACGAAAAACTGCGAGCGACTAGGTCGATAGGCGCTACCGGGATTTGAACCTGGCACCTCCAGCCTTCCAGTTTTGAGAGCAGACCCTCTTAGACACTGGTGGGACCCTGAGTGCTATAGGCTACCATTTATGCATATATCACAAATAGTTCTTTTACAGCGATACTCATGCCGCCCCCGCAATGTAACATGAACATGAATTACATATGTTAAAAACTTAACCCCATAGAATCCTTAAATCTCCAAACAATTTCTTAGCTGTGTCCCTTCCAATTTAAGTAGATATATATTTTCTGTAGACTACATTTTTGGAGACCATTTGAAACCCAAAATTGAGCATTTTGACATATTTTTTTTCGATTCATCTTACAGGAAAAACTTTTCGTTATTTTAAAAAGCAGGTTTCACAACTTTCAAAACATTATTTTATACTGCTTTTATAATTTAATACATGAATGTGTGTTGGGGCAAGCCTACATTGCGCTTTATGTGTATCTCTGTATTATGTGTATCTCTGTGTAAGAATTACATTACGCTTTATGTGCATCTCTGTAAGTACTGAACCGATTCCAAAACTTTTTTCACTGATAGTAAGCTACACTATTCTTGAGTATTATAGGCTAAAATTCATGCATGTAGCGCAAATAGTTCCTTTACAGGAACACTCAAAATAATTCTAAGACATTACGCTCTGTGGGTATCTCTGTAACTATAGAACCGATTCTAAAACTTTTTCGCTAATAGAAAGCTGCACTATCTCTGATTAACACAGGCTACAATTTATGCATATAGAATAAATATTTCTTTTACAAGAACACCAAAAACAGTTCGCAAATACTGTCGTAACTGTCTCTATTCGCCAAATGCCTGAAAAAAAATCTAAATTTAGTAAATCTGCATACTCTCTTATTTTAAATGAAGTATACTACCATGCATTGTACTTCACTTAAAATAAGTAAAAAGCAAATAATATTTAAATGCAGTTTCTTTTGTCGCAAACGTATGTGTTATTCACACATGCTTCATTTCTCTCGGGACCTAACTCTAAAGCCGACGGGGACGAAGTCGCGGGTAGCAGCTAGTTATATATATAAACTAGCTGACCCGGCAAACGTTATTTTGCCATATGAATTATTCCTAGGATTATTTTAGTAGAAAGAAATGGCTAACTTATTGTAAGTTTGTGAGGATGTGGTATATGAGTGGAAGAGGCATGGAGCGCTGTGAACGATGCTGGAATATAAAAATAACACAATACCAAACATTTATATTTTTAATTCATTGTAATTTATTCTTTAAATTTATATATATCGCTAATTACAATAATTTTACTAAAAAATAATATCAATCCCTTAACGCAATAGAGTATACAATATTTTTTGTTATCCCATCTTTAGATAACCTAAACAAACTGGATGCCCACTGTATGGTTTGCCCACTCGAGAGCATGCCACGTATAACTGTCCGTGTGAAAAACATGGCGTGCTCAAATCTAATCCACAAACAGACATAGTTTGGCCTTGAGACTTATTGATAGTCATTCCATAAAACGTTTTGCCCCCCCCCCCCTCCAAAAAAAAAGGATGAAAATCTGAAACACTTTCAGATTTTAAATACGCACTATAGTGCTATATATTAAAATCGTATCATAATTTATGCGTCGTCCCTATTTTTCGTCCTTATTCCATTAAGTTGGAAAGTGTTATCATTATTCATGACTGTGCTGTATTTTTCTTTCTTATTTCATAAAACCCATCTTTGGAATCGAAATCTATCTTAAAATCGCCTACTAAAACTATTTTACAATCTTTGCCAAGTATATCACAACTATACTTCACCGTTTTATATATTGTTTCCTACTTTAACGCCTCGACTCTCGCCAAGGAGGCGATGATTAAACATATGCAGTTACCATGACCATTTTTTGCATTTATGCAGAAATCGTAATTTAGAATTAAAATGGCGACTTGGAACAACATGTAAGTAAGTACAGCATGCCGTTACATTTTTATTTATTTTGGATTACCAATTAATGTAGTTTTAATAATTAAATGTCTTCAAATTCCTTAACTGGCGCGTTTATCGCTAGTTTGTTTACATTAGTTATCACCTAGTTCTTTTGGGTGCGTTGAAACGGTACTTACGTATTATCCCGCCGGTCACTTCCGCCAAACTACTTTTTCGTAGATTTTAAATACGTTGCCAATCGTATTCCAAACCATCAACAATTTCATTTGCCCGGCATTTATCTTAGTGAAAAAATTGCTTGTCTTGGCGGACCGCCTGGAAAATAAGTATGTACCCTTGAAACTTGTGCATAACTCCCAGAGACCCATGATTGCAAAGCTCGCCAAAGTACGGGAATTTATTAGGTTGGCGAGAGTGGGGGCGCTAAAATAGGAATCAACTCTTTCTTGTACCATAAAACACATCTTTGGAATCGAAATCTATCTTAAAATCGCCTACTGAAACTGTTTTACAATCTTCGCCAGGCATATTCTTCCTGTAAGCATATTCCCATATATAACTATACCGCAAAGACATTTTAAATATTGTTTGGAATGGACATCATAATCCATGAGTGTCCGTGTTTTCCTTTATTGTTCCACAGAGCACTTCTTCGGAATAGAAATCTATATTAAAATCGCCTAATAAAACTCTTTTACAATATACGCCAGGCGTTTTCTAACTATACGCGAAATTTATTTATAATAAATTGTCGCATTTTGGCACCACATTTAGCGATCCATTATCAAAAATTGCAAACCTTTTGCGACTTTCAACATTTTATTAACTTCCCCCCCCCCCTCTCCACATTATCTGGCAAACACATTTGAAAAGTGATTTGACACGCTAATGTCTACACAGAAATCCTGATTGAAATGAATAGCACTCGGGGGCTAAACATTTTGGGGTGGACCGCCCTTATGACTTAGGGGTATGAGACATAGTTAGAAACCTATTCTATGACCTAACGAATATACATAGAAAATTTCATTAAAATTGGTCGAGTGGTTTCGGAGGAGTTAGGTGACTAACACTGGGACAGGAGAATTTTATATATTAGATTTTAAATCGCCCAGAAGTATATTTAACCAATAAGAAAAAGAAAACATCTTACAAAGAATTCAATGAGCGTATAACGAAATACAATACTCAAACTCGCACGCTTTCCAACACAGCAGAAAGAAACTGAAAGAAATCGACTAACTAATTTTCACAAATTAAGCTACAAAACTACGACATATTGCGAGCTTTTATGTGCTTTTTTTCATTTTTTTTTTGTTTCAAATGAGAAATTTTTAAAAATATAAAATAAAATAAAAATAGTTCTTCCCCCGCCTTTTCCTCGACTTTGATATGGATCTTTTCCGAAATGGTTAAGGAAAGAAAAGGAAATATTTGGCATTTTTCCTGCTCTCGAGAAGTAGTATATGGCGCGAATATGAGGTGCCAAATTTTGTTGGAAACTTTCCAGTGTTTTGCTGATGAAATATGAAAAATGATCAATTTATTTTAAAAACATTCCCGCATAGAAAACGGGATTAGATTTTTTATTTTTTTACCCCCCTTCTCCCTTCTTTTCACTTTATTTTTGGTTTTAAAAAATGGTCATCTCGAAATTCATCTTGCAGAAAAGGCGAGCTGAAATTATCGGAGTTGTATGGCAGTGGCATTGTTTTTCCAGGGTTAATTTATTTTCGCATTTAAATTTATGTGCACATGGCGTATAGAGTGAGTAAATAAGTCAACAAGAAAGTGAGAAACAGCGTCCGAAAAGGACCGTACATCTGATCAGATGGCGTAGGCCGCGGCCTAGGCCTGCAAAATTTTAAGAGCGGAATTTTTCATTCGTTAAATAGTAGTTGGAATGCACTTGAGGCAGAACTATTTTTCTTGTCTTTTAAAAATTATTTACCCGCAAATGCATTCATTTCGCCGAAGCTGGTCACTCCTGATGTCATAAGTTTTTTCTAACCTATAAGTTTTTCTAAACTAAAAGTTTTATACTTCACTTTCGGTTCGCTCTATTCTAAGAATATTACAGTCTTATTTGGGATCCCTATTATAAAAAAAATCGGGAGTAACTCCACTCGACTTACCGAACAATTACGATTAAGGTCATTACCAACCATTTAAATAAATTTTAATCGATGAATAATTCAAACATATATACCCAATTTGAGGTCAATCGAATGTACCATTTAAACGCGTGCGCACTTTCAAGAATGTCTTCTCATATGCCTTAATGTAAAAGAAGTCTTTGTCGTAGCCCCGTAGTAAAACTATAAGTCCTATACGCATCAAAATCAATACCGGTCTTGCGATGGTGGTTTATAACATATATACCCAGTTTGAGCTCAATCGAATGTACTGTTTAAACGCTTGCGCACTTTCAAGAATTTCCACCCGTAGGCCATAATGTAAAAGAAATCTGTCGTAGCCCTGTAGAAAAACTATAAGTCCTATACACACCAAAATCAATACCGGTCTTACGACGGTGGTCTATAACATATATACCCAATTTGAGCTCAATCGAATGGGGCATTCGATTGAGTTCAGGAGCTATCGCGTTCACTCACATACACACAAACACACACACACACATCTCGTAAAAACAGCATAAAAGAATTCAGAAGACCTGAAAACGTGTAAATACACCAAAATCTCGAAGTCGAATTTTTTCATGATTACAATACTTTCCTTACATGGTACATGTTCGGAAAGTAATAAAGTCAAAATTCTTGAGCGGGTGCAGACTCAGTTTGAACGTTATTTATACGTTCAAACTTATTATTATTAAAAAGAAATCCTATTTATATTCAGGATATTTCTTCATATTACTTGAGAAATATTTTTAATCTTCCTAGTTTAAATTCTCGTAGTGATCTATTTTGTTTATTATTATTTTATAAAGTTGTTAATAGTATGGTTGACTGTAGTGCTATTGTTCAAAGTGTGTGTGTAAATGTGCTGAACAGGGCTTTTCGAAATAATCATTTATTTGTGAATCCATTTACTAAATATAATTACATTATTAATTTTTCATTATATAAATTTTACAAAATTTTTAACAAGTTTTCTGTGGACTTAGATATTTTTAACCTGTCCTTTACTTTTTCTAAGGTTTAGGTGCGTTGAACTTTTACATTTACAATATGTAATTTATTTTATCTTTCTGCTATTTTGCCTTTTGTGTTCTGTCTTATTATGTTCTTTTGTTTTGTTAGTTTTTCTTTTTTTCATTGAACACTATAATGGGATTTTTTCTGTAGTGTGAATTTTTTTAAATAAATAAATAAGTCATTTTGCAAGGCGAATATTCATTCATTCCGCCCCGCAATGTAACATGAACATGAATTACATATGTTCAAAACCCCATTCTTAACCCCACAGAATCCTTAATCTCCAAACAATTTCTTAGCTGTGTCCCTTCCAATTTAAGTCAATATATTTTCTGTAGACTACATTTTTTGGAGACCTTTTGAAACCTAAAATTGAGCATTTTGACATACTTTTTTCGATTCATCATACAGGAAAAACTTTTCCTTATTTTAAAAAGCAGGTTTTACAACCTGCAAAACATAATTTTATACAGTTTTTATAATTTAATACATGAATGTGTGTTGGGGCAAGCCCACACGAGAGACATCTGCCTAGGTATAGGTGCCTTAGGCGAACGAATTTTTAAGAAATTCTAATGCGTATACACGTCATATCTAGAGAAAACCGACCAAAACTCCAGATTGACTGTCGCTCGATAAGCCCGAAAGCAGAGCCTTCAGACTTCAGCCACCTACCATGTTCAGAGTCTTATCCACTCGGCCATGGTATGGCCTTTTATAAATTAATAAATATATCGTTTACGACAACATAAAATATGCACACATTATTAGAAAAAGATAAAAGTCTTCCATCCTGTTTCTTGCAAGATAACATTTTAAAAATATACAGCAGAGCCCCTTATATCAAATTAAAACTGAATATCGCCTTAATTCTGTAAATCTCAATCGGGCGACAGCTGGCTGTGCCCGGCACAGCCAGCTGTTTCGATCGTCCACCATCTTGCTGGTAGTTAAGTCGAGCGATGGCAACGGCCGCCCTTTTTTCAGCATTGGGAAAGGGTTGCGCCTCAAAGGGTTAAAAAGCCATGTTGCCACTTCCCAACCAAGAAGTCCAATACTCAGAATATGCGTTTGGGTGCCAGTTGTGTTACAACTTTGACTTAATTAAATTGCAGAGTCACTCATTGCTGCAGGGGAAAGCTAATATTAATAATTGACATCGCGCTCCTATTAAACTGTTTAGAATTCAGAAGTGAATAACATGACAATTTCGTTGAGAATCGTGCAACGCCAGATATGCAAATTAAGGAAGGGAGGGGGGTGAGCTTTCAACAGATGACATTATCGCATGCCGCAGCGTTAAGATATCGATTTGCGCTGTCTAAAATCGACTCAGCCCGAAATGAATGATTGAGATGTTATAATTTAATATTATGTCGAACAGCACTCCAACAACTGTATTCGGCAGTAAATTATCAGCGTAGTTCACTAGTTTCGTTATGCGTTTCCCATAGCTTTGCACTTTAATAGAACTTGAATAATTAGCACACTCTAAAAGAATAGCTTCATTCTTTTTTTCGGGATATTACCGATTTGAATGAATAATATAGGCTAAGAGCTAAAATCAACATACTTGTGAAAATAAGCTATCGTCATCTCTACTTACTATATAAAAGATGTCTCTGTGCGTCTGCCTGTCTGTCTGTCTGTCTGTCTGTCGGTCGGTGGCATGACTCTGGAGGAGGCACAAAAATTTATTATCTCCTAGTGAATTCATCTGAATTTCCAAAATACAGTCAACTCCGGTTGTAATGTACCTCTGGCGAGCATCAAATTTCGTCCACTGTATCCGAAGTTCACTAAAAGCGAAGCGTCCTCATGGTGAACAGAGATACTGAATATGCGAATCGGGACTGATGGTTTGCGTTCAGTATAGCCGAAGGTTCACTGTATTTCAATCTGCTGTAGTGTAAACTTAGTTCGTGGCTTCGTGCCTTTGTGCCCCCTCCTCAGAATCATCCAGAGTCTGTAAAAACTGTAAAAAGGTGCAAAAACCAAACATGTGCAACTCCCTATTGCATCTAAAACTAACAATTGACCAACGCCACACAATGCCTATTTCAATCCTGATTTTTCAGTTGCCATCAGACTTTGTAATCATAATCGTGTAATCGTAATCGACTGTAAGCGATTACATTTTCTTGTGCAATCGTAATGCAATAGTAATCTGACTCAAATGTAATCGTAATCGAAAGTTTTAATAGATTACATAATCATAATCTAATCGTAATCGGGAAATTGTGTTTTTCTGATAATCGTAATCTAATAGCAATATGGAAATATACTTTCTCCGGTAATCGTAATACGGTCTAAATGTGAAAATTAATCGTAATCAATTACGCGTCTGATTATTCGGCACGAAGTCTGGTCGCCATCCATACATACCTAATTTGGCTGGAGGCCACACATGAAAGAGCCATCACGTTAACCAACCCCTCCCTTCAGGCTTAGAGAAAATATACATATGCTCTCTCTCCTTCCTTGTGTGTGTCTATATATCGCATCTCCAATCTGAAAATAATCTCGAACCAGGTCATTAAGCCGCTTCATAAAAGGAGTAGAGAATGAAGACTCCGGAATTTCTTTTTTTTCTTTTTCCTTCTTCTCTCCCGTTTTGTTTCGGCTTTATATCCTCCTGTTTGATTTTCGGGAGCTTAGAAGGAGAATGTGTTATTCTCCGTACATTCTCCCAGTGACTTCTCCTTCTCCTAATACAATCATTACATGGCTCTAAACGTTACTCACAGTGGAAAGGAGTGAGAAGGGGTCGTCTCCGTATTGAGAATGGTCTATTTCGAGCACGATTATGAATATATCTATTCTATAAAAAAAAAGTAACGGCCGCTGTCAAGAGCTTGTTCGGCTATCTTCTCCTAAAACGTGGGGATTTGAATTTCGAGAAACGTGTCCACGGAGTTGGAATATTCTGAGGAACCTGATAAGTCGACTTAAATTTTGAAAATCGAATTATTTTAGAAGATATTAATAAAAAACTGAAAAAATAAAACATAATGGTTGCCAGATTTGGCATAAAATCATTCATTCCTTTGCAACAAAGCAATTCCAAGTATGTAGAATCGCGTGAAATTGACAAGCATGAAGTAGAATGACACCCATTTTACGCCAAATTAAAACGTATTTGAAATAAATAACTCTTAAGTGTGTTACATAAAGTTGACAATTTTCAAATAGTAAGTTCGCTTAGACAACAAGAGTTTAGAATGAGCGATTATTCGTTTTTCCAAAACAGAATGACTAACTCTAACTGATTTTAAAAGCTCTATCTTGGCATTAGGTACGATCTGGCAAGATGGTATATTTCCAAGCAGGGTGAATCTAAACCGCGAGTTCAAAAATGTTAGAACTAAATATCTTGAAATGAAAAATAATTAAAATGCAGATTATTTTAAAGCCGGTTTGGTCCAGCTGGAGTATTTGCTACCAGTAAAAATATTGGGTGGCGTTAACTATGCCATTATAGCAGTTATAGTATACTTTGGATATTTGCAATATCAAGTATATGTCCCAAACTCCCAGTGTGAGTTAATAAAAGGATGTACTAATTTACATTTAACTAAATAAAGCGCAGCGTTACACGCACCTACTTAATTAATAACTTCCAATTATAAGCATTCACTAATAAACCTCCATCTCTTACGTCGCGCAATTTACGTATCGCGATGTGCGGGCGGGAAAAATCCGGTGGGACATGCCCAAATGCATATACACCTATCTCACTCTTTCGTACAAACAAAGCGTGTAACAAACACATGCACATGCCGCTCTAGAGCAAGCTCGAAAAATTCCGAGCAGTTATTTGAAATCCCTCACTCCCTTTTAAACGTCAAGCGAACGTATAGAGAAGTCAGTAAATTGCAAAAGAGGGACTTTTCGAGTTTCAAGAATGGCAACCGTGGTGTGTGTGCGTTTACAATTCCCCGAAGAGAATCCTTGTAAATGAAGATGGATAACTTCGGGAACAGCGGGCGATTTTTCTGTGCTCGCTGATTAATTACAGCGAAAAATGAATTTTATCACGTGAAACGATGTCCCTAATTAGTAGTGAAATAATTAACCTTTGTTTTATTTTATTTATTTGTAATTTACTGTGAGGGAGCTGAAAGTATATTATCCGTGATGCTTTTTTCACGTTTTTCCTTTGCCATTTTCTTTTTTGTAAGACAGACTTTTTTGTTGTAGCTTTTTTGTTTACTGTTTCCGTATTATTTGATATCAATATTTTATCAAATTGAATGAAGCTCCAAATTTCATATTTAAAACAACATACATAGCACATAGCAACTTTTTATTATAATTTATTTATTTATTTATTTAATTATTTATTTATTAGCACTAGAGTGCCATGAATTGGAAACTTCCAAAATGAGTAGAAAATTTTTGGAAAACGCATTTTTCAATTTTAACACTAAACAAAATGAAGTCAAATTCTGTCGACGCATAGATTATGATACACTTTTTATTATAATGGAACAAGAAAGGCAGGTCCGACGCGTATATTATGATGCACTTTCCAACATAATGGAACAAGATAAATATTTGCTGATACACAGATTATGATACACCACTTTTCAACAAAGCAAGGAAGAAAAATAGAGCTAACATATGGAATATGATACATTTTTAATCTATAGCAATTAGTCCGCCTTTAAAATGTAATTTCCCCCCCAAAAAACTTCTTTCATTATTATATTTTCTCCGAAGGATAAAAACTTAATATTTCCAAACTCAGTTGCTCAATGTATTTTTAATACCCATATTAGTAAAATAAAGCTTGTGTACATTCTGATGTCTCATAAATTTTATTTCAGCATATTATAGCATGCAATTTTCGTAGAAAGAATTTCCACACTTTTGTTTTAAGGTATCGTAAAAATTTCGAGCAATCCATAAAAAAATACAAATTGTACTACATGATTAAAAAATTTATAATGTCTCTTCACTCACACGCTGTAGTTTCGCATGCTCACAAATCATAAACCTGGGAGTTGTATAGCACTAGTAAGTAAACTAAAGACTATTTGAAGCATTGAAGACCTCATAATAAATAGTTCTTGCTACAAATAATTTTTCTAGTAGATTAAAAGATTAATACTCTTATTTGAAAAAGTCTCATGATGTACGAACACATTCTAAGAGAAAATAATTATATCAGGAAGTTGAAAATCTTGTGGATGTCTCCCACAACCTATATTACATACTCCAAGAAACGTGCTGCCAGTTATGAAACTTCTAGAAAGTTTTCGAATTTCGCCCTATGGGTAAAACTGGAAAATTTTGCAATGCCATTCCCCGTTGAAGGATATTCTGAGGTTTCCTAAAATAGACAAGTTTTTCTTTTAAGGCTCTGCATATTACAGCTTGTGAAGAGAGTGAATATGTTTTTAGGGACTTTTAAGCCAGTTTTGTTATATTCTAACCACAGCCTTAAGCTAGAATACAATTTCCCCCCCGTAAAGTTTAACATTTTCTATATTTCTAAGAGAGATTAAGGGTTTATGTAGAAAAAACAAATTCGAAAAAATTCAGAGCCATTCTTTATAAGTTGCACTACACACTGAAATATACGTAAAAGCGGTGTTTTTTAAGAAACATTTATAAAAAAAAAGAATTGTAGTCATTTTTAAAGATAACTTCCATTCTTAAAGATGCAGCTGCTCAGCCAATTTTTTCGCACAATGACACATTCTGTAAAATTTGAAATTTTTAAAGTTTCGTAACTGATACAGGTTCACTGTTTTTGTTTGTTTGTTTATAGTTTTAGTGTACAGCACAGCTAGTAATGAGACATTCTAAAAATTTTGAAGTTCTTGACATAATTATTTTTTTATATTTATGTACAAAAAACCTCATAAATTTTCCGAACTATACACATTTAACACTGCGAAGAAAAGTGATAAAATGTTTTTCTGAGTCTCTGCCGTAATACACGTAAGTTTGAAATTGTTCATTAAGTCTATGCTTGACTGTAAAACGGGTTTCTCCTTTGAGCATATTGAAGAAGCGTCGAATATTTCATTTTCTTTGGCATTAGCAGGTCAGTTACTTATTTAAAAGGTTTTTTGTACTTCACAGGTTGTAGCATCGGTGGTTCAGTGGTAGAATGCTCGCCTGCCACGCGGGCGGCCCGGGTTCGATTCCCGGCCGATGCAGTTGGATTCTTTTTTTTTGTGTCTTTTCACTCTGTGTTCATTTAGGACAGGAGAGTAGATAAGAATTTTTTTTCGTGGGAAGGGGATTAAGAAATACGGTTGAATGGGGGATGGGGCATTTTTCTTTAAGTTAGCTTTTATAATCTTTTACATACAGGGTGTTTGAAATTATACGAGACCCTATTATAAAGTTCTCTTCAGACGAAACTATAGTTGAGAAAGTTATGAAATTTTGTGTAGGACGTAATGAAGGTATGGGAATTAGAGCGAAAAAAAAAAAATCTGGAGTGACTCCACTCGACTTTCCGAACACTTACGATTAAGATCATTACCAAGCATTTAAATAAATTTTAATCGATGAATAATTCAAACATATATACCAAATTGGAACTCAATCGAATGCACCATTTAAACGCTTGCGCACTTTCAAGAATTTCTCCCCATATGCCATTATGCCATAATATGAAAGAAATTTTTGTCGTAGCCCTGTAGAAAATCTATAAGTCTTATACACACGGAAGTCAATACCGGTCTTAGGATGGTGGTTTATAACATATATACCCAATATGAGCTCAATCGAATGTATCGTTTAAACGATAGGGCACTTTCAAGAAATTCCCCCCCATAGGCCATAATGCAAGAGAAATCTTTGTCGTAGTCCTGTAGAAAAACTATAAGTCCTATACACACCAAAATCAATACCGGTCTTAGGATGGTGGTTTATAACATATATACCCAATTTGAGCTCAATCGAATCTACCGTTTAAACGCTAGCGCACTTTCAAGAAATTCCCCCCATAGGCCATAATGTAAAAGAAATCTTTGTCGTAGCCCTGTAGAAAAACTATAAGTCCTATACACACCAAAATCAATACCGGTCTTGCGACGGTGGTTTATGACATATATATCCAATTTGAGCTCAATCGAATGCTCCGTTCAGAAGCTATCGTGTTCACTCACATACACACAAACACACATACACACACACACATACATACATCTCGTAAAAATAGCATAAATGGATTCAGAAGCCCTCAAAACGTGTAAAAACACCAAAATCTCGAAGTCGAATTTTTTCATGATTACAATACTTTCCTTACATGGTACATGTTCGGAAAGTAAAAATTAGATAGAAAGTAACCTACTGGAATTATTTTGTGCGCTAATGTAAAAGAAGTATGGATGCCACATACACTATTTTCTATATGGTACCGATTACAGGAATAACCTATATAAAATTCATAGTAATCGATGCATATTTACGCCAGTTACAGCACGTACAGATGGACAGAGAGACGGACAAACAAACCGAAATAATAAACACATTTCAACATTGTTGAAAAATGGTGAAAAAAGGCTGGGTGTGATTTTTAATTTGACATCCTGTAGTTGTGGAATGTTACTTTAAGCACTGCAAATTGCAATAAACTAGACTATACTTGTAAATTAAGTAGAGAAAAACACGTTTATTTTCTAACAGAGCATTTACTCGCAGTAATAAAAGTGTGCATTAACCATTGGTAGACCATGTTTAACATTATTTTCTTTGATAAATTAAGTCCTCATAAATAGATTAATCTCTGATATACATACGGTGATTCGAAATTAGTTTTACAAATTTTAAGGTGCGGGGTCAGAAACGTTGTCTTCATGTACCTGTTAATAATCACTTTGGGAAGAAGTCGAAATGTGCGTCTCATTTATTAACCAAGTTTCATAAACAATGGGATTTTCTCCGACTATTTCATCCATGTAATGGAAGAAAAAATTATGAAGTAACAATTTTTAACTAGTGCAATCGGTGAAAGATTAATTAGTTTTTGAAAAACTATGGCAGGAAAGTTTACTATTACCTGAACGGTTCTTCTAAAGTGATTATTAACAGGTACATGGAAACGACGTTTCCGACCCCGCATTTCTATGCGATTCTGAAACGTTTTGATGTATCCTACCCCTCCTAAAAGTTTGTAAAACTAATTTCAAATCACCCTCTACATATATAAGAGATTGTGAATTGCGCACTGAAATAGGAGACTGAAGGTGCCTGATCGCGTCCGCCGAACTAACTGTTCGGAGTTTTCCGTGGTTTTCTCCGAAACTTACAGTAAATACGGTAAGGACCCCTTAAAAAGACCCCCCACGGAAGGCACCCCATCCAGGCCTAGATCCCTAGTGTAGATAATTGGCTTTAATCCCACCACAACATGTATAAGAGATTTGAACTGGTCCATGAATCAATAATACTTTAAATATTTATAAAACTAGGAAACATGTTAAATAACAGAAAAATTTCGTAAAATAATATTTTTTGACACTCAAACTTGATTTACGGTCGAAATCTGACATCAGTGTCCAGAACTTCTGTAAGAGAAGAAAAAAAATGATAGAGAGAAATTTTTAAAATTTAGTAAATTGGCGCTTCACCATAAAGACAAATTAGGTTAACCCTCTGAGGCGCAACCCTTTCCCAATGCTGAAAAAAGGGCAGTCGTTGCCATCGCTCGACTTAATTACCAGCAAGATGGCGGACGATCGAAACGTTCACCGCAAGCCACAGATCTAGACTCTTTTTTTGACGACAGCTGGCTGTGGTGGCTTGCTATGAACGTTTCGATCGTCCGCCATCTTGCTGGTAATTAAGTCGAGCGATGGCAACGACTGCCCTTTTATCAGCATTGGGCAATCTATCGAGCTGTTCTCGCATTCTTCCATTTTTCAGCAGATGTCAGTGCTGTTAAAAATAATCTTGACCCTTTTTTTACGGGAAATGACGTGCTAAAAAGTAAAAGATTCTCGTGGAGCTATGTCACCCGCAACTATTTTTATACAAATCCAATCTATTCTTCGTGACTGGCAACAGTCAAAACATCAGAGTTGGGTGTTAGCAGAGCGAGAACACTGCGCGTTAAAGGGTTAAAACTGCAAATATTTTGCGTAAAATTACTTTCTATATAAAATAATAAGTAAATGAATTTAATTTATTTGAAACGTTTAAGCAAGGCTTAGAATCTTCATGTTTAACAACCTAAATATCTCCGATAACAGAGGAAGCTCTGAAATATATTTGCTTCCAAAGGATCAATTAAGCCAAGAACAATTACGGTGTAGAACCTCGAATTTTTGTCCGCCAAGAAGTGGAGAAGCGATCGTTAGGACCGTGGGAATTTCAGCATGAGGTTGTAAGCGCCGTGCGATTAACTTTCTTGTGACAAGCTAACAGCAACGTGTATGCAACAATCTCGTTCATTATAATCCTAAAATAAAGTGGGATGGGTACTCATCCAAATAGCTATTTTTAAGGGTTTTATCTCTCGGTGGCTGGAATTTTACAGCAATATCTGGTTCAAACGGAATCGCAAAGGATCGAAACATCTTTCGTTTCTTCACTTCTTTAACCCTTTAACGCGCAGTGTTCCCTCTCTGGGAACACCCAACTCTGACGTTTTGACTGTTGCCAGTCACGAAGAATAGATTGGATTTCTATAAAAATAGTTGCGGTTGACAGAGCTCCCACGAGAATCCTTTACTTTTTAGCCCGTAACATTTCCCGTAAAAAAATGGTCACGATTATTTTTAACAGCACCGGCATCTGATGGAAAATGGAAGAATGCGAGAACAGTTGGATAGATTGCCCAATGCTCAAAAAAGGGCAGCCGTTGCCATCGCTCGACTTAACTACCAGTAAGATGGCGGACGATCGAAACGTTCATCGCGAGCCACAGATCTAGAGACCCCTTTTTTGACGACTGCTGGCTGTGCCGCACGGCCAGCTGTCGTCGAAAAAAGGGTATCTAGATGTGTGGCACGCGATGAACTTTTCGATCGTCTGCCATCTTACTGGTAGTTAAGTCGAGCGATGGCAACGGCTGCCCTTTTTTCAGCATTGGGAAAGGGTTGCGCCTCAAAGGGTTAATGCCTTGAGGTTCCACAGTGAAACCACCTTATTTCAGCGCCTTCAATGCTAAAGAAAATGATTAAATGGTCCCAACGCTGAAAAAGAGCAGCCGTCGTCATCGATCCATTTAATTACCAACAACATGGCGGTCGATCGAATCGCCCACCTGGCGCCAATGAGCTAAAAATGTTTTCTGACACAGCTGGCTGTGCGGTTGCTTCAGTCAGTCAGTCAGCTATGTCAGAAAACAGCTAGTAGGCACAAAGGCTGCCCGCAGACATATGTGTAAGAAAGCTGTGTGCCGCCAGATGGGCTATTCGATCGATCGCCATGTTTCTGGTAGTTAAATGGATCGACGGTGACGGCTGCACTTTTTGAGAGTTAGGCAGTCATCTTCTATATTGAAGTGTAAATTCTTGCGTTTCAAACGGTTAACAATCAGTAAAGAAAAAAAGAAAGGTTTTATTGGTCAAAATGTACATGAGATTAAACTTCAGGCCAAATTATGGCCCATAGGCCGACTAGGCCACGGCCTAAAGACACTCATACTTTTTGGGGCTCCAATGCTCAGATAGAATTGTAAATATAATCTTTAGATAACTTAACATGAAAATTCTTTTAGCTGATTTTGGCTTGTAGAAAAGTTTAGGTAAAAATCTTATAGCTATAGTAAAAAGAAGAAATGTTATGTGCAACACATCAATTGCAAAATTCTTTCTAAGATAATCTGCGCAACTTTAGGAATAGTTATATGTAATAAACTATTCCTACTATATAATAAATAAATAAATAAATATATATATATGTAATGTATAAAAAGGTAATTTCGGTTTTACTAGTTTGGGTATTGTTCAAGCGGGTACTTTCACTGTAAGTTTTGCTGTCATACTTGCCACGCGCGCTCTGGAGCTATGTTTTATTTATTTTGTTATTTGTCAGACATCGGGCCGTCGATCCCGAGTTCTTTAGATGTACACGTGTCCCCACGCCCTTGTAGCCCCGGATGCGGGTCATGTTGGTAAATGTGTGTGGTTCGATCAGAGATAAGAGAGAGGCGGAGTTATGTCTTCGCAAACCACGTGGTGTGGTAAGCGTAAATACTCCCGCACATCGTAAATCGAGAGACTTCTGCCACTGGAACTGCTGAATTAGTCCATGCTGATTTTTGTACCCGTCTCCCCTCCCCTCTTCTCATTCTATATTGTAACTTAAAAGATGATGTTCAATAAACCATATTATTTGCCTTAACTCTGGAACTTTACTGGAAATATCTGACGTCTCATTATATATATATGCACAGATATAAACACACACATATGTATACACAGATATATACACATATGTATATATAATAATATAGTATGTATATAGTATATAGTATGTATATATAATAAATATAAATGGGTATAAAATGAGGTAAAATATTAAAATCAAAATATAGAAAAAAATCATACACTAATGATTCATAATTTTAAATTAAAAAATGTATTAAATATACATGATATTTCACATTTTTTCAATGCATTTTACATTACAAAATAAGTAACCGAAAATATTATGTATATTTAATAAATTTTTTTTATTTAAAATTATGAATTAGTGTATGATTTTTTTCTATATTTTGATTTTAATACTTTACCTCATTTTATACCCATTTATATTTATTACCCCTTCAGTGTTGCCTTATTCAAATTTTACACCACTATCATTATTTTCCTTTTCATGAGCATCTCGTGTAAAATTATCTCGCTTCTTCCCCCCAAACTCTCCTGAATGGAAATGACTTCAAAAACCAACTCGTGTATAAAAGTTCACCGGAAAATCTCTTTTAAATTTGTCACTAGCCCCCGCTTCATTTTCCTCAAAAGGACTTTGTGTACTTTTACTATTTACTGCGATTCTCCAAAGTGAAAAAAAAAAAAAAAAAACTTTCACCCCAGCGCGTGTGAACACAGAATTGAACAGTCCAAAATTAACTCCAGAGTGAGTCAACGTGGGGGAGAACACAGGGAATTAAATATATATATATATATATATATATTCGGGAGATTTTTAACCTAACTGGCGAGAAACTGGGTGGGTTCTCCCATATGACGTCATGAATGTGTCATAGAACTTTTGTCACGGGAAGAGAATTGTGTTGCTATGTATATTATCCTGCGCTTCTTCCCTGGTAAATTTCAAAGTGCTTTTTAAGAAAGGTTAAGGTAAGCGGGAATAAATGTGAACCAGTTTCGCCTCGCGTGCTTCCCTCACTCCTTATAATTAAAGACTTAACAATAGGTGGGTACGTTTTTATATGAAGTAGAGGAGTTTATTGTCGTGTAATTTGCAGTGTAGAGCAGCAGATTCTATTTTACTCAGAATGTGCACTTTTAAACCTACAAGGTTCAATTTTTGTTTTCTGTGTCTGAAATAAATATATGTGATAATGTTAGGGATTATTATTTGGGGGAAAAACTGTTTAACCGTTTAACGCGCAGTGTTCCCGCTGTGGGAACACCAAACTCTGACGTTTTGGCTGTTGCCAGTCACGAAGAATAGATTTGATTTCTATAAAAATAGTTGCGGGTGATATAGCTCCACGAGAATCCTTTCCTTTTTAAGCACGTCATTTCTCGTTAAAATATGGTCACGATTATTTTTAAACAGCACTGACATCTGCTGAAAAATAGAGAGAATGCGAGGACAGATTGTTAGATTGCCCAATGCTGAAAAAAGGGCAACCGTGGCTATCGCTCGACTTAACTACCAGCAAGATGGAGGACGATCGAAACGTCCATCGCGTGCCACAGATCTAGAGACCCTTTTTTGACGCAGCTGGCTGTGCCGCACAGCCAGCTGTCGTCATAAAAGGTCGAGCGATGGCAACGGCTGCTCTTTTTTCAGCATTGGGTAATCTATCCAGCTGTTCTCGCATTCTTCCATTTCTCAGCAGATGCCAGTGCTGTTAAAAATAATCGTGACAATTTTTTTACGGGAAATGACAAGTAAAGGATTCTCGTGGAGCGATGTCACCGGCAACTATTTTTATAGAAATCCAATCCATTCTTCGTGACTGGCAACAGTCAAAACGTCATAGTTTGGTGTTCCCAGAGCGGGAACACTGCGCGTTAAAGGGTTAATCCTGAAAAAGCTTACCCCATTAACAGGCATTCAAAATTTTCCACCGTTTCCAGCCGATGTTCGACGCGACCTGCAATTTGCAGCCGACCCCCTTCGAAACGCGTTTGCAGAGCAATCTGTTAATGATACACGGGAGCAAATGAACTAAAGGGAGTTAAGTCGTGAAAAATGTTTCTTTTTCGCTTTTGCGGGAATGGGTTTCCCCTTTTAAGCTTGGTCAACTAACTGAGCAGATATTTTACAACTGGGGCTGTTGGAGTCGATTTTATTTTAACATGACAGTCTTGTTTTCGAAAAAAATAAAAAAGAAGCAGGAAAAGCGCTGGTGGAAAACTTGACTTGTGCCGAGACGGCTACGTGATAAGGGTTTTGTTACATATTATAAAAGGGCTGCCCTTCATCCTCCCCCTCCCCCCCCTCTTCCCTCAAATCAGGGAAGGAGTTTGCGGGGGGCTTGTTTGTTTTAGATCTTTTATGCCTCTGGGCTGGATGTTGATCTTTCGTTCATTAGTGTTAAATGATTTACGGTAAATGACTGTGGGGGATTTAGAGGATGTGAATTTGCAGTAAAATCTTCTGGTAATAAATTTTGAGGGACCGAAGATTTAATTTGTAATATTGAAAAATTCGTGAAAGTGAATTTTTATTAAAGCTAAATTTGTACAAATATAGTTTTCCTTTAAATAAAGATATTTTATTCGTTAATCTGAAATATTCGTTATTGTAAAGTTCGTTATAATGAGATTTTGCTGTTTTCCTGAAAACTTCGTTGTAGTGAAATTTGTTATAATGAGATTTTACTGTTTTCTTGAAAATTTCGCTATAATGAAGTTCCTTAGAATTGAAGTTCCTTTGATTTTGCACAAGAATCTGAAGTTCCTTTGATTTTGCTGGTATCCTGTAAAAATCGTTATGTGAAGTTTCACTAAGATTGAATTGGCTTAAAAAATACCACCTAAATTACCGAAAATTATATATCATGGTACACTAATTAAATTTTGCTTTAAAAATATTCAAGTTAAAATATTCAAAGTATTTAATTTGTAATATTGAAAAATTCGTGAAAGTGAATTTTTATTAAAGCTAAATTTGTACAAATATAGTTTTCCTTTAAATAAAGATATTTTATTCGTTAATCCGAAATATTCCTTATAGTAAAGTTCGTTATAATGAGATTTTGCCGTTTTCCTGAAAACTTCGTTGTAGTGAAGTTTGTTATAATGAGATTTTACCGTTTTCTTGAAAATTTCGCTATAATGAAGTTCGTTATAACGAGATTTTGCTGGTATCCTGTAAAAATCGTTATAGTGAAATTTCATTAAGATTGAATTGGCTTAAAAAATACCACCTAAATTACCGAAAATTATATATCATGGTACACTAATTAAATTTTGCTCTAAAAATATTCTAAGTAATGTTAAGATGCTTTACAGTTATTTACGTTTCGACTTTAGAGTCATATTTACGAAAAATTTAGATAAATGTGCCTTTTGATTTTATATAAAAAAGTTTCAATAATATAACTCTAAAAGTGTTCATATTGAAAACTATTAAAAAAAAAAAAAACTGATATCAGCTTCACTTGTATACTTACCCATTCCACCCTCTTCCTCCTAGATTATTCATAAAGCTGAAACAGTTGACTTTTTTAAGGCTTCGAAAATTCTCGAAATTGGAAAATTCATTGACTTGAAATTCGTTAACATGACCATTTTTCAATGGAAATATATGATTCTCTTTTGATAGAAATATTTTTTTTTTTTTGGTAAATCTAAAATATTCGTAAAAGTGAAGTTTATTATAACAATATTTTACTGTTAATTCATTAACTTTGAGCAAAACGTGCATGCAAGGTTATAATATAAACTGTATGTACGTTTCGAAGTGGTTTGTATGTTCACCTGCTGTAAAATAGTTATTATCCCACATAATGATAGAATAAATAAACATGAATTAAAACTTCAGGATATGTCTTTCAGTAGCAGCAAATTGTCTTGAATGACATCAATGGAAGCCAGGTCTGTTAGAGGTGTTTCTCCGTCAGCTCAGGATCCTTATTACTCTTAGAGGTATAGTATACATAATGGATAAATCTATGCAGATCTTGAACTATTGATGAACAGCAGAGGAGCAAGAGTTAGAAGATAAAATTAGATCAGAGTTCAAATCCATCATCAATTTCATCCTTGATGACTTCGACAAAGACTGAATATTATCGATACCATTCCTTGAGGTTTATTATTCCCTAATAATTTGTCAACTTGATCGCCTAAACATTTCGACAGCTACCAGTCTGTAGATATCTACTGGCTTGTCGACTATATACACAACAGTTTAGCCAACTTCCAGAAAAAAAAAATCAGATCCTTTCCTATTCTCCTTTCCTTTGCTCTACTTCTAAATGCCGTCTCACTCTTCCAACTACTGTTCGAGATCTGGATCTCTATTTTCCCCTAGTAGAATAGTTACTGATAGTGAATCCGCCTTTCTAAGCATCATAGGAAAGGATTAGAAAGGCGGATTCATTATAAGTAACTACTCTACTGGGGGGAAATAGAGCTCCAGTTCTCGAACAGTAGATGAAAGAGTGAGACGGCATTTAGAAGTAGAGCAGACAAATTCTATTTTTCTTAAAATTTCCTCTTCTATGGTTTTGAAACGAACTGGAATGGGAAGGCTTGGCTTATTACTGATCAAATTAGTTGTCGAACAGCAGAGGCAAAGAAAAAGCACTTTGAAGAAAAGATGAAATCCACCACCAATGCTGTCCTAGTTGAGTTTGAAGAGAGCTTTGGTGTCGAAGCGCATTGTCTTTATTACCCTAGATATCAAGCACCAGAGATGAAGTGAGAGGACAGAAGAATAGGAAATGTACCACCAATTTGTGCTCAATAGCTTAGAAGAGAACTGCGTTGTGGGGAGGCGTTTTCTCTAAATTCTCCAAAGAATCAGAGTTGAAGCAGCAAAGAAGGCGTGAGCTATCACAAAGAAATCAATCAAAGAAGATCAAATACATCATTAATTGAATCCTAGGTAACTTTGAAGAGAACTGCTGCTTTAGAGGAATCGAATTTTCAATATCAGCCTGAAGTCGAGCAGCAAAAGTGAAGATGGGAAAACACTAAGAAGTGGAGCAGAGAAGATTAAATCCACCTCTAGGTCTATCCTTGATGATTTTGAAAAGAACTAACCGTGGGAAGGGTTGTATAAAGGAGGGGAAGGTATATTGTTGATATCGCCCCAAAATTTCAAGCAATAGGTGGAAGAGTGATAGGATACTTAGAGGAGTAAAAATATAGTCCACCACCAATTCCACCATCGATGATCTGGGGGGATGAAGAATGGGAATCATTGATATAATCAAAAGGCCCATACTTTTTCTGTTTGGGAGCCCCCTTCTAAAATTCGGAAGAAATTTTGGAATTCCTTGTAGAGTCGTTATGTACTTGTGTATTATTTTGAAGAACCCCTTTATAACACTATGCGAACCGCAGGTGATACGCGAATCAATGGATTATATTATATAATCCAAATATCATAGAACTGTACCACGAAGTTAAAGAACTACTTTTGCAAGACATTTATATCTTCGACAATGAACTCAATTGAATATTTATGAAGGCATCATAGGTGCACTCGGATGTATTGAAAGAAACTTTTTTTTTTTCGAAATTCACTTACCCTTCATGCTATTTTTTCGTCAAATTGGCCCAATAAAAAGTGTGCCGAATTTCAACTCGATTGGTTTAACCATGTATCAGCATATTCATTTTCTTCAAGTAGCCACACAGCACAAATTTTTCAAAATGTCCATCGTTTGGCATACAGAGAAGTCACCAGAAAAAGAAAAAGGAAATTAGTCGTCACATCCTGTAATTTGCGAGTGGGAACGGATTCAGATGCTGAATTAATCGACAGTTGGCGACAATGGACAATTACCTCGTTGGGAGAGTTTAGGTAGACAGTGCCTTTCAATTCGGAGACAAATGCATACACGGAGTTTCTTTAAGGAAAGGGGGCTCATAGATGTAATCTTAATGTTAAAAGGCGAAATTTTTAAAAATCATAAATGCATGGATTTTATGCTGAAAAATATTGGACAAATGGGACTGGAACTCCTACCCAGCAAACACACACCTGCTGGCGGAGTACCTTGCCAGTGCCTTTTTGCCTTTACGTCCAGCACTGCAAAAAGTAACTGGATCGTACCAAAAGTGGTCGCCCGAGAAGTACCTTGCCAGAAGCCCAGGAAGGCAACGGCACTCTGCTGGCATACTACATATGCCGGCCGTTACTCACAATAAAGGCACTGGCCCATGGAGTTTATAATACCCAAAATGAAACGGCCGGATGCCGGCTATTATTAAAAATAAAGGCACTGGCCTGGTACCTTAACAGTGACTACAACATAATGGCACGGTACCGGATTAGTGCCTATTTACAGTAACGCTGTTATAATTAAAATATGAGCCAGTGGCGGATCCGGAGTAGGGGGCCTTATTCATCAACCCATTTAAAAAAAAAAAAAAAAAAAAAAAAAAAAAAGACATTGCTTAAGGGTAACATTTTAAGATAAAAAACTACATACATAAAAGATAAAAAACAACAAAAAAGTTTATCGACTGCAAATTATGCTCGCCCAAAATTAGTGAATTGTGAGCAGTTTTCAAAAACTGCAATTTTCTTGCGAATTTTCAGTTGCAAAAGATACTTTTTTATGAGAGAGGCGGTAACACATTTCAAAAACTACATAAAATCATTTGTAAACAGTTTAATTGCATTATCTCATAATTAGAGACATTTTATAAATGAGTTATAATACTTTACGGTTGATATATGTATGTATATAATATATATATATATATACGTTCCATTATATTATCACAATAATTATTGCACTTTATTTGGCTTAAATCTGGTTTCTAATTCTTGCTAATAGCTGTTATATTTTTATGCGAGATATGTCTTATTTGTAGTATGTTTTGTGTTTTACTTGTTAGTTGTATATATATATGTATATATTAGTCAAAATCATATAGGATATATATATATGTGTAGTGCAACTTTATTTATTATATGGTTACACATAACTTTAGAGTAACATTTTCCTTTATTGTACATTTTGCTTTGATCAAATGATTTTTTTTTATGTTAGCTATTCTGAAAACAAATTTCTATATACCCTGTTGTACCTACATGACTCAAACTTTTTGAAGGAAAATACTTTTATACACTATAATATGCAATGAGATTTTGTATATTAAAAACCGTGTAAGTAAAAATTTACCTGTTATTTTCTAATTAATCCAGGGCATTATCCTGTTAAATCCAAGGCATGCAAATGTGAACTAACAAGAACCTCACCGTTGAAATAGTGTTATTAAAGTAACTATTCCTAACTATGAGATCTTGTTAGTCTGGAACAGTTTAAAAATACCAATTAAACACTTTGGAAAGCTGTAAATCGATGAAACAAATAAAAACTTTAAAGCCTTGAGATCCGAAAAAAGAGCACTTTACAATTCACGAAATGGCATTCGAGAGGAGTTGCCATTTCCGTTGGAATGTAATTCGCCAATTTTCAAAACATGACTGAAGCAGTAAACAGCTTGGCGACAGACCCCCCACCACACCACTAATATTAACTCCGCGTTTCACAAACATTTTCTGCCAAATAAAAAGATAACAGTTCGATTTTTGCTTCCTTCATTGGAACTTATATCCCCTAACACTTCTACACAGTATGAATGTGAAACAATATTATTTAATTAAAATAACGAAATTTTATGCCAACACTACGAAATATATACAGGTCCATTACTGCCAAATAGTGCTGGTCCGGTACATTGTAAGCAGTACCACGCCATTAACTTTTCTGTGCATGTCATAGACACATGGCAGTTCGCCGTTACCAGTTATGTACTGGTGAATATGCACTTTTCAGACACTGGCACTTATAGGCGTAGAGTTATATGGGCCCGTGGGGCTCGAGCCCCCCCAATAAATTGTGAATAGGGGCTGAGCCCACCCAATACATTACCTCTAAATATAGAAAACAAATTTATACTAACATAAAAAAAAATGTATTTCACGCCATTTACAAACGTTTAAAAAAAATCCTTTACTTGTACTTTTAAGATTTTTCTTCTTTTGAATTCAATCATGATTTAGTATTCATTTGACGCCAAATAACACAGAATGTTACGAGAAGCTGCCCTCGCCAGGCTCTGGTTAATTAAAATCAGACTATGCAATGTAAAGTATGAAATGAAGAAAAGTTCAGATGTGTCTAAAATGCACTATCTCATCGAAAATGTTTTTTCCTCCTTTGGATTTTTTACTTTATATTATTTTAAATGACTGATAACTTCTATTTTTAACAGCTTCTATTTTTAACTTATAACATGGTAGAAAGATACTAACATGGATACTTACCTTACATAGGTGTAGAATTCTATGGACCCATAGAGCTCGAGCGCCTCGAATAATTTACACTTATATATAGTAAGTCATAGCTGCCAACTACTACGGAATATAATTAACCATTTTTTGTAAACTGTATATTTTTTAATTATTTTTTTTCAATCTAGTAACCAGCTCGCGCGCGCAGCACAAAAATTTTGCTATATTTTAAGCCGAAAACTCAGGTAGAAGAAGTGGTTAATTATATTCCGTAGTAGTTGGCAGTTATGAGTAAGTTATATGTACGTGAATCAGTGGCGTAGACAGAAATTTTTCATGGAGGGGGGGTGTTACGACTTCTGCAACTCACATATATGTATACGGGTGTACGAACGGAGTGAAAAATATACATTTTGTATGACAAAAAATTCCTCATGGGGGGAGAATTATGACCTCCCTACCCCCCCTTGGCTACGCCACTGACGTGAATATATGTGGTTGTGGGCCCGCCCCCCCCCCAATAATTTTGAAAACTTTACGCTTTTGCTGGCACTCCAGTGACTTCCAGACGATGGCAATCTACCATGCTCCCGGTAGACGGCACTTTGCCATCACGACGGGTACCCGGCCGGCATTTTGCGGGCAGTAGTGTGTTTGCTGGGTAACACTCCCCCTTTCGCGTGCGCAACTTTTAACAGATAGAGCTGCCTGACAAAATCGATCGACAATCATTATTTCAAGTATAATCATTCTTTTGGATAGTACCGGTAGACACAGTCCTTAAGTGTGCCCTCAGAAAGTAGTCATAAGGAGTCAAACCGGGAGAATATGAAGGCTTACGATTACAGAGCCATTTGTTAACGGCTATTGCAAACACATTTCTTATGTTATTTACGTTATTAAGACTTTATGTACACACAAAATATTAATACTAAAGGAGTGAGATGTCTCTAAAGAGTGTCAATGAAATTTACTTTTTTTCACTTTTTCTCAAACTTTTGGCTCATTGCGGCAACTGAACATATTAATCGATCAAGCTAAAAATTTACACACTTATTGTTGAGTCAATAAAAGTAAACTTGCTAGTGTTAGTAAACTAGCTAGTTTAGTAGCTAGTTTACTAAGCTAAGGACAAGACATTGATAAAGACAAGAAATTTTCAAACAAATTATATTTTTTAGAAATTTTTCAAAAGTTGCTTTTTTTCATTTTTTTTTCCCCCAAAGCGGCAACTGAAGACCTTAATCAATCGAGCTGAAATTTGGCATACTTTTTATTGAGCCAATTTGGCCAAAAAAATAGCACTAAGGGTAAGCGAATTTAGGAAAAAAGGTTTTTCGGTGCCACCTAAGATGCACCCACGGAGGGGGATATGGGGGATCAAGCCCCTCCCCCCTAAATGGGGAAAGTTAGAAGTGAAAAATGAAGTTCTTCACTTATGAATTAATTATTTTCTTTTTTAAAATGGTCTTTAAAATATTTGTAAGTATTTTTTTTTACCAAAAAGGACGTTAGTTTTTAAATAAATGCTTACAATTAGTTTTATGAAACGCTCTTAAACTAGGTTACAGCGTCACTGAAAAGATAAGATAATTATTTGACCTTATAACGAGTTACTTTGCATGTGGCCTTGTGTTCTATGGGCCAGCCAAGTGGTACAGAATATCTTGACGTTATAAGAGAGTTGTAACTATAATCGAGGCCACTATAACAGAGTGCATCAGTATTTGTAGCCTACCGCACCCACTAAACTAAAATCCTGAGTGCGTCACTATCAGGCATAGTCATGCCTTCGAAACGGCAATTGGAAGCAAATGTTATTATAGGATTAGGTAACGTCCGTATTTCGAAATTTAAGACAGTAAGGCTTTCACAACATAAAATCACAGAAAAATGGCGACTTGAGAGAAATATAGTTTATAAGATTTAAGTTTGATGCTGGTGATTACTAGATTATTTAACCCTTTAAGGCGCAGTGATCCCGCTCTGGGAACACCCAACTCTAACGTTTTGACTGTTGCCAGTCACGAAGAATAGATTGGATTTCTATAAAAATAGTTGCGGGTGACAGAGCTCCACGAGAATTCTTTACTTTTTAGCACGTCATTTCCCGTAAAAAAATGGTCACGATTATTTTTAACAGCACGGACATCTGCTGAAAAATGGAAGAACGCGAGAACAGCTGGACAGATTGTCCAATGCTGAAAAAAGGGCAGCCGTTGCCATCGCTCGACTTAACTACCAGCAAGATGGCGGACGATCGAAACGTTCATCGCATGCCACAGATCTAGAGACCCTTTTTTGACGACAGCTGGCTGTGCGCGAGCACAGCCAGCTGTCGTCAAAAAAGGGTCTCTAGATCTGTGGCATGCGATGAACGTTTCGATCGTCCGCCATCTTGCTGGTAGTTAAGTCGAGCGATGGCAACGGCTGCCCTTTTTTCAGCATTGGGAAAGGGTTGTGCCTCAAAGGGTTAAATACTGGTTGAAAGAAACAAAATTAAAATAATTATTGCTTATGGAGGATGCGTATTGTTTTCTTTTGGAAACATTTCTTTTTGCAAAATTTCATATCGAATCATGATTCGGAATTTCGTGAAACTTCTTTAAAATATCAGCATTCTTTACGAATGGTCATGAAACGAGACGAGACCCAGATATACGGATTTGCTAAACCAGACGCCATAAAGCATGTTTCTCATTGCAGAGGGATATTGAGAGACGAGACAAATCTTTGAAGTTCCTATACCAAACGGTATAGGAGTGGACGAGAGGCGAAAACTAAAGCAAAGTCTATAAGCAACTTAATACAATACAAAAAGCCTTATTAAAATTGGTTTTTCGGATAATGTTTCAGTCTTCGAGAAAGAAAAAAATAGTGAGCAGTTAAAATTTAATGCACATATTATGCAGAATTTAAGATGTTATTGTTATTGCACTAATAACTAAACTACCATCACTTAAATAGTTATGGTATTGCCTAAACATGGAATAAAATCATATAGAAGAAATTTTTAAAGTAAAATGAATGGCTATTTTTTGGATCTTTATCACACAATAACAGTACTTTCGTACTAGAGATGAGTTCGGGCTCATTTTTTGAAGCCCGAGCCCGAAGACTTTTAATCCGAGCCAGCCGAGTCGAGCAATATTATTTAAGTCGGAGCCGAGCCCGAGCCCGAAATTTCAGCTAAAGATAAATAAAATTCAATAAAATTCCATAAAATTCAAAGAAGTAATTCTTTAATAGAATACAATAAATTTTGTCGTTTGTGCAAATTAAAGACAAATATAGTTGCAAATTTTTAATGCACTTTCTAATTCTTTATATCTATGCTTATGAAATAATGTCCAATCTCATGACTAACTAAGCAATATAAGTCGCCGTTCTGAAATACCCACAGAGCTTCACGCGCCTTCTAGGCACCCGTGCCGCTATTTTTTTTTAAAGTACTTTTATTTTCCATATGAATCACTTTTTAAAAATCTGTTTCAAGCAGCATGTTCAATAAAATAGAAATTTTTCATGAGCCTGAGCCCGAACGCAATTGTGAATTACAGAGCCCGAGCCCGGTTCGGGCCCGGGCTCGGGCTTTCGGGCTCGGGCTGAGCCCGTCTCATCTCTATTTCGTACCCTCGATTCTCTACGGCTTTTCTAAATACGCTGTAGATTGACGCACATTCTAACATTTAAAAAAAGAACAAAATGTAATATTAATGCTGCAATTTCATTATATATATATATATATATAAACACACACACACACAAATAGAAACTTCAATGAGAAATACTACATACTTAATAATTACAAAGTGATTTTCTACACTCCATACAAACTCATGTCTTAGTTTAACAAATTATACACTATTCTAAAAAACACAGTACTATTAAAAATAAAATTTCCGTTTATTCCAGTGTAATTTTGTAAAACTAATGAATTGTATTTCAAATGCCTACACGGAATTCGCCTTACACATGCACATTACTTTGAGTGTGTGCATATTTCGAAAAATTCACTTATCGAAAAAAGTAACGTAAGAAAGTCCATTTTTGTCATTTAAGCTTTTGTGTTCTAATGTTATAATATCCCTCATTCCTAATCTGGTATGCACATTAAACTAATCAATTATGAAAAAAAAATATTTTAAATAACACAGTTTAATTGCCAAATCTTTATTTTACTCACCCATGAACGGTTGCAAAAAGAGCCCTGAAAAAATTTCGTTTCTTCAAAGCAACAACCGCTGTAAAGAAATACCACTTTTAGTAAAAGTATAAATTTAAAAGTTATAAGAAATCAATCATGATTATCTAACCTATATAATTAGCTTCTATTTCTTATATTTTAAAGCCAGTTGCAAAGTAACGAGTAAGGAAAGTAAATAAACAGGTGGCGTTGTCATTGTTGTATCTGCATGGCTCACTGGGATATATACAGGCTGTCCAAAAAGCTCCGTTTTTCCGTACGAGTAAATTTTCGCTTCTTCGACGATTTGTCGCTTTTACCCAACGAATCACTGTTGCCATCTCTGCCGGAAAAAATATGCCTAAAATCAAAGCTAAAAGTATCCAGGAATGGCGTTTACGAATGCGGCCATTGTTATCCATTCCTGGATACTTTTAGCTTTGATTTTAGGCATATTTTCTCCGGCAGAGATGGCAACAGTGATTCGTTGGGTAAAAGCGACAAATCGGCGAAGAAGCGAAAATTTACTCGTACGGAAAATCCCATAGGAGAAACTGGTTTTCGGACAGCCTGTATTTATACAAGTGAGCCATGGTATCTGCTACATTTATTTTTGGATATGTGTGCTTGAGTCCAAGAAGCCGCTTATAAATCCTAGTCGAGTAAAGCGAACGACACAATGAAAGTTTTTATTGGCATAGAGAAAGGAAATTCAAACAACCAGAGCATGGGTGGGGATTGAACCCACGACCGTGCGCTTAGGCGACTGGCCTGGACTAGGACAGGCCCTTAACCTCCAAGCCACCGGTCCTCAAACAAGTGGTGCTGTCATTCTACATAGGGCACATTCATAAACACACAACCAGTTTTACTTTAGGCGTTCTTAAACGCTCATTTTAAAACCGAAACTAGATGATCATCGTTCTTAAAATTCAACTGAGTGCAGTTAGTTGAAAAACTAAATTAGTTGAGACAGGAGTCAGTTCATTCAGTTTTCGACTGTTTGATTACAGTTTCTTTCGTCCAGATAGTACGTTTTTGTGATAAACAAACGCACGCATCACTTAGGCAACGAAACTGGAGAAACTGAAGTCATTCTTAAATTCCATAGAAACTAAGACCGCTAATCACACGTGTTTCAGTTTTTGCACGAAAATTGTTGGCACTTCATGAGATACGAGCACGCCCCTAGTAAAGTTGATCAGGCAGTGAGGGGTAGCCAGATCACCCATTGATTCCGCACATTGCAGGATTGAACGTGCAGCAGTGAACGTCATTTCGCGAAAATGAGTGAATCTGGAATTTTTTCAATCAAAAGTAATAAATACTAATCTTCTTTTCCATCTTATTTCAATGATGGAATGTTGTTAATTTTGTTTGTATACCTAATTAACCCATTCGTGCCTGGATATTTTTGCGACTTTCTTCGATTTTTGCTAACACCAGAAGTAATTGATAAATTTCTGATGTCAACTTTTTGAACAAGGGATGATTTCATTTAAAATCGTTATGTATAAAAATTAAAATGTCAACATCCTACTTGCCGTATTAAAATATTTTGTGGAATTGAGGTTCAATACTCGCGAATAAAGGCTAGGAAAAATAAATAACGTTTTCGAATGATAGCGATAATGCCGTCCCAAAAAAGGTACTCTAGGCATAAATGGGTTAATGAGCATAGCATTTATATATCGAACGTTTCTTTGAGTGCAGGTAGAGGAGTAACAGAGAAATGCTTTAGAGCAGTCAGTATCTCCAGATCACGTTTTAGGTGTGAGTAGTGCCTAATAAATAATCACCAATATAATTTTTTCATATAATAGCAGTTTGTCATTCGGCACAAACTTTTCTAGAACATGTTCATATCGAGAAGTTATCGACATACTCGCAACTCCATAACTGGTCCATATCTCGTCAATAATGAGTCGTAACCGTAACTTGTTCCGGCGGCACAAATCCCGATCCCGCGGGCTGCGGAATCTTCCACAAATACTTGCGGGACAAGTCCTGCGGGATTAAGTCCGTAATCCCGCGGGATTGAACCTGAAAAATAATTTATTTTTATTACAGTTTTACGCCTCTTTCCCGATCATCCATTGGCCAAAAATATTTGCATAACCCATTTATGCCTAGTGTCCCTTTCTTGGGACGGCATTTTCGCTATTATTCGAAAACGTTATTTATTTTTCCTAGCCTTCGTTCATGAGTATTGAGCCTCAACTCTACAAAATATTTTAGCATGACCAAGTAGTATGTTGATATTTGAATTTTTATGCATAATGATTTTAAAAGAAATCATCCCTTGTTCAAGAAGTTGACATCAGAAATTTATCCATTATTTCTGTTATCAGTAAAAATCGAAGAAAGTCGCAAAAATATCCAGGCACAAATGGGTTAAGATGAACAATAAGAACCAGCTATCTTGGGCGTTCATACCAATTGGCAGATAGGCACCTTAGTCCCCCCAGCTCCCATATTATTATGACTTATACGTACTGGTATAACGCAGAAGTGCTTCAACACTAAATATTGTATCTTTCTGGGACAGGACCCTTGACTTGTCCTCCACCAACGCCCCCTAGAGAGGAAAGCCGCGACGCTTCCTTGTGACGAGTAGGTAAAGCAAAGCATTTCCATTGGGTTTCTCCTCTCTCCCGAACCCAATGGAAACGCTTTGCTTTACCTACTTGGTGTGACGTCACAAGTAAGCGCCGCAGCTTTCCTCTCTAGGGGGCGTTGCCTCCACCCTCCGTAAGCAACCATATGGCCGCCCATGCTAATGATATCTTTAAAAGGTAAATTTTTATTAACCACTAGAAAATTTATGGTTCTCCCTCAGGGTTTCTTACAAAGAAAACAAAGTCTTGTTAAACGCTTTTGTATTCTCTATCAAAACAAGATGAAGACTAGGAAGACAAGCCTCTTTACTTTGTCTTTTTTGCATTCTTTTTTGGCAACTAAGAAATAACAGTACATTATTATGAATATCATGATTATAATTCTCATATTTATGTAAGGTATTGTATTAATTATCAAATAAGATAAAGCATTATTGTTAAACTTTAGAGTTTACAATCTTACTTGTTCCATTTTTTTCTGTATCGAAATCAATTTTTACTTGAATGAAATATTAATCCCGTGGGATTGCGGGATCCCGCGGGATCAACAAACCTCAATCCCGAAATCCCGCGAAGGGAAAAACAGTGCGGTATTGCATTCCCTACACAAAACGGCTTCTATATTGATATCTTATGGGCAAGTTCTGAATATCCATAAAGACAAATTCTGAACAAATTCAAGATTTCTCTTGTTTATGCCAAAATGGAGACATAATCTGGACGTTTAATGTCCATTTCATGTCACTTTCGATACATATTATAGACTTTCCAAACGATACCATTAAAATGACGTCCAGCAACTATACACACGGACATATTATTCTAGTCCCGCAGTGGACTGGGCGCTAAACTCCGTACCCATAAGAACACGGCAAGTGAAGCAGCATCTGGCTTGGCCAGTGCTTGGGAGGGACTTCCCCCTATCGGCCCGTCCGCTGTGGAACCGTGTACGCTAATGGGAGCTGGTGCACGTAAAATCCGTCGTGGCTCCAAAGTCCTCCAAGTTGTTAAACGATACCTCTGGGGGTGCCGATTTCAGGGGGTGGGTCCCTCCTCTGGAATTGGTTCAAAATTACGGGACCCCGAGCTAAGACGGACTTCCTCCCACTGGGGCTCATTGAAATGGAAGCCGCTCCTTCGGCCCATCGCCTGCCTATATAGGGGGATCTGTCACCGCAACGCGGTTGCCAGAGGGCATTGGCAACAACAACAACAACAACATATTATTCTTTATAAGTTTCTCGTGAAATGGACATAAAATACCCGCGAGTCCTGTCTGGATAATGTTAGACACTATCTTTACAAACGAAAAACAGACTGACAAATATAGAACCTATATTCCAAACCCTTTAACCCATTTGTGCCTGGATATTTTTGCGCCTTTCTTCGATTTTGACTGATAACAGAAATAATAGATAAATTTCTGATGTCAACTTCTTGAACAAGGGATGATTTCTTTTAAAATCATTATACATAAAAATCGAAATATCAACGTCCTACTGGGTCATGTTAAACTATTTTGTAGAGTGGAGGCTCAATACTCATGAATAAAGGCTAGGAAAAATAAATAACGTTTTCGACTCATAGCGAAAATGCCGTCCCAAAAAAAGGACGCTAGGCATAAATGGGTTAAATTTTGCTGGAAATCGTATGCTGTTTATCACAAATTGTGCTCCACCAGCGGTCGAGCTCTGAGCTGGGTGCCTGGTTCAAAAGCAGGTCACGTCCGCCGACCTAGCCTTTCGGAGTTTTACGTGGTTTTCTCCCAAACTTAACGTAAATACGGGCTAGAACTCCTAAGAAAGACCCCACAAAGAGCACTTCCCCTTGTGTAGTCCATTTGAGATGGATTTATAAGGAGGTCTTCGAACTAAGCACACAAATCCGAAATACATGTTGCACAAACAAACAAATTATCATAAATTCTTTATTTGCAGAATTTTTGTTTTATGATTTATTTCTATACTAATTAATCGAAGACTGAAAAGTAAACAAGAAATTTCTTGCAGTATAACTGAATGTCCAACTAGTAATTAAATCCTTATTCTATTTGACCCCAATACCTTAAAAAAACTTCAGATGATAAATATCAAAATCATATTTACTCCACAGGCATAACCGGACGCCAAACAAAAATTGAAGGTATCGATTTTTTTTTTCTCCCCTTTACTACTTGGATATCTTCCACATGCTCCCACTCCACCATAAAGTGCCGAATTTTATTTTGTATACGCCTCCCCGAACTAAATTTCAGCTCCACCAGTTCGTATAACATAAAAAGAAAACTTCCAAGTTGATAAATAAATTCTTTCTCGTTCTTCTTTTTTCTTCCCGCGGAATTATTTATGCTCTGCCTCTGAAACCAACCAGCAAATATATTTTAAATCAAAATTTAAATAATTCCGCGATTATGTGTGATTTCCGAACGTTGGGAAAAGGGTGCTGATTATTAAGTTAAAAGCCGGAATGAGTATAAATTCTGTGGTGTAGCGTGTTTTATTAAGCAGAGAGAAAAGTTTTTTGATGTTGAAAAGCAAGTTTCTCTTCATTTTTACAAGAACGAGAGAATTAATATGAATAGATTGTTCGCTTAGTGATGTTATTTGTAAGTTAAATTGCCGTAGAATTGTTCTTTGGACTTCAATAAAAGTAAACAATTTAGAAGAGATTTTTAGAAAATTTATTTTTGCCTCTTTTACAAAATTCTCTTATACAGATTTTCAAGATTTCAAAATAATAAATAAACTTTTTTTAGAGATATATCTTTTGTTGTGTCTAAGTTCGAAGTTTTATGTAATAAATGCGTAAAGAAAAATAAAAATAATACTAAGGAATTTTTAAAACTTATTTTTCAAAGTTATTTTTTTCAAGTTTTTGCTAATAAAATTACATAAACTCTATAACAATCAGTTAGCAGCTACTCAGGTGGTGGGGAAAAACAAATATGCATACATAAAATCTTAGAATGTACATAATTGTTCGGTATCTCTTCAGCGATCTTTATGGATCATGTTGATGAATGAGTCTAGCAACCACGATAGTGACCACGTTTCAGTGACAAAAACCAATCCTTTTGTTAAGCATTTCAATCAGGGAGACACAGTTTTGAACACCTAGAAACGAATTAGAAGAGACAATTTACCGGTAAGATATCTCACCCGTGACTTAACCCTCGTGTTTGAATTAATTTGCGTGTCAAACGTTTGCTCAATAAGGCTGCAAAGGAGTGAAACGGCAGCCAATACTTAGTCCTTTAAAATAAGTACACAGATTTGCATAAAGTAAGAAGTTGAGCACGGGCACTTTGGTAAAGTGCCTATTGGTTCTTCCCAAAATAACTTTCTTGAAAAAGAATTACTTTTAACCCTCCTAACGAGCTGAAGGGGGGGAACTGCATGATCTCGAACTCAAGATATTGAGCTTGCTTGTTCCAAAAGTTATCCAAAAGGTTCGGCTTTCAAATGCCAAAATGTAGCTTGACGCGATGGCGAGCATTCGTCCCGCACACCGTTTCCTTTTTGAGAGTCAGTCGGACTTTGTTGCCATGTGTTGTGGGCTTTGCTTCCTTAATAAGCAAGGAGAAGAATAGAGTGCTGATGGCTCTATCAGTCGTTGAGTTCTGTTGTTGAGTTAAGGCAAAGCTTCATGATTACTATTTTTTCTTGAAAGGAAATGCCTTGGGTGGAGGTCATTTTAAGGGGTTCTTACGCGTATTCGTGTTATACCTGGAGAAAGCCGCCCAAAACTCCAGACCGTTAAATCGACAGCCATTGGGTAAGACAGAATTCTGAAGCTTTACACATGCCGTCACGTTTTTGGCTGCTGTAAACGAAATCGCAGTTTGTTTGTTCAGTTAAGCAAAATTACATAAGGGCTTTTCTTAATCCAGATAAAATGCGTTGCCTGGGTAACAGAGCGAACATCTATTTATTAGTGGTTCTTGTTTTGTTAAGGCAGAAACACACTAAGGCTATCTGCAGAAAAGAAGAATGCTCTGGAAGAATTACTTCTTAACCCTCTGAGGCGCAACCCTTTCCCAATGCTGAAAAAAGGGCAGCCTTTGTCATCGCTCGACTTAACTACCAGCAAGATGGCGGACGATCGAAACGTTCATTGCGTGCCACAGATCCAGAGACCGTTTTTTAACGCAGCTGGCTGTGCCGGGCACAGCCAGCTGTCGTCAAAGGTCTCTGGATCTGTGGCACGCGATGAACGTTTCGATCGTCCGCCATCTTGTTGGTAGTTAAGTCGAGCGATGGCAACGGCTGCCCTTTTTTCAGCATTGGGCCATCTATCCAGCTGTTCTTCGTATTCTTCCATTTTTCAGCAGATGTCAGTGCTGTTAAAAATAATCGTGACCATTTTTTTACGAGAAATGACGTGCTAAAAAGTAAAGGATTCTCGTGGAACTATGTCACCCGCAACTATTTTTATAGAAATCAAATCTATTCTTCGTGACTGGCAGCAGTCAAAACGTCAGAGTTTGGTGTTCCCAGAGCGGGATCACTGCGCCTTAAAGGGTTAAACGCTTTTTTAAAAACAAGATTTTCGATTAAAATACGTAATTCACATCAATTTACGAACAAAGTGTTTCCCAGCCCCCCCTTTTACAGTTGCTCGAAATAGAGTGTCTACCTATAAAGCATTTCGCAATACCTCAGTTGATCCAATTTAAAAGCGCGTGTATTCTAATTTAAAACTTAATACAATTGTCACACAACTGTGGATTAAATGTTAACTCAGATAATACTTGGATTCCTTATTCCTTTAGAACTAAAAAAGAAAGAAAAGAATTATAATCCTAAAGCTTAAATTGTAAATACACAATTACATGTGATAATTAAATACTTATTGTCTGAGATCACTCCCGATTCCCTTTCATAATTAAATAATTTTCATGTAATGTTTCTTCATTCGCTAGGTGATCAATTTTTACGTTTTACTTGACCTGCTGCTGCCATCTATTGGGGTAAAACTAAACTAAGAGGAAAAAAATTATAAACAGTTGTTAGTTCGTCGTTCGCCAACTTCTCTCAACAGCTACCAAAGTACGCAAATAATAACGTAAATATTATAAGAAGTAAAGGATTTTTATAGTAAGGATTTTTCGCAACTTTTAAGCTCTTTTCAAGAAATTTTAAGGCTATTTATCATTTCTAGCACAGTGGCGGCCCGTGGTCAAAACTGTTAGTGCAGCCGGAAGCATATGAGCCCCCCCCCCCCCCTTTCCTCCGGACAGGATTGGAAAATCTTTTGTTACTGAATTCGAAAGCTGGCGGATTAAGCCCTCACCAAGGAAAAAAAAAAAGAAATTAGATAAAAAATGTAAGACTTCCTATTTTACTTCCATAAAATGGACATAAATTTCAACCAGCCGCTCTTATCCTCGAAATTGCATTAATCCGTGTCTGATTCGAAGTTTCCTTAGAATTTTCTTTTGTAACGATAACTTGAGAAGAAAAGAAAAAAAAAAAGAAAACTTACTTATTTTTTATAAGTCAAATCAATCCTCCTTTCTTTTAAACATGCGAATCCGTCAAAGATGTCCCCATAAAAAGGCGTTGTTTTAATTCAGATATCCATAATTTTAAAAGCTCTTTAAAATTTCCCATGTTTAGAGAATTTTCTCGCTCGCCATGTCCTCTAAATGCCAGTTCTTGCTTACTTAAAAACAATACTACTTTGATGGGTAATTGTCCATTCATAAGCGTCTATTCAGGCTTACCTTCTTGATAAATTCAGCAATATAAAGTCGAGAGTTTTCCAAACATATATTCTCCTTACCCCCTCCCTCCTTCTCGTCCGAGCCAATCAGTTAGTCGAGTTCTCAAGTTCAGCCGCCGTTAAAAAATCTTTCATCGGCTGTATTAGCTGCATACTCCCTATGCCGGAGAGGCTGCTTACGTAGTCGTTGTCATGGCAACGGTGCTGCCAATTTTCTTTTCAGCGCTCTGGGCTGAACCAAAGATTTTCCCAATTCAATTGCGGGAAGATTAAAGTGCTTTTTTTCTGAATGAGCGATCCGGCCACAATACGTTTTTTTTGTGTTTGGTTTTTTCGGAGATTTTTTTAATTTACTGTAGGAATTCCACAATTCTAATCTGAATTCAGGAATTCAGAAAAATTAGTAGAATAAATTATTAGTATGTGAATTAAAGTATGTGCTGATAATTTCAAGTGCAGCCCGGCTGTACTTGCTGTATCCCACGAGTCGCCACTGTTCTAGCATATGACACTCTGGACGTAGATTAGAATAGGACAAATAGCATATGTATTATGGGAAAGCTACTCAAGGGTTATCCAACAAGGGTGGGAGGTGCCTTGGTTTGAGCACTTTTTAAGGGGTTCTAACGCGTATTCGCGGACAGCTGGTGGACAGAAATATTGAATATTCAATAATGAATACTCAATAAATAAATAAAACATAATACTTATACAATACGAAACAAAATAGTAACAACAAATTGCATTCGCATTTAAAAATTTTATAAATAGCACAGTTTTTTGAGAAATTTGTGAATAACATTTTTTTAGAAGCAAAAATAAACAGTTTATGTATATTTTTTTTTGCTTATTGAATATTTTCCTAAAATATAGTATATTAAAAAAGATATCGAAGATCAAAGTTTTTGGTTGGTAAAAAGAAGAACATGTACTGACGTGCTTGTTTCTATAAGTATAAAAGAATAAATCATTGATTTTGATGTATGATGTTTGATTTCATAAAAATTTTTAATTTAAGGCCAAAAAATTATCCGGTGAGGGAAGTTACTGAACGATTTTTCGTAATTAACTAATTTTTTCTGTTAATGTCGGGGGGAAAAGTTCGATTTTTTATTGCTCATTCTAATAAAAATACCATTTTTAAACATACACCACAACATTTCACGAAGAAAAAAGTATAACACTATATTTAAGTAAAACTTATCTGTTAATTTGGCTTTCTGCAGCGCTTTCATTTGAACTTTGACTTTACCTCTGAATCTTGACACCATCTCAAAAGCTGTGTTTAATATAGAATGGATCTTTTATATCACACGAAACGGTTGTACAGTATTATTTTTGTTTAAGTTATTTTCAAAGTTTATTTAAACAATAGCATTAATTTACCCTGATTACATACTACGTAATTTACTTGAACATTATTTTTTTGTATAAAACAGACATAGAAAATTTGATGTACACTAGAATACTTTTTCTATGAATTGCATATTACCCTCGTGACTGAAGTACAATAAAATTTCGTTATAATGAACTTTTTGTTTGACGAACATTTCAGATTAACAAAGTATCTCTCTTAAAAGCGAGCCAGAGTACAAATTCAGTCCCAAAGCAATTTCATTTTAATGAATTTTTTAGAATTATAAATTTGATCTTCGGTCTCTTGGAATTTGTTATCCCGAGATTTTATTGTAAAGTATTTCTATAAAAAGAGTCACAGTACAAAGAAATTTCATTTTAAGGAACATTTCAGAATAATGAATTTGATCTTAATTTGTGTCTGGAAATCCGTTATCCCGAGACTTCACTGTAACATTCTATTAAAAGAGAGTCGCAGTACAAATTCAGTCACTATGAAATTTCATTTTAACGAACTTTTCAGAAAAATGGATTTGATCTTCGGCCCTTTGAAATTCATTATACAGAGATTTTACTGTAAAATACTTCTATTAAAAGGGAGTCACAGTACAAATTCGTCCCTAAGAAATTTCATTTTAATGAACATTTCAGAATAATGAATTTGATTTTTTTAATTTGCGTCTGGCAATCCGTTATCCCGAGACTTTACTGTAGCATATTTCTATTGAAAGAGAGTCACGGTACAAATTCAGTCACTATGAAATTTCATTTTAACGAACTTTTCAGAATAATGGATTTGATCTTCGGCCCTTTGAAATTCATTATACAGAGATTTTACTCTAAAATATTTCTATTAAAAGGGATTCACAGTACAAATTCAGTCCCTAAGAAATTTCATTTTAACGAATATTTCAGAATAATGAATTTAATCTTCCCTTAATGAAATTCGTCATCTTGAAATTTTTATGTAACCTATTTCTGTTAAAAGAGAGTCACAGTACAAATTCAGTCACTATGAAATTTCATTTTAATGAACTTGTGAGAATCACGAATTTGATCTTCGGTCCCTGGAAATCCGTTATTCCGAGATTTTACTGTAAAATATTTCTATTAAAAGAGAGTCACAGTACAAATTCAGTCCCTAAGAAATTTCATTTAAACTAATATTTCGGAATAACGAATTTGATATTCGCTTCCTTGAAATCCGTTATTCCGAGATTTTACTGTAAAATATTTCTATTAAAAGAGCGTCACAGTACAAATTCAGTCATTATGAAATTTCATTTTAACGAATTTTACGAATAATGGATTAGATCTTCCGTCCTTTGAAATTCGTGTTACCGAGATTTTACTGCATTCATTGAAATAAATCTCATATAGTGCCAGAACGTCCCGCTATCTATAAACACCTACATTCAACGGAATTTCTGTTCCACTTTACAGTAAGTGCACCGGGAAAGTAAATAGAAGACATTTAACAGTGGCGCTAAAGTGGACATGCAATAAACATCGTTTCCACTCCCTCCTTTAAGTAGGCGGGGAAGGAGGACGATAAGACTCCAGATAAGATGGCGCCCCGTGCTCGTCTTGTGTGATAGTAAAACTAGGGCATGCATACCTAAAATGCTGCTACTCTTAGCAACTGGAGTCCTACATTCAATTTTTAATAAATCTCGGAAAACATTGTTTTTTAATCCCTTAGCAACCGCACATTATTGCCCACTATTGCAATCACAGTGATATGAATACAAGGAGACGACATTAGCTATATCTAGGCTTGCCAGATTTCGGAAATATTCAACCGGGACACCGGAATGCCCCCAGTGTCACGGGTATTCATTTGCCCGACCTGTGGCTGAACGCGTTTGCGCTCTCAACTGGGAGACGGAAGATGCCTGGTTCAAAACCAGGCCGAGTCCGCCGACCTATCCGTTCGGAGTTTCCCGGGGTTTTCTATGAAACTTCGCGTAAATACGGGTTAGGATCCCTTAGAGAGTCCACCACGGAGGGAAATTTCCTCCCCTCGGTGCAGATTCCTGTCCGTAACACTACATTTACATTTTCCCCTCAAGGGTACACACTTTTGACGGGTTTTTGGAGTGTTTTAGAGGATAGTTTATTCTCAATGCTATGAATGGTTTACTGATTAAGAACCTGAACCAGGGGTATTAATAAATGACACAAGCATACAAATTTAAACATTTTATTTCTTACATGTTTATAAGTTGCTTAAGTAAAAAGAAACACTTTGAATGAGGAATAAAAATTTGAACAATACTTATTGACACACCACCACTCTTCGATAGTTCTCACTTTTTATACAGTACAGTGAAACAAATGACAAAGTAATTATCCTTAAAAATCCTTCACAGTTAATTATTTTTAGACTTTTTTGGTCATCTATAATCAAATTTTTTACCGGGACGTGAAGCAAACTGGCCGGGACACCGGGATTTTGTCTGCAAACCGGGACTGTCCCGATCAAACTGGGACGTCTGGCAAGCGTAGCTATATCTGATAGTGAATCCGACACTGTAACCGATCCGCCATATTGCTTAGACCACACAGCAATAGGACTGTGTTATTCTATGGCGACAGTTCCAGTTTTAAAGAAGTAATGTCGCCAAAGTGGGCGCCAAGAACAATTACATATTTGGCATAACTGTAAAACTTTTAACTGCAAAATGCTGAGATTTTGTATTTAGAACTATTGTAATGTATAATTGTGCATCTTTACTTTTTAATCCATAAAAACCGTGCATCTTTCACTGTTATTTAAAAATAAACCAACAAAATGTTCCGCCATACTTAGACCAGCACAGTTACTTCATTTCATCCAATGCTGAAGATGGCTAATACCGTCTCCTTGTATTCATATCTCTATGATTGCAATATTCTCGATCAAAATTAGATGAAGACTAGGAGGACGAGTGCCTCTTTACTTTGTCTTTTTTGCATTCTTCTTCTTTAGCAACTAAAAAATAACAGTACATTATTATGAATATCATGATCATAATTTTCATATTTATGTAAGGTATTGCATCAAGTATATCATCAAGATAAAGTATTATTGTTAAACTTCATAGAGTTTACAATCTTACTTTTTCCAACTTTTCTCTATCGAAATCAATTTTTAGTTGAATGAAATATTAACCCCGTGGGATTGCGGGATCCCGCGTGATCAACAAATCTGAATCCCGCAATCCCGCGAAGCGAAAAACAGTGCGGGATTGCATTCCCTACACAAAACGGCTTCTATATTGATATCTTATGGGCAAGTTCTGAACATCCATACAGACAAATTCTGAACAAATTCAAGATTTCTCTTGTTTATGCCGATACGGGGACATAATTCGGACGTTTAATATCCATTTCATGTCACGTTCGATACATATTATAGACTTTCCCAACGATACCATTAAAATGACGTCCAGCAGCTATACACACGGACATATTCTTGATAAGTTTATCATGAAATGGACATAAAATGTTCGAGAATCCTGTCTGGATAATGTTAGACACTATCTTTGCAAACGAAAAACAGACTGACAAATATAGACGAACCTATATTCTAAACCATTTAAATTTTGTTGGAAATTGTACGCTGTTTATCATTAATTGTGCCCAACCAGCGGACTAGCAAACGGAGCTGGAAGACTGAAGATGCCTGGTTCAAAACCGGGTAGTGTCCGCCGACCTAGCCGTTCGGAGTTTTCCGTGTTTTTCTCCGAAACTTAGCTTAAATACGGGTTGGGACAACGCCCCTAGAGAGGAAAGCTGCGGCGCTTACGTCTGACGTCACATCGAGTAGGTAAAGCAAAGCGTTTCCATTGGGTTTCTCCTCTCTCCCGCGCCGGGGGAGTTAGTTGGGCCCCCTTAGAAAGACCCCCTACGGAGCCCCCCCCTTGTGTTGTCCGTTTGACGAGGATTTATAAGCGTACCCTTTGGGCAAAGCACGCAAATCCGAATAGGGATGGACGCGAGACGAAAAATAAGCGTCTCGCGTCTCGCAAAATAGCCTAAAAGCTTGTCTCGTCTCGCAAAAATCCCTATATCGTAACGTTAAAAATGTCTGTCTCGTCTCGAAAAAAAGCTGTAAATCTCTGTCTCGTCTCGCAAAAAAGTCGTCTCGCGTCCATCCCTAAATCCGAAATACATATTACAAAACCACACAAAAAAATAAGCAATGAAATTTGAACTGCATGCAGATGACTAATTAATGAAAAGAATATTTACATCTGCATATACACTTGATTTAAAAATTAAACTGGTACTCCAAAGATAGATTTTTTTCTTCCCGATGTTTCCCAACTTCCATAACATTTATTTTTTTACAGTGCAAGTACCTTCGCGTATGCAAAGTATCAATCTAAATACAGTTATTTCTGAGAAAGAAAAATGTCGCAGTACTCCTCTTCGTAAGAAATAAATAATCGTTCACTCCATTTTTTTTTCATTTTTTTAATGCTCATCGATACTTTACAGAATTAAAATGGTGGCAGGTATGAAATGTTCTTCACCACTCTTCATTTCCAAGTATAGACAGACCCGAGGGAAAATATTGAGGCGCAAAAGATGGATGGCTTAGAATATTTCAATGCCTAGATGCGATTTCACACTGCGGTAGAATAAATATCGACAGATCCTACAATAAGGCATCTTCTTTCAGTACTATCTTTTTTTACTGAAAAATGTTTTCTTTTTTCAATGGGATGGATACTGCGAACGAAAAAAAAAATGCATGTAACGATTTATTTAAAAAATGTGTGCGGGTGATTGATATTTCTTTAATTTGTGAGGGGACAATTTTCAGTTCAAATAGTATGAAGATGATTTTAGATACATCAAATGTTTAAAGAAGAGATGGTATTAAAAAATAAATAACTTTGTAGATGATAGTTAAGACAGGGAAGCGAAGATGATAGGTAGGTTCTAAGATGGTCTTTGTACATTAAAAAAGCATTGTTTAAGCACACATTATACATGGGCGTAGCTATAGCTTTCTCATTGGAGAGCTCCAGCTATGGTATTGGGGGGGGGGGGTGTCCATTTAAGATTTGATTGACAGTAATTTTTATTATAAAAATTTTCTTAAAAATTGTAATTAATTTAAATTACAATTAATTATTAAAAAATAATATTTAAAATTAATTAAAAAAGTATAATTTTCTTAGTTATAAAAATTTGTGATGTGACTGATCTCCATTACAAATTTTTAATCTTCTTTATAATAAATTTTCTATATTATTCATTAAATTATAGAATTTACAAAATTAATATAAATTTTTAGCTAAAAAACATTTAAAATTTAATGAACTTTAAAGATATTTTTACCGTATATTATTTTGAAGCGCAGATACAAAATGTGGATATTCGGCCAAAATTAGCATTTTTTGCTTAGACTAACGGGGATGTTCAGACCCTCTGAACCCCCACACCCTTATATACGTCCGTGTTTAGAAATAAGGACTATGGCAACATTTCAGATCGTACAAAAGTGGTACTAATACAAAGGCAGTAGAGATCCTTTATCTAGGTTGTAGCGACGGAATACGTACAAATCAGTACAAGTTGACGGAATGTTTCACGACTAAGATAATTTTTTTTTAGTCATTATTTTGGCTGCAGAACCCACAAAGCTTGCCTGACCCAGGAGATATATCTTAACCCTCTGATGGGCGACGGTAAGTGTACTTTACACACTCTCAAAAAAGTATTCCAGTGAAAGTCGAACCTCCTACGTTGCTCATTAAGTTCGGCGACCTTTTGGTGATATATCTCAAAATCTAGGGCCAGGACGGTTCACCGAAGCAATGACTAGTTTAGACATCGCTCCATTTCTATGGGACTGTTAAAATAATGGAATCGCCAAAGATGAGAGAGTAAACAATATGCAGGTTTTTTTTTCCGGCATGATCTTGGATGACTAAATAATAAATTCAACGCCACCGTAGATTAAAACAAGTAATATATATAAAAAAAATTAAGTCAATTCCTACTTAGGTCAACAAAGAAAAGTTTTATTTTAGTTACTTTTTATGGAATTTAATTAATTAATGAATTAGCATTTGGAAAAACTATTTGAATTTGAGTGGATGAATAAAAAGTATTTTATTAACGACCAAATTTTGCGATATTTTGGCAAAACTCACCAAGGTCGATGACAAATGGCGAGATTTTGGGCATTAACCAAACAATGACTGACAACAGATGTAATATATTGAAGATGTCCATAGACATTGATGTATTGAAATCCTTTTGGGTAATCCTGAAAATAAACTCTCCAGTAGATGAAACCAAAAATCGAGATGCGCAACTAGATGTTACAACAATCTTATGTATGAAATTTCAACATTCTACGATTTTTTTTAGATTTGACAGTAAAATACATACACATGTACACACCAAGTTTGGTGACTTTTGGTGTACTTCTTGAGAGAGGCAGGCGATCGGTCGGACCATTACCTAACTATATGGTAGGACGGTATTGTACTTGAAATAGATAAATGTCCCTAAAACTGCCATTGACCTTAAAGTGTTAGAAATCTGTTCCTGTAGCAACACAATAAACGGAAAAGACACTTTCTTCGATGAAAAAATTCATTTTGTAACCCTTAAAAGCCTATATCACTTCTGAGTCGTTTGAACTAGCCTAATATCTCTAAAATACGCTTTAATGAATTTCTGCCCATAGAGCGCAATGTATTTAAAATCTTTTGGGCGGCCCTGTAGATAAACTATTCAGTGGAATGGGACCGAAAGGGCGGGTGCACAACTAGATGTTACAACAATCCTGAATATAAAGTTTCAACATTCTACGTCTAATAGTTTTTGAGATATGCGAGTTTAATGAATTTCGGCCAATAGAGCGTAATATATTTTGAATCTTTTGGGCGATCCTGTAGATAAATTATCCAATTGATTGTGACCAAAATTGTATTAACGTCCAGTGTCATCCACTACAAGTTTAAAAAAATGTATTTGAACTGGTGTGGATGAATAAAAAGTATTTTATTAACGATTGAAAATTTGAACAATATATATATATATATATATATATATATATATATATATATATATATATATATATATATATATATATATATATATATATATATGTATATATATATATATATATATATATATATATATATATATATATATATATGTATATATATATATATGTATATATATATATATATATATATATATATATATGTATATATATATATGTATATATATATATATATATATATATATATATATGTATATATATATATATATATATATATATATATATATATATGTATGTATGTATATATATATGTAATGTATAAAAAAGTAATTTGGGTTTTACTAGTTTGGGTATTGTTCAAGCGGTACTTTCACTGTAAGTTTTGCTTTTCTGTCTTACTTTTGTACTTTGCTTTTCTGTCTTACTTTCTGTCTTACTTCTGTCTTAGTTTTGCTTTTCTGTCTTACTTGCCACGCGCGCTCTGGAGCTATGTTTTATTTATTTTGTTATTTGTCAGTAATCAGGCCGTCGATTCTGTGTTCTTTAGAGTGTACACGTGTCCCCACGCCTTTGTAGTCCCGGATGCGGGTCATGTTGGTAAATGTGTGTGGTTCGATCAGAGATAAGAGAGAGGCGGAGTTATGTCTTCGCAAACCACGTGGTGTGGTAAGCGTAAATACTCCCGCACATCGAAAATCGAGAGACTTCTGCCACTGGGACTGCTTAATTAGTCCACGCTGATTTTTGTACCCGTCTCCCCTCTCCCCTTCTCACCCTATATTGTAAATTAAAGATAATGTTTAATAAACCGTTTTACCTACCTTAACTCTGGAACTTTACTGAAATATCTGACGTCACAAATAGCCGACAGGATGATTGCCTGTGTGCCAATTAAAATTTTTAAATTGTAAAAAATTAACGCTCAATAATCTAAGAGACGGGGTACACTGCTTACCCGAAGATGCGGAGTACGCCGGAGATGCGACTGCCTACCGATCAGAGATACCCGACTTGCCTCTTCGCCGACTGCAGATATCTGGACTTCTCATTCCCTGCTTTGATGAAACTACTTTCGCCTGACCTCCCATCGAATCCTCCCATGAAGCCCATCGAAAAATTTGCGCTCCTGAGTTTTCCATAGCGACTAACGACGCTGATGCCGACACGTAAATTAAAGAAATGCCTGCCCTCCGTTATCTGATATCATCTTTCTGTACCGTGTTTACTATCCAGAAATCTGTGCCTCCTTATTTATTTTTTTTTCTTCACACGTCCACTGTTATTTTGAAAATCCGATGGAAATCGACGGAGTTTCACTGCCTTCATTGCACCCAAAACAGGCCCCACGAGAAGTGTGTCTCACTGGTGAATCATTTCCCCCTTTTCTCCGAGCCGAATATTTTTGTTTTTGTGCGTACAACTTAGGTTGACCGAAACTCCTTCTGCCTGTATTTAAATTGGGAGAGAAGATATTATTTTTGTGTGTGTGTTTTGTTTACGTTGAAGAATGACGATTTCAACTTGTGGATATTGATTAAGTGAAGTACGTATATTTTCAGAGTTGAAGTGAACATTAGAGCATTATATTTAAATGGTTATTAATTGTATGTGTTATTTTAAAGTGCTATTTTAATGTTGATAAAAAAAAGAAAGAAAAGAAAAAAAAATTGTATTGACATATCTGCGCTTCTTTTGATTAATATAGTATTTTCATTAAGGTAAGTTTACAATTGAATTGTGTTATTAAATATTTTATTTCAATTGAAGTTTTATACTGGTCTTACTATTATTAAATTAATGCTTAAATTACTACTACATTACTTATATTTCCTGAAGATTTGAAAATCGAATTTTTGTTATTTGCATACTATGACGTAGTTTAGATTCATTTGATTATTTACCTGAAATGACTTACCGATTGGGACTCTCAACTTGACACAAATTCTAATTTACTTGAGATTATGTCATTTTATTCACTGAAAAGTCACTTGAAAATTTATGACAAATTCATGCACCGGGTACTATAACTTAAATGAAAACAACAAATACTTATTGTGTCAATGTAAATAAAAAATTTTCTTGCATTATATTAGGTTTGCTTAAATGTAGATATTTTATTTTGAATATTTACTGTGTAAAATTTTTGTGTGCCAAAATGATCGTATATTATTTCCTATATTGAATAATGATGCCAACCATTTTTTTTTCATGTAATATAATTTAAATTTACCTAGACGGTTTAACTAGTAATTAAACCTCTGAGGAGAGTATTCGCCCTCAGATTGTTAAGAAATACTAGTAATAACCAAATAAGAAAGTACAACAAGACATTGCTAAAAATAAAAAAATGTCAGGTCACATAAATGCAGTACCTCATGCAGGCTATCATTTATTGTATTACCTTGCCAAATTCTTCTAGCAAACGTTCCTGCTAATACTGCTGTTTCACAGCTATGGTTTTCGAAATTTTCTACACACTATGCACATTTTTACATTGCCTTTACACTAAATAAATTTACTCCATTTTACCAACTGCATTTTGCCAACTATTTTGCCAACCATTTTGCCAAGTTATTTTCATTCTATTCACTTTATGCCATGCAAGCCAATGCCATAAGTATTTGCCAAAGAAAATGAATGTCAGCCATGTTTATTCCATTTTGTTTAATTATATTACTATATTGTTGTACAGTATTATTGTATCCCATCTAGGTTGTAAATATTTTACTTGTGATATTTTGAAAAAAAAAAAATGTGCGCACTCATTGTTTTATTGTTTATTGTAAGATTTTTGTACTACTGCATCATTATGTTTTGTCGAATTTTAGAAACTGCATCCTGCCTCTCAAGTGTTGTACAACATAACTCCAGAATTCTAGCCAGAAAATTTTAAGGTGTCTAAACTTGTAAATTAGATTAGTTCGCAGTTTTAAGATTAGGTTGCAAGGACCTCTGACTCGCAAGTGAGAGACTGGCCACCTCAATGATATTGCTCGTCAGACTTCTTTTGCCGGGGAGGATATTGTAATGTATAAAAAGGTAATTTGGGTTTTACTAGTTTGGGTATTGTTCAAGCGGTACTTTCACTGTAAGTTTTGCTTTTCTGCCTTACTTGCCACGCGCGCTCTGGAGCTATGTTTTATTTATTTTGTTATTTGTCAGTAATCAGGCCGTCGATTCTGAGTTCTTTAGAATGTACACGTGTCCCCACGCCTTTGTAGCCCCGGATGTGGGTCATGTTGGTAAAGTTGTGTGGTTCGATCAGAGATAAGAGAGAGGCGGAGTTATGTCTTCGCAAACCACGTGGTGTGGTAAGCGTAAATACTCCCGCACATCGAAAATCGAGAGACATCTGCCACTGGGGCTGCTTAATTAGTCCACGCTGATTTTTGTACCCGTCTCCCCTCTCCCCTTCTCACCCTATATTGTAACTTAAAGATAATGTTTAATAAACCGTTTTACCTACCTTAACTCTGGAACTTTACTGAAATATCTGACGTCACATTATATATATATATATATAGGGAGAGTGTGAACTTATAGTAGGAATTGAAAAAACAGTCGGACCCTTAACACCATTGCCATTAGTTGCAATGACGCACCAATAACAATAACCGCACAACTTAATAATAGCAACAATTTTTTAAAGTGTCATTTTCTACTGATTCAAATAGATTTCTGATAATTGTCTAGGAAGTAGGTTCGTAAAAATATTCATAAAGCTGGTTTGGGCTAATGTCATGTATACGACGTCGCTTAAAACTTCCTATTTACTCAAAGAGGATTTAATTATTTTTGGTGATCTAAACAAAGTTATTTATATTTTAATTAGCATACCTCGAGAGATTCGAGTCCTTCCATAAGCTCGTATATGACCCGGCGGCACACCTCGACTTTGCTATATTTGCATACAAATTATCTTTCTTCAGAACAGAATATTTATGGCGTTAGCCTATCTATGTGTTGCCATTTCCCCCACTTTCATTAAATGCGTATTTTGAAAGCACACCGAGACTTAATTTTTGTAAATTTGCGTATTAAATTATATTAAACAATTCTCTTTTCCATTTTTGAGAATACAATACAGATTTTAATATAAGAACACTATTTAATTTTAAAAAAAAATGTTTATGTGTATTATTTGTAGAAAGAAAGCCACTTTATAACATTTTGTTAGAAGAAAGAAAAACTGCTTGCACAAATAACATATTGTTACAAAAATCTGGCTGCGAGTATATATTAAAATAGTCCAACCAACTCAAAAAACGAAAATAACACTTTATACGACGAATCGAAGCACTAATTTCTCATACAGAATACATAATTTAATAACACATGCAACAACAAATCATCAACTATCACAGCAGTGTCAATCGTATAGCTCTGCTCGCTATACCCTCGGTCTGTTTCAACCAACTCAACAGCAAGAGAGACGCCCTATTTATAGATTTCCAAGCAGGACGTGACATCCTATTTCTGGATTTTTCTCGTAACTTCTTTCCTGATCGAGATACAGCCAAAATTCCACTACTGTCGAGAAATTTCTTTTGGTCGCCAAAGTCGCTAAATTTGTTGCCAAAACGATCGCCAAGTTTATCGCCAGGGTCAAGGGGTCACATACTCATTTCACTTGCAAGAATGCCTGTACAACTCTCTTTCCAGCAAGACAGTTAATACGGGAAAACAACATTACGGTTTTTTAGCAATATGTGCGTACTTAACAGTAATACCAATACGAAACTAGATAGCCTTTACGTAGCTTTGCCTTAACACAGCACAACGCACTAAATCGGTTAAATAGAGCTCGAGTAATGAATTTTCAAGATTTCCATTGAAATCATCATACCTTGTTGTTACCCCCATGTTATGACCACCGCAACCCCATGGCCGAGTGGATAAGACACTGAAGATGGTACACGGCTGAAATGTGAAGACCCCGCGTTCTGGCCCTCCGCGCGGCCGTCGATCTAACAGAGATTTTTGATCGGTTTTCTCCAGATGTAACGTGAATACGTGTTAGAGCCCCTTATAAAGTACTCCTCCTACCAAGATACCCCCTGTAGATAGATACCCCCTCGTATAGAGTTGCTATAATACAAAAACAAACATAAAACACGAGAGTTGACAAAAAATCCGTCAACGCCTTCGTCTTTTCTGTTTCAAATTTGAGCTTTACACGCTTAAACCAAACGAGCGAAATTCGATCGGTCGGAGCGATTTTTGGCCCAGTTTTCAAAAGTGCGCTTCTCCTTTAGGAGCGTTTTTCGACCACAAGTGCGGATCGAAATATAACAATAAGCAAGTAGGCGAATTCTCAGAAAAAAGGCGAAGCGAGGAGGGGAATTCTCAGAAAAAAGAGGAAGCGAGGAGGGGGAATTCTCAGAAAAAAAGACTGCTTAAAGAGCCCTTTTGCAGAAATGTCGGTATAGGCTTCCAGGAAATGGATTGCTCCGCAATGTATCGTTTTTTTTTTTTTTTCGCTCTTTGGGTTTAAGCGTGTAGGGAACTGCTAGCTCCATCTAGTGGCACTTGATTCATGCGATCGTCTGTTTGTACTTAGACATGGAATTTCATTCGCTCGGGAAATACTTGAACAGGTGGGAGCTCTTGTTAGCGTTGCTTCAGGAAATGCCCACGTATTAGCATCGTATCCGTTCATAAGGTATTGCAATTTGAGGTTATGTAAATCATAATCATTTATTTATATTTTAATTAGCATACCTTGAATGCTAAGAATGCTCGAATGCTCGAATGCTCGAATTTTAATTAGCATACAGGAAATGCCCACGTATTAGCATCGTATCTATTCGTATGAATTGCAATTTGACGATCAAAGCATACGAAGCGAATTGCCACGTATTAGCATAAAGCCACGTATTATTCGTATCTATTCGTAATGTATTGCAATTTGAGGATCTGTAAATCATAATACAAAAAATAATAATCATTGCTATGATACAGCATTTAATAAAATAGTAATATAACATTTTAGGCTATATAACTTCATGCGTTCCTCTTTCTTCTCAGAAACGTGAATGCAGAATTCGCAATTTGCAGATATCCCCCCTCTCCACCTATATTAGCATTTGGGGCATCGTAAATTTTGCATATAAATCGCGCGGCGTATTAGTTAGTAGGTGCCTTTGGCTTGCGTGTACTGTGAAGAAATTATGCATTACGAGGTGATATGGTTTATTAAAACTCTGCTCTCGGAGAGGCCTGTGCATGTAAAGACTAGTTAGAAACACTGCGGCTGCGTTGCGACAAACGTTGATTAAAGTCCGAGGTTCTTTAGATATTTAACTCTTGAATTTAAGTTCGGCGGAGAAATACATTTTAATAATGCGTTGCGGAGAGATTAATCACAAGTTATCGTAGTAAAATGCGAAAATAGGTGAAGTTAAGAGGATGAATCATTTGATTGCCGTCGACAGTCGGCTTGAAAAGTGATATTGCTTACAAAAATAATCTGATGCTGGCACCACATGACTTCATTGCAAGTCTATTTAATCATAAATATTTTCGGTGCATTTCATCTCAAATTATTTCAATCGAAAGCGATACAATACTGCAATAATACTAAGATTCAGAGATTTCTAGCCAAGTAGGGGAGACAATTTTTAGATAGTGGGACAATTTTCCCTTGCTTCATAATAATTTCCTCCCTTTTAAATTAAAGGTATAAATTGAATACAGAGCAAATTTTAGCTTCTATTGTAACTTTTTTCAGAATTTATCCTTATTTTATTCTGTGGAAAAAAAAAAAAAGTTGATCTTCAAAAAATACTCAAGTTGTCCCACTGTGCGCCTTTGCGGGGCACAGTGGGACAGGAATCGGGGTACAGTGGGACAATGAGTAACGAAGATAAAAAATCAGCTATAATATGGTTACACATTATTATTATAGTTAAATTCAGGCTAAGATATTCAATACAGACTATCAATACATTATTATAAGTATTTTTTAAGTTTTCAAATGACAAGTTTTAAAAATACTTATAATAATGATGAAACACATTTAAGAGCAGCGCCTTATTATCGCATGGGCAATTCTGGCATTTGCCCGAGCCCCCTAATTTGTAGGCCCCCCAAATTGTTCCTAAAAAAATTCCTCTACTAATAGTTCGAATTTTTTCAGAAAATAATTATTCATAAAGATTTAGGCAGAATATAAAATTAGTTTAGAAATTATGAAGGTTTCATATGGTTTATTAAAATAAAGCTGTTCTCTCTTGCTGTTCATCATTTACGCTTCATGTTGATAAAAACTGGCCTATCGTTTGAGTGCATATTCTGACTTAATGATTTATCTGGTATATAATGCCTGGTTATGAATTTTTTTTATTATTCTGAGTATTGAGTTCATTGTAGGGAAAATTTTGTAAATTTAGATTTTAATGATTAAAATTCATATATAACAGTAATGTTGTGTTTGCCAGATACTTTTGCTGTGCAATAAAGGTCATAATGACATCTTAATATATGTAACATGTCCGTCCTTGAAATCTTGAGGCACTTTTGTGTAATCGGAACCCACTGAATATGATTTTAGAAATATTAGTTCATTTATCGCTGTATTTTCTGGAGAGCCCTCCTTCCCCACCCCAAATGCCGGAAGTCCCGGTGCCCCATGATGCCATAATCACGGTCTGTTTAAGAGTTGCAAAATTCTTTGCTAAATAATGTTTGATGAATTAAAAATAATAAAGTAACATCCAATTAAACAGTAAACGATAGCAAAATGTTTTCAAAAGTTTATTCTATCTTGGAATAAGATCCGAAGTCATACTGGAAATGATAATTTTGTCATTGTTCCTTCTGCATCTGCATAAGTCATAGGTTTACACACAGAGGGCACTGTGCCACTGTACCTCCAAGAATACCAAGAATACCTCCAAGTCTTCTTAAATCCAATCTCAAATGTTGTACAAAATTTATGATTAGAATAAAAGTCATATGCATGCAATTAAGAAAGCTTTAAATTAAAGCAAAGATATTGATTATTGTATATTAATTTACTGCTGAAATCCAAAAAAGTAAAACTTGTCTGATTTTTCCGACAGTGACAGTAGAAAAAAAAAAAAATGTCTACAACTTCCCTACGAGCGTAGTGTGAGAGTGGATAGTTTCCACTCTGTTGCAATACTAGTTATTTAAATTATGGAATTTTTTCTAATTTTTGAGATTTTGAATCATAGAAAAATATCTATCGAACCACTGTGCCCCATGTTCCCTTATTTAAGGTATAAGCCAAGCTCGGTTCAGTTTTAAAAACGTGCTTTTGGCGCTTAATTTGACGATATTTCAAAAAAAAAAAAAAAAAAAAAAGCCGAAAAGATTGCAATAGTTTGTGAGATTTTGGACACAACCAAAATAGTGATTAACCTCAGACTTTTAATGAATGGAAGGTATCCATAATGTACTGAAACTCTTTGGGTGACCCTGTAAATTATCCAGTCGATTGCAATATTTACAAAGAGAGATGTTCAATTATATGTTATATGATAGTTCTATAGTACTCTCCTCGTACAATTTTTACAATTTTCGCGTCAATCAGCATGAACTTTTGGAATTTTTTTTTATCGCGCAGAAATTTCATTTGCACACCTATATTTAATCACTGTTTAAATAATGTTTGATGAATTAAAAATAATAAAGTAATATCAAATTAAACAGTAAACGATAACAAAATGTTTTCAAAAGTTTATTCTATCTTGGAATAAGATGCGAAGTCTACTGGAAATGATAATTTTGTCATTGTTCTTTCTGCATCTGCATAAGTCATAGGTTTACACACAGAGGGCACTGTGCCACTGTACCTCCAAGAATACCAAGAATACCTCCGAGTCTTCTTAAATCCAATCTCAAATTTTGTACAAAATTTGTGATTAGAATAAAAGTCATATGCATGCAATTAAGAAAGCTTTAAATTAAAGCAAAGATATTGATTATTGTATATTAATTTACTTCTGAAATCCAAAAAAAGTAAAACTTGTCTGATTTTTCCGACAGTGACAGTAGTAGAAAAAAAAAATGTCTACAACTTCCCTACGAGCTAGTTTCCACTCTGTTGCAATACTAGTTATTTAAATTATGGAATTTTTTCTAATTTTTGTGATTTTGAATCATAGAAAAATATCTATCGAACCACTGTGCCCCATGTTCCCTTATTTAAGGTATAAGCCAAGCTCGGTTCAGTTTTAAAAACGTGCTTTTGGCGCTTAATTTGACGATATTTCAAAAAAAAAAAAAAAAAAAAAAAAGCCGAAAAGATTGCAATAGTTTGTGAGATTTTGGACACAGCCAAAATAGTGATTGACCTCAGACTTTTAATGAATGGGAGGTATCCATAATGTATTGAAACTCTTTGGGTGACCCTGTAAATTATCCAGTCGATTGCAATATTTACAAAGAGAGAGATGTTCAATTATATGTTATATGATAGTTCTAAATAATATTACTACTCTCCTCGTACAATTTTCGCGTCAATCAGCATGAACTTTTGGAATTTTTTTTCATCGCGCAGAAATTTCATTTGCACACCTATATTTAATCACTGTTTAAAAATCAAGATCAAAATTTGCGTGCAGGGACTTTTCTTAAATGTCATAGAATGAGGCGCAGATTGGGTTTGATAGGATCCTGATGATAATCATTTGGTTTCTGTATTCTCATAGAAAACATAAGTTATGTACGTGATAATAGTTTTTGTGTGTATTGGTTTAGAATGTTTTTTTCAAAAACCATTCATATTCCTTAGAGTGTTTTCATGGGTAGACAGCCTAGTATACTTTCGTTGCGTTTAGTAATTTTTCATTAAAAACAACTGTTTTTTTAATCGACACATTATTCTTTGTTCATACTTGTGTGTATGGAAAGGGTATACCAGTGGCGGCTCGTGGGATACAGCAAGTACAACCGGGCTGCACTTGAAATTATCAGCACATACTTTAAATAATTTATTCTACTAATTTTCCTAAATTCAGATTAGAATTGTGGAATTCCTACGGTAAATTAAAAAAATCTCCGAAAAAAACCAAACACAAAAAAAACGTATTGTGGCCGGATCGCTCATTCAGAAAAAAAGCACTTTAATCTTCAATTCAATTGGGAAAATCTTTGGTTCAGCCCAGAGCGCTGAAAAGAAAATTGGCAGCACCGTTGCCATGACAACGACTACGTAAGCAGCCTCTCCGGCATAGGGAGTATGCAGCTGATACAGCCGATGAAAGATTTTTTAACGGCGGCTGAACTTGAGAACTCGACTAACTGATTGGCTCGGACGAGAAGGAGGGAGGGGGTAAGGAGAATATATGTTTGGAAAACTCTCGACTTTATATTGCTGAATTTATCAAGAAGGTAAGCCTGAATAGACGCTTATGAATGGACAATGACCCATCAAAGTAGTATTGTTTTTAAGTAAGCAAGAACTGGCATTTAGAGGACATGGCGAGCGAGAAAATTCTTTAAACATGGGAAATTTTAAAGAGCTTTTAAAATTATTGATATCTGAATTAAAACAACGCCTTTTTATGGGGACATCACTGACGGATTCGCATGTTTAAAAGAAAGGAGGATTGATTTGACTTATAAAAATAAGTAAGTTTTCTTTTTTTTTCTTTTCTTCTCAAGTTATCGTTACAAAAGAAAATTCTAAGGAAACTTCGAATCCAGGCGCGTAGCCAGGAAAATTTTTCGGGGGGGGGGGGATATGCACCTGCAAAATTTTTCGGGGGGGATATGAACTTATATGTGTATAAATAGACGGAATTTCATCACTGATCCAAAAAGGATTATCCATCCCCCTGGCTACGCTCCTGTTCGAATCAGACACGGATTAATGCAATTTTGAGGATAAGAGCGGCTGGTTGAAATTTATGTCCATTTTATGGAAGTAAAATAGGAACTCTTACATTTTTTATGTAATTTCTTTTTTTTTTTTTTTTTTTCCTCGGTGAGGGCTTAATCCGCCAGCTTTCGAATTCAGTAACAAAAGATTTTCTAATCCTGTCCGGAGGAAAGGGGGGGGGGCTCATATGCTTCCGGCTGCACTAACAGTTTTGACCACGGGCCGCCACTGAGGTATACCGCACAGAAAATGCGTTAAGATAATTTATTAAATATCGTTCTCGATTATACTAATGGAAGTGCTTACTATGCAGCAGGTACTTTTAAATCAAGTCTGCAATTATTAATTTAGTAAAAAAAAATTTAAAATCTACATCCAGAATATAATATAATAAAAAACACGTTAACAAAAATCTGCCAATAATCTACTGCCTACAAATCAGCCTTATCATAACCAAAAGTCCTTCGACCTCATTTTAGAGGGTGGGTGGAAGTGAAAGCATGAACTGGACACCCATATAATGACTAGTTTTAAGGCGAGGTGTATTCATCGCTGCAAATGGGGTGGGGTGGGGAGTACCCTCTCCCCAGGGGAAAAAATGTTAGCCCTATCATAGAAAAATTAGATTTTCTTAGAATTATCCCTACGCAAACATCAAAGAAAAACTGAGAAAAGATCCTAACCCTCCCTTCCACATTGGCGATCAGTCATTGGCCACCTGTTTTGACTGTTCCATTTTTAATCTTGAACCCATGTTTAATCTGTTCGCGACCCATTCTGGTAAGCAACATCGGTCAAAGAAGGAGAGTATTCCCCTCTGTGTCTCTTCAATAATGAGAGCGAACAGGTTAAACACGGGTTCAACAGTCAGTTTGTTTGAGTGCGCTCAGTGTTGGGGGGGGTGGAATTGCGTCATCACCCCCCCCCTTCCTTTGATCCGCCACTGAGTCAAGACTCCACTCAAGCCACTGTGAAGTCAGTCTCCTTATTTCCTTCGAGTGAGTGCTCCTGTAAAGTTGTTTATCGACCGAGCTTCGGAAGATGTTTTCGTCTTTTCAGCCCAAGTGTATAACAGCTGTCACGAATCTGCTCATAAATAGGTTATTTTGGATGTTTTATACTAAATAATGTGCGATTGAGTTGTGCATCGGTGGTTCAGTGGTAGAATGCTCGCCTGCCACGCGGGCGGCCCGGGTTCGATTCCCGGCCGATGCAACGTGCTTATTTTTTTCGCCTATTCCACTAACGTCCCTTATTCTCTCTATTCACAGTACTTTTTTTTGTAAGGCCACGACGATGAAGATTTTGTTAAATTTGAAGAAATAACACATGTCACGTAGCTTTTAAGCAGTTTATAATATAAACAAATTAAATCAGACACCCTGAAAAATTCTAAATGTTTCTTCAAAAGCTGTTTCATGCACTTCCACAAACAAGACAAATTTGTAAAAGTAGTGTTACTTTCAGAAAAAAATTGTATGGTGAAATTCCTAAGTTTTTTAATAAACCTTTTTTTCCCGTTTTGTATATCACATCAGTTTTACAGGTGAGTGGTTTTGCAAAAGTGCAGTAAAGCTAGTGAAAATACAATCTGAATTATTTTAAATGTTCCTCAGGTGGTTTATTTCCTTCTCAAACACAAGCAGACAAAGCGTGCTGAACTCTCTTTAGAACAATATATATATATATATATTAGTTCTGCCCCTATCTAAGGATTAGTATACACAATAAGAAAAATGAGGTTTTAAGTTTTTCTCAATTGAGTTTGTTTCGATTGGTGTAAAGCTTGTCTAATAACACATATTTTCCCCATAATAATCGTCATTGCAATTTAACATCGCTTAGATTCCGACTACATTATTAGCTGCTAACTGTAAAATAAAAATAAATTTCAGGGTATTGCCCTTTCAAAAAGCTGCTTCTGTTTATTTTATTTTATCTTAAACTAGTGAAGGTAAAGTAATTTCAGAAAAAAAAAAGGTTAGCATTTCGCATTTGCTTTTCTATATTTAAGAAATTTCTCTTTTGATCTGAGCTTGACGAAAGAACAAAGCAAGTTTGATTATAGTCTTGCTGATCTAACTAACTTTTTTTAAATAAGAGTTCGAAAACGGAAAAAAAAGCCCTCATTTCAACTATTTAATTTCCAAGCTCTGCGATAAACCGCAATTTGTGCAAACATCCCCAAGCCTTCTGTATTAGCATTTGAAAATCGTTAAGTATGCAGAATGAACGTGCTATATTAGACGATGGGAATTAAGATTCTGTTATTCTATCAGAAGCAATCATGATATAGACGCAATAGTTTAATAAAAGGATTCTCTCTTCAGTTTCTGTAATAGCCCAACACCGCACCTAATTGGAATGGCAATTTTATGAGATATCAAATCGATATCATTTTATCTATTTTGTCTAAACTTCGATTGATATAGGCTCGTATTATTATGGAACCAGTATTGATGACTTATACGGTTTAACCCATTGAGGCGAGACCCCTTCCCAATGCTGAAAAAAGGGCAGCCGTTGCCATCGCTCGACTTAACTACCAGCAAGATGGCGGACGATCGAAACGTTCATCGCGTGCCACAGATCTAGGGACCCTTTTTTGACGCAGCTGGCTGTGCGGCACAGCCAGCTGCGTCAAAAAAAGGGTCCCTAGATCTGTGGCACGCGATGAACGTTTCGATCGTCCGCCATCTTGCTGGTAGTTAAGTCGAGCGATGGCAACGGCTGCCCTTTTTTCAGCATTGGGCCATCTATCCAGCTCTTCTCGCATTCTTCCATTTTTCAGCAGATGCCAGTGCTGTTAAAAAGAATCGTGACCTTTTTTTTTACGGGAAAGGACGTGCTAAAAGTAAAGGATTCTCGTGGAGCTATGTCGCCCGCCACTATTTTTATAGAAATTGAATCTATTCTTCGTGACTGGCAACAATCAGTACGTCCGAGTTGGGTGTTCCCAGAGCGGGATCACTGCGCATTAAAGGGTTAAACAACGGATCGAGCAGTTGTGATTAAAAATGCCAACTGTTTCTGTGTTATACAAGTGGTTAAATCGATAACCGCGCGGTAGGTCAGAACTCTGGACCCTCACGCTTCAGCCAACTACCATGTTCAGAGTCTTGTTCACTTTGCCATGGTGAGGCCTCGTTCGTTCTTACGTTCTTACTAACTAACAGAAAGAACGCAGTTTTGTCGTCTGCCATGGGTGCAACTTTATCTAGGTACTCCGCCGCATGTAAAACTTTTTGCCATTATCAGATATACTTCTTTAACTGAAGTTGGAAACGACATTTTCTTGAAATAAGAAGGATGATTGTAATACAATGTTTTATTTGTACCATTTAAGTGCGATTGATGGATTATGATTACTTAAAAAAAATCGATATAGTAATCATTCTTAGCACGACATTCTACAAATGTTCAGTCCCGCCTACCCCCAAGGTCTACAATGACTATAGGTAGTCTTTTTAGAAAAAAAATTCACATGGGGCTTTATCATCATCTTAGGAAATTATCTTTTAAAAAATTAAGAAGAAAATTTGTAAGCAAAGGCTTTCTCAAATTTCATAGCCTAAGACGCGAGAAAAAGGTTTAATATGACACATTTGTTTTCTGTATGCATCTGGACAAAATGACAGTCATAAAAAATGATAAAAAGTTTTTGTATTTTTTTAGAAAATTTTTTAAAAAGCATTCATACTCGTTAGAGTGTTTTCAAGGGTAGACTTAGCCCAGGATATGTTCGTTATGTTTTGAAATTTTATTTATTTATTTATTTTCCTAAATTGATAGCAGGTTATTCTTTGCTCGTAGTTGTATCTAAGCAAAAAAGTACACAGTACAGCAGCATGCTAAATTCAATAAGGTAATTTGTTAAACAGCGTCTTCGATTACACAAAGCCGTATTCATACCATGCAGGCAAATTTAAACTAAATAAAAAATAACAGGAAGAAACATTTTTAAGTCTACACTTGTTATTTAGTAAAGCTTTTTTTTTTTTTTTTGAAAAATCTGTACTTTAAACGTAATATTCAGAAAAAGACATTAAGAAAAATCTGCCAGTAACCTGCCCTCAGCAAATCAGCCTTATCATATGACTATTCATCAACAGGTATTGGACCTTATTTTAGAGGGACAAGACACATGGACACTGGATATGAGTATTTTAAAGGTAAAGGGGTGCACACGGGATTTTTTCTTGGAGTGGGCCCAGCCCATATATAATTCTCTTGGGGGAAGTCTCGTTTAGTGTGAAATCTTCAATAATTAAGACTTTCTCCGTTTTTTTTTTTTTAGTTTCTGTAGGTTTTAAAGCATATGACCTCTTAAGTAGCCTTAAGTGGGGATATGCACACAGAATAAAAGACTAGTTCAGGTATGGGCAACCTTTGAAAAGTTGAGGGCCAAACTAAGGCTGTTAGCAAAGTCGCATCCGAATCCGCGGGCCGTATAATTGGGATTTACATGGGATTTTCAGTGGTTTATATGGGTTTTAATACGGGTTTTGCTATGTTCCGGGGCCCGGATCAAAAGCCGTGGTGGTCCACAGGCTGCCCACATGTGGACTAGTTTAATAAGAAATTTATTGGATATATTGCTTATTGGTTTAGAGTTAACTAAAAATACTTACTTTAGAAGAATAAGAATCTCATGAGATCTTAAAACATGTTAAAAGCCATCGAATTAGGCAAAAATCACACGGTCATTTGACAAAGCAGACTTTTAGGAGGGGGTCCAGACCCCCTGGACTGTTTCCTTGTGCGCGCCATAGTAAAAGTGAGATAGATTTGTTGCTGCAAATGGTGGGACTAAATCCTCCCTGGACCAATTTTAGCATAGAAAAATAGATTTTCTTACACTGATCATTATGCAAACGGGGAGGGGGGAGCGGGATGCTAACGTTTCCTTCCAGATGGGCTGTTTGTCGCTAATCAGCTGTTTCGATTGCTTTCGGCTTAGTCAAGTCAAGTCCGCTGTAATGGCATTCTCGATATTCTCTTCAATTGTGCCCCTGTAAAGCTGTTTATCAACCGAACCTCGGACGATGTTTTCGTCTCCAGCCAGAGGCATCTAGCAGCTGTCACGAATCTGCACACAAATAGGTTATTTTGAATGTTTTAGTTTGAATAACGCAATGCAAAGGTGAGCATCGGTGGTTCAGTGGTAGAATGCTCGCCTGCCACGCGGGCGGCCCGGGTTCGATTCCCGGCCGATGCAAAAGACGAATTTTTTAAAATCATTCATTTATATCCTACGTCCTCCCCATTAATTCCAATTTTTATTGTAGATTCTGACATTGAGAATTTTGTTTAGTATAAAGAAACATATGTCACATGGCTTTTGAACAGTTTAAAAAATAAACTAAATCACGCTGAAAAAAATTCAGAATGTTTCTTCAACAGCTGTTTTATACGCTCGCGCAAACGGGAAAATTCTATATTATCGGCAAAACTTTTGGGAAAGAGTCGTAAGGCGAAATTCCTAGGTATGCAGATTACCGTAATTTTTTTTTCCTTTGAATATCCCATATTTTCCATAAGTTGACTGCTTGCAAAAGGTTGGAGAAAAACTAGTGAAGAGTAGTTCTGACTTATTTTAAAACTTCCTGAAATGGTTTATCTGCTTCTAAAACTGTTCGAAAGTCTTTATTTTTAAAAGAGCAATTGTACATTGAAAAATAACTAAGTGTTCACCTACCGTGAGCCTCTGAAAATATCTTTAAATTAGCTTGGTAGCTTAATATAAAGAAAATGCCTGCCAAATGAGACGCAGCTCTGGAAACATACCCTTTTCAATTTTTACAGATTTCCCTTTCCTGCGCTTAACATCACTGAGCTAAATTAAGCATACATTTCGCGCCATATTAGTTAATGGATATTAAGTTTCCGTTATTCTGTTAAGAATGAGCCAGCGGTGTATTAAAACGCTTCGATCCGAGGCTCATATCGTGTGTGACCAGTACAGATCTGGAAAGGGAACGATATCGATGCAGGAGGGAGCCATAATTAATCGTCATCTTCTGAAGTGTTATTTCTAACGCGACAAAAGACGGGTTGGAAAAGATTAAAAAATTGTGTTACCTGAATTTCATCTGTTATGTTATTAATCGACATAAAATTTAAATTTAAAAACCACCGTAGTGTTTTTAACCAATGTAAAAGGGATCGAAAGTCGTGATTTCATTTGATTAATTTAAAAAAAATTGGAGTGACTCCACTCGACTTTCCGAACACTTACGATTAAGATCATTACCAAGCATTTAAATCAATTTTAATCGACGAATAATTCAAACATATATACCAAATTGAAGCTGAATCGAATGCGCCGTTTTAACGCTAGCGCACTTTCAAGTACTTCCCCTCCCCATAGGCCATGATGTAAAAGAAATCTTTGTCGTAGCCCTGTAGAAAAACCATAAGTCCTATGCACACCAAAATCAATACCGGTCTTGCGACGGTGGTTTATAATCCATTTACCCAATTTGAGCTCAATCGAATGCCCCGTTTAGGAGCTATCGTGCTCACTCACTCACTCATTCACTCACACACACACACATATATATCCAATTTGAGCTCAATCGAATGCTCCGTTCAGGAGTTATCGTGTTCACTCACATACACACAAACACACACACACACACACACACACACACACACACACACACACACACACACACACACACACACACACACACATGCATACATACATCTCGTAAAAATAGCATAAATAATTCAGAAGACCTCAAAACGTGTGAATACATCAAAATCTCGAAGTCGAATGTTTTCATGATTACAATACTTTCCTTACATGGTACATGTTCGGAAAGTAAAAATCAGTTGCTGACACGAGATGATTTTATTTTATTTTATTTTTATACGTCTATTAAATTACATAAATTTTGAATTACTTCATTTAACTTATTTCTTTCATCTTAAGATTCTTCAGTAGCATTAAAGTTTGGCGATTTCTTGAGAAATATATGAAAAATTTTCGCCAAAAAGGAATCGAAAATTCTATACCCCAGAACAAGACGAACGTAGTCCATATTACAATTTTCAGGTTAAAGCTTTGATTCTAAACTAAATACCTACCAGTGGGTTAAGTATATACAAATTAAATACATAATGTCAATAATTTTTTGCTGACTGATTCAATTATTAGCTCTGCAACCAGGCCTAGAGTTCATTTCTTATAGTTTTGGTGCCCTCTTGAAAAGTTAGTCTAGTGTGACTTACGTTAGTCTGGTTCTGAGGTACAAAACTTTCATTGACCATAAATAAATAAAACTAGTCAAACAATTTTTAACCCATCCCCACCCCCCACAGACACACACAAAATAAAACTTGAAATAAATAAGTGAAGAAATTTCAATGTTCGAGAATATTGAGCTCAAAAATATAATTTTTTTACAATTATGGAAACTAAAGTATAATCTTCCTATAAAAATCTAACGGAGTATTGCTTAGCTTAGTGAAAATTTTCATTATTCAATATTCTAAAATTCTGACTCGAAAATTATTTCTCGTACTTGTATTATAAAATTCTGACTTCACTTTTTTATTTTCTATGAATTCTCGAATATAAAAGTACTTTTACATCCCACCAACAAGCACAGACTTTGTCAAAAGTATGTCTCAGTATTAAAAATTTTTACTTTCCGAACATGTACCATGTAAGGAAAGTATTGTAATCATGAAAAAATTCGACTTCGAGATTTTGGTGTTTTTACACGTTTTGAGGGCTTCTGAATCCATTTATGCTATTTTTACGAGATGTATGTATGTATGTGTGTATGTGTGTGCGTGTGTATGTGTGTTTGTGTGTATGTGAGTGAACACGATAGCTCCTGAACGGAGCATTCGATTGAGCTCAAATTGGATATATATGTCATAAACCACCGTCGCAAGACCGGTATTGATTTTGGTGTGTATAGGACTTATAGTTTTTCTACAGGGCTACGACAAAGATTTCTTTTACATTATGGCCTATGGGGGGAATTTTTTGAAAGTGCGCTAGCGTTTAAACGATACATTCGATTGAGCTCAAATTGGGTATACATGTTATAAACCACCATCCTAAGGCCGGTATTGATTTTGGTGTGTATAGGACTTATAGTTTTTCTACAGGGCTACGACAAAGATTTCTTTTACATTATGGCCTATGGGGGGAATTTCTTGAAAGTGCGCTAGCGTTTAAACGATACATTCGATTGAGCTCAAATTCGGTATACATGTTATAAACGACCATCCTAAGGCCGGTATTGATTTTGGTGTGTATAGGACTTATAGTTCTCCTAAAAGGCTACGACAAAACTTTCTTTTATGTTATGGCATAATGGCATATGGGGAGAAATTCTTGAAAGTGCGCAAGCGTTTAAACGGTGCATTCGATTGAGTTTCAATTTGGTATATATGTTTGAATTATTCATCGATTAAAATTTATTTAAGTGCTTGGTAATGATCTTAATCGTAAGTGTTCGGAAAGTCGAGTGGAGTCACTCCAGATTTTTTTATTTTTTAGAGGAATGATGTGTCAAACAAAGGTGATCAGGCCAGAGATACTTAACACTGTATATTTAAAACACTGAAATTACTTAAAAACTTGCATAACGTGAACTTAAAAATTTAACAACTTGATTCAAGTAAAATATTGATGATTTTTCAAAAAGCGTTGCATAAATCACTACACTAGAGCAGGACAGACAGACAAGCAAAAATCACCAACACTTTTAAACCTAGCTGGAAGTGGTTGGAAATAAACCCAATATAATTTCTTAAACTGGCGTAATAAAAGTTGATACTTTTCCTCCAGTAATTAAGTTGTAGATGAAGGAGTAAAAATAAGAATTTGAATTTTTTTAAAGAAATAAACATTAGATATGTAGGTTAATGAAAGAAATTTTTACGTGGAATGTAGACTTTCTACGTGGAATGTACACGTACTGTACACGTGGAATGTACACGTACGTATCTTACGTGGAATGTACACGTACTTTAAATTTGGATAAAATTTTAAACACTTGTAAAATAACGCAAATGAAAACATACCGCAAAACCATCGTTTTGGGATGACAGAAAAGCTCCACCATCAATACAGGCAGGAAGGTTAGAACTGCAATGGCGAATCCAGGGGGAAGGCTTAGTGGCGTAGCTAGAATGAGTGACACCCGATGCGATATGGTGTCACACCCCCTCCCCCTGCTTTACAAAATTTTTCTTCCAACCGATTCTTTAGGGCCCGCTTCCTATACCATAGAAAAAAGTTTTTTCTTTCACTGGTGCACATCTAGACGCTAAATTTTTGCACAAAATTTCAGAATCGCCAAGACAGAAGAATAACTGTCTCACTTAACGTCAGAATTGCTATTTTTAAATCTCATAAAACAGTGTATTTTTGGAATTCTTGCTATACATGCAAGCCACCCGAGTGTCACCCTTAGAGGGTAACATATGGAGCAGAGGGCCCCTTCCCCCTTGTAACGCCACTGGAAAGGTCTAGGGGGCTTCAGCCCTCCCAGAAAAACATTGCATAAGGTTAACACTTTGCTTTCTGTACACTTTGTTTACATCAAATGAGCTTCTTTTTTACACAAATTAATCCACCACCCCTCCCCTTTAAAAAAAAAAATTGCACAGATTTCGGCTAATATTTTGCTTATTGCAATTTTGTTTAAGTCCAATAAGCATTTTTCAAAAGTTAGCCTTTCTCTCCAAAGAATTTCTGTATCGACCTCGTAGAGTAGGGACAAGTTGCCATTCGGAAGTAGCAAAAAAAATAGGAAAATCAGGGAGAATAAAAGTTGAAGAAAGGGTGTGGGCATAGGCGTAACTTGGTAAGGGCAAGAGGGGGCAATTGCCGCCCTTAAAATTCAAGAAAATTCATATGTCACCTATTTGAAAATGGTATTTGCTATAATGGGAAACAGTCCCCCCCCCACTCGAATGTTACATGCGAATTTACGCCAATGGGTGTGGTGGTTTGGGGGGGAGGACTAGCAAAAAAGACGACAGTAACTTAAAAATAATACATGGAACAAAAATGTAGAAACATTCGTTTTTGAAATCAAGCATCGCGTCAACCGTGCCCCTGTTCAGTTGACTATCCCGCCGAGTCTGCGAAGACGCTCGGCCATCTTCAGGCATTTCCTCACTGTCACGAACTTCCTTGGAAGTAGGTTGCTTTAAATAATTTATTTTAAATAGTGCTAATGCAGTATGCGCATCGGTGGTTCAGTGGTAGAATGCTCGCCTGCCACGCGGGCGGCCCGGGTTCGATTCCCGGCCGATGCAAAGATGATTTTTTTTTTTTTTTAAATCCTCTTTTGGGCAATAATTAATTTTTTTTTTTTTTTCAATTGTGTAGGAGCCTGCCTTGTACGCATTGGGCACTACAAGGGCACGAAATGTAGGCCACCTTATAATGGGAACGTCTCCCCTACTGACTCACCTAATCTTTGAACGAATTCCAAGTGAGAGGCCTGCACCTGGATGGGCAATCCTCAGAGACATCGTTTCGACACGGATGACATTAGACGCGAGATAGATTTTACGTGCACCCAGTGATGTAAAATACCCGGGTATTTATTTTCAAGGGTAAATATCTGGGTATATACCTGGGTATTTATTTTTGAATTAACACTATTGTTTAAAAAAAGCGTGTATTGGTGGGTAAGGATATTCACACACACACACACACATATACATATTAAGTATAAAGTGAAAAAAAAAAGAAAAAGAAAAACGAGAAACTTGGGAACCCTTTACAACTTTTTAATTTCATAAAACTTCAAAAAATATAATTATGAAAAGAAGCTATATGATATATGTTGAATAAAATACTTGATTGAATATAGCCTATAAATATAACTGTTGGAATAAAATTGTAAATAGGAATAATGACAAGGAGCAGTGTATTTGACAATTTGAGAAAAAGCAGAGAAATTCAACTATAGGTACTAAATATATACAGACAGTAAAATCTGAATTACGAATCTGAATCTCAGGAGACCGAAAATCAAATTTGTAATTCTGAAAAATTCCTTAAATGGAAATTTTGTTATAAAAAATTGGTATTAATGATTTTTTAATAGAAATATTTTGTTCATCAATCTGAAATATTCATAAAAGTTTAAATTTACCATCAAAAATATGTTTTTAAACCTATTACTTATAACTACCAGTTTTGTAACTATTTGCTTGTAATTTTATTTTAGTGATCATTAAATCAATCATAAGATGCATATAATCCCTCCCCCTTCAATAACAAACCATAATAAACTATCACAGTTTAAAAATAATAAACATAAAATAAGCTCTGGGATATAATAGTAAACTTAAAATAAGCTGTGAGGTATATGAATCAATGTAACACATTAACAATATTGCCAAAGCTGTCACTTGCACAAAACAATTTAAGGACTACCATAAAACATCCTTCATTATTAAAGGTGGTGAAAAAAAAAATGCGGTATGACTGATAAAGTAGTTTATGCCAAATAATTAAACGTTTAATAATAATTTAAAAAAACCTACAAAAATACTCATAATGAAGTCAAATTACAATTAAAAACTTTGTATTAAAAAAAGGGCAATAATAGAAATCTAATTGGTATTAATCATAAATGTTGCTAAGAACAGTTATTCCATTCTAAGCACTCTAAATACCCAGTTTTTGGGTATTTACCCAGGCCTTGGGAAAATACCCAAAAAATATTTACATACCCAGTGGGTATTTACCCACCCCACATCACTGCGTGCACCAGCTCTTTTTAGCGTAAGCGGTCCCACAACAGTCTTATTCGAGATTGGTTGTCACCCTCCCAAGTGTTCACCAAGGTCGGCGCTGCTTGACTTTCTATAGTCTGACGGGAACCCATTTTTAATCGACAGGGCCACTGCGGTCTTGCCTTCTGGTCACAAATTAAATGCATCTTTTAGTTTATTGCAACCTTCCGCGCACATTTACGCATGCGTCACGGTCACGCCTGCTTTGATTCTAGCAAGAACAGTGTGCCAATCGGTGGCCTCGTCACTCAATTCCATTCCCGTAAGAACGAGCGAAAGTGAAGCAGCACCCTGCTTGGTCAGTGCTTGACAGGGTGAACTCCTCTTTCGGCTGGACTGCTGTAGGACCTTGTACGCTAATCGGAGATGGTGTACGTAAAACCCGTCGCGTCTCCAATGTCCTCCATGGTTGTCCACCTCTGGGGGTGTCAATTTCAGGTGGTTGGTCCCTCATTTGGAATTGTTTCAAAATTAGGGGACCCCGAGCGAGGTCGAACTTCCTACCACTGGGGCTCATTAACCCTTTAACGCGCAGTGTTCCCGCTCTGGGATCACCCAACTCTGACATTTTGATTGTTGCTTGTCACGAAAAATAGATTTCATTTCTATAAAAATAGTTGCGGGTGACATAGCTCCACCAGAATCCTTTACTTTTTAGCACGTCATTTCACTTTTTAGCACGTCACAAAAAAAAAAAAAAAATGTCACTTATTTTTAACAGCACTGGCATTTGCTGGAAAATGGAAGAATGCGAAAACAGCTGGATCGATTGCCCAATGCTGAAAAAGGGGCAGCCATTGCCATCGCTCGACTTAACTACCATCAAGATGGCGGACGATCGAAACGTTCATCGCGTACCACAGATCTAGAGACCTTTTTTTGACGACAGCTGGCGACTCTAGATCTGTGGCACGCGATGAACGTTTCGATCGTCCGCCATCTTGATGGTAGTTAAGTAGAGCGATGGCAACGGCTGCCCCTTTTTCAGCATTGGGAAAGGGTTGCGCCTCAAAGGGTTAAAATGGAAGCCGTCCTATATGAAGAATCTGGTACCGCACTGCGGCTGCCAGAGTGCATTAGAAACAACAAGAACAGTGTTGAGGTCATCTCAACGTTACTCCCGCGTCTTTAGGACATAGAATTTGCTGTCTTTTTGAAACTGACAGCATATATTTATCTAAGTTTCGTAAACATTGGTTTGGAAATGAAAATATTTATATTTTTTTATCATTATTAATATTTAGTTATTCATTTTCGTGGGCACTGATAAAATTGAAGTCTGTTTATTCTTGGGAAAACTATACTCATAAAAACTTTCGAATCTCCCCGTGAAAAGAAATATTCATAATGTACACACCTTTTCCAATGGGATACATATAACATTCCACATTAATAAGATTCAACAATACAACGCTTTATATTTTTTCAATGTCTGAATTATAAATATATATGATAATGTTAGTGACTAGTGGTTGGTGGGAAAATAATAATAAAAAAAAAATAATAATAGGGTTAGGGAGTCTGGACAACCCCTTAGTGTATGCACCAATGCTAATTATATCCAAATACAGTAACCTTTTGAGTCCATTGCTGAAAATAGTAACAATAAAAAAAGATTTAAATTTTATATTCATTTTGTAAACTATATATTAAAATTTAAAAATATTATACTAATTTTGTAAATTTTATAATTCAGTGCGCAACAAACACAATTTATGGTACAGATTTTAAAAAAATTTTAAAGCTATTGAAAATTTTTAGCAGATATTTACAGTAAAATTTACTGTCGATCAAATTTTATAGTAAAAATGGATTTCACACACGCCCCCCTCCCTCCATCAGCTGAATATTTTACATGAGAAAGCTATAGCTACTCCCGTGCAGTTAGACTTAGTTAATAGTATAATTTCAAATGCTACAAATACACTTTTTAATGGCTATAAATGTTCCCTGCTTATGTCGGTAAAGAATAAAAGTTAGGCTAAAAAAATAAGAGTTATTTTTTAAAAAAATATATTTTTGTTTTTGAGCAAAAAGAAATACCAATTCAATTTATCCCACCTTACTCTGCAACAATGGCATGTCAGAATACAATGCTAATCTAGAGACTCAGACTAACAGTCCTTGCCGTAGTAGTTTTAAATTTCAATAATTTGTAAGTTATCATAGAAAATAAATATAATTTAATAAAACGTATTATTATTATTATTTTATTTTTCTTAATTATTTTTATTATAATTTATTATTATTATTATTATTATTATTATTATTTCCCATTTTACCCCACTTTCTACCTATTTTATCCTATCTTCATAGGAAAAAAAATAGCTCTTAATAAAGTTCAATGCTATATTTGCATTTAAAACTAATACAGTTATATAAAACCTTTCTCGGTGTGAATAGGATGAATGCATTGTATAAAGTAACACACACACACACACACGAAGAACTTGTTCGTTTAACATTATTAGTAACAAAAAAGAGTTAATGATGTTTTTTTTTTTTAATCCCTGCTTTCATACCCATTTACACCCTCCTCACCCTATGCTTTAAACATGACCGCCCATACAAAATTTAATTTACTGGAATTTTTCCATAATCCTTCCTGTAACAGAACTGCAAATGCTACATACAGATTTTCAAAAGGATATACGGTGAAGTACACATAAGTAACACATACAATCTGTCAAAAAAATTCCGGGAATCGGTCATTTAAAGAGTCCGCCTAAAAAGATTGTCAAAATTCTTTTTGTCGCCAAGTTGGCACAACTATCGTCTATGCTGATGCGGAGTTAGAGCGTTATCTGTCATTTAGTTTGTTTACAGTGCTCGATTTTTTCAGTTCATTTCAAGTGTGTTTTGCGATTTTTGCAATTGTAACTGGTGGTGAGACATGGGTTTACGAGTTTGGCATGGAAACCAGCTTCGGAATGGCACCTTCCAACTGGGCCAAAACCTCGCCAAAGTTGATCAAAAGTCAAGGTAATGTTGACTATCGCGGTGTTGTACATTCGGAATTCTTGCCAGAAGGTCAGACGGTAAATAAAGAATATTATGTGAGCGTTATGCGGCGATTGAGAGAGAAAATTCGTCGATAAAGGCCGGATTTGTGGAAGGAAAACTCTTGGATTTTGCACCACGACAACGCACCATCTCACAAGCAGTGTTGTAGTCCTTAGAAAAAAAGTGGGGGGACGCTCATTTTTGACGAAATTTAACCTAAACATATCGGATCCATTAATTGTAATTATTCTTTAAACAACCAATAAAACTAATTTAACCATCATTTGTTTATTAATTAATTAAAATGCACTCATTGTTAAATTATTGATTACTTGTTAATAGTCTAAACTAAGTCTTTTTGATCAACCGTGTAAGTTACTTAATTTGTTGTTGCGAACATGTAATCGGATTTGTGTGCTTGGCTCGAAGTACTCTTGTAAATCCTCGTCAGAAGAACAGTACAAGGGGGCGGGGTGCCCCCGTTGGGGGTCTTTCTAAGGAGTTCTAACCCGTATTCACGCTAAGTTTCGGAGAAAACTGCGGAAAACTCCGAACTGATACGTACGCGCGATGGGAGCTACTTAATTTTTTCCATTTACATTTGTCAACAAGCCCCTATTGTTGTTGCTATTGTGAACATGCATAGCGGATTTGTGTGCTTCGCCCGAAGCCCGCTTATAAATCCTCGTCAGAAAGACAACACAAGAAGGGGTGTCCTCCGTGGGGGTCTTTCTAAGGGGTCCTAACCCGTATTTACGCAAAGTTTCGGATCGGAGAGAACCACGGAAAACTCCGAACGGTTAAGTCGACAGACGCGCAATGGGACCTGAGCCCGGGGCCTTCACACTTCGCCCGTCTACCATTTCCAGTGACATAACCACTGTGCCATGGTGAGACAACAATCCAATGTCAAAGTGACAGATTTTCTTTTGGATTGGTACGTGACTATTCGCTACCCCGATTTTTGTCACTTTTTCGGCCATTCGGAAAGACATTTTTTACCAAGAGTGCGTTCGGAAAGATTATAATCTGTTCTATTCTTATGGATAAGTTTTCACTACTGAAGTGTTTCAGAAACAATTACAATCCCATTTGTAAAGTCGATTCAAACAGTCAAAAGTTTCCTTTTGATTTTTATACCGATGTACTTGCTCTCGCGCGAACAAAATGAAAATTTTAAGTTCTTCACAGAATTATAAAAAAGAAACAACCTTGTAAATGAGCGTCCCCCCTGAGAGTAAAAAGTGGGGGGACGTATGGGCTGAAGTAAAAAAGTAGGGGGACGGCGTCCCCCCGCGTCCCCCTTCGACTACACCACTGCTCACAAGGCTATGTTTGTGAACGAATTTCTGACCAAAAACTTAACAAATACCATCGTTCAACCACCGTATTCACCCAATATCGCTCCAGCCGAGTTTTTTTCTCTTTTCAGAACTTGAATTACCACTCCGAGGCACCTGTTTTCAGTCGATAGAAGCCTTAAAAGAGAATTCGCTGCGAGAATTGAAGTCGATTCCGAAATTATTCGTTGCCATAAGTGTTTTATTTCGAAAGGGGCCTACTTTGAAGGCGATAAAATAAATTTGGATGAATAATAAACATTTTGTGTTTTATTGACCAATTCCCGGAACTCTTTTTTGACAGAATGTATACTAGGTTGTGTAGTAATCGATGCTTATTTCTGCCAGTTAGAGCACGGACGGAGAGACAGACGAACAAAAATAATTAAGACTTGGAGTAGTTGAAAATAATTTCTTAAACTGACATAACGAAAGTTGAGATATTTGTTCTTTTAATTCGTAGGTGAGGGGGGGGAAAATTAGAATATGAATTTTTTGAAAAGGAATAAACATCAGAAATGTACACTGATAATAGGGTTCTGTTCATTCAACAGAATTTTGTTTGGCGCTATTTCAAATAATAATAATAATAATAATAATAATAATTTTGTTGAATCAACAAATTTTTTGTTAATTCAAAGTAAGTTCAAATTTGGCAAAGTTCAAATTTGGATAAAATTAATTAAAATATTGGCAAAATAACACGCATAAAAATATATCACAAAATGATTGTTTAGGATTATAAAAAAGCTTCACCATTAGTACAGGGCAGGAATGTTAGAACTGCAGTGGCGAATTTAGGGGATGGTGTAAGGGGCTTTAGCCCCCCGAAAGACATTGCTAAAGGGTAACATTTTATCTCCTTGCACACTTTGTTTAGATCAAATGACCTTTTTTATATATTTTTAAATTAGTCCACCGTTCATCCCCCTCCAAAAAAAAAAAAATTAATTTTGCTTTAGGGTGGCATTTTGCTTGTTGTAATTTTGTTTAGGTAAAAAATATATTTTTTTTTAAAGCTAGCCCATTCTCCGAAAAATTTTTGCATCCACTACTTAACAATAGGGACAAGTTGCCATTCGAAAGTAACAAAAAGTAAGAAAATCAGAGAGAATAATAGCTCAAGGAAGGATGTAGGGCAGGGGGAGGGGGAAGAAATTACCATAAAAGACGATCGTAAATTTAAAAAAAAATAAAATAAAATAAGGAACAAAAATATAGAATCATCGTTTTGAAATCACAAATTTCACTTCAGCTTTCTTTCAAAAGTTAGCCTCCCTCTCTCCAGAGAATTTCTGTATCGACCTCGAAGAATAGGGACAAGTTGCCATTCGGAAGTAACAAAAAGTAGGAAATTCGGGGAAAATAAAATTTGAAGGAAGGGTGTGAGCATAAGCGTAACTTACTAAGGCAAGAGACGTCAATCCCCCCCCCACCCCTAAAATTCAAGAAAATTCAGATGTCACCTATTTGAAAATGGTATTTTCTACAATAGGAAACAGTTTGCTCTCCCCCCCACCCCGAATGTTACATGCGAATTTACGCTAATGGGTGTGGTGGTTTGGGGGGGGGGGAGAGAAATTAGCAAAAAAGACGACAGTAACTTAAAAATAATACATGGAAAAAAATGTAGAAGCATTCGTTTTTGAAATCAAGCATCGCGTCAACCGTGCCCCTGTTCAGTTGACTATCCCGCCGAGTCTGCGAAGACGCTCGGCCATCTTCGGCATTTCCTCTCTGTCACGAATTTCCTTAGAAGTAGGTTGCTTTAAATAATTTACTTTAAATAGTGCTGACTCACCATGTGCATCGGTGGTTCAGTGGTAGAATGCTCGCCTGCCACGCGGGCGGCCCGGGTTCGATTCCCGGCCGATGCAAAGATGAGTTTTCTTTTTTTTTAATCTTCCTCTTTTGGGAATTATAATTATTATTTTTTCCCAATTGCAGGCACCTGTCTTGTACGCATTGACCACTACAAGGGCATGGAGTGATGGCCACTTTATAACGTTTGCCTCCTACTAAGTCATCTAATTTTTGAACCAATTCCAAATGAGAGGCCTGCACCTGGATGGACATCCCAGAGACATCGTTTCGACACGAATGACATTGGACTCGTGACAGATTTTACGTGCACCAGCTCTTTTTAGCGTACAGTAGTTTTAGTTAGTCCTGTTCGAGACAGGTTGTCACCCTCCCAAGTGCTCACCAAGGCCGGCTGTTCCACTTTCTATTTCCTGATGGGAACCGATTTTCAACCGACTGGGTGACTGCGGTCTTGTCTTTTGGTCATAAATTAAATAATGCATGATTTAATTTATTGTAGCGTTCTGTGCACATTTACGCATGCCTCAGACCTACTTTTATTCTAGCAAAAATTGTGTGGAGCCCATCGAAGCTTAACCCCCTCTTTACGACATAGAATTTCCCCGAGTCATAAGTCTGTCTTTCGGAAAGTGGCAGCGCATATTTATGTAAGTTTCGTAAACATTGGTTTGGAAATGAAAATATTTAATTTTTTATTTTTATTATTTCTTTTCTTTTCTTTATTTTTTCCTGTGGGCACTAAGAAAATTTAAGTCTCTTTGCTCTTGAAGAAAACTGTACTCATAATAACTTTTGAATCTGCCTGTAAAAATAAACCCACTTTTTAAAACGTAATGCATATTATAGTCCATATTTATGATTTAACCCTACGACGTCTGATTTGTTTTTTTGTGTCTGAAATATAAATATATGTAATGTTAGTGATTAATTAATAATAATAATAAGGTTAGGGAGTCTGGACAACCCCCTTAGTCTATGCACCAACTCTGTCCAAATACATTAACCTTTTGAATCCATTGCTCAAAATAGTATACATTAAAAGAGATTTAAATTTATATTAATTTTGAAAACTTTATATTAAAATTTGGAAAGATAATATTAATTTGTAAATTTTATAATTCAACGCGCAACAAACACAATTTACTGTACAGGATCAAAAAAATTTTAGTGCTATTGAAAATTTTTACCGGATATTTAGAGTAAAATTTACTGTCGATCAAATTTTATAATAAGAATGGATTTCACCCCTTCCCCTGCCTTCCTCCCTCAGCTGAACCCCTCCCACGAGAGAGCTATAACCACTCCCGTGCAGTTAGGCCTAGTTAATCTTATGCTTCTAAATGCTCTTAATACACTTTTTAATGGGTATAAACGTTGCTTACTAATATCTGAAAATATAGGCTAAAAAATAAGTCTTTTAAAATTTTTATTTTTGTTTTTGATCAAAAAGAAATACCCACATATTTTATCCCACCTTACTCTGGAACAATGGCAGCAGGCCGATTAGATTGTGTATTTACAACGTTAGTCTAACCAGGGATCGATCCAGAGGAAATATGGGTCCGTTTTAAGGCCCCCTTGCCCCTTTTCGAAATTAAATCGATTAAAGTAGCCCTTCATAGGCATTTTACCCTATATTTTAATTTGTTTTTTAAGTTATTGAAAAAAAAATGGCTTTTGGCAAAAAAAAAAAAAAAAAAAAAAAAAAAAAAAAAAAAAAAAAATGGTATGAAAATTGACAAAAATAAATGTTGAAATTTCTCAAAATAAATGTTGAAATTTCTCAAATAAATGTTTAAATTCACAAAAATAGATATTGAAATTCACAAAAATGGGGTCCTGGAAAATATTCATGTATCGACCCTTGCTAACAGTCCCGGCCATAGTATTTTTAAATTTCAATAATTTGTAAGTCATCGTAGAAAATAAATAAAATTTAATGGAACAATGGCAGCAGGCCGATTAGATTGTGCATTTACAACGTTAGTCTAACCAGAGATCGATCCAGAGGAAATATGGGTCCGTTTTAAGGCCCCCTTGCCCCTTCACGAAATTAAATCGATTAAAGTAGCCCTTCATAGGCATTTTACCCTATATTTTAATTTGTTTTTTAAGTTATTGAAAAAAAGTGGCTTTTGAAAAAAAAAATGGTATGAAAATTCACAAAAATAAATGTTGAAATTCACAAAAATAAATGTTAAAATTCACAAAAATAGATATTGAAATTCACAAAAATAAATGTTATTAAAATAGATATTTAATAGATATTTAAATTCACAAAAACATATATTGAAATTCACAAAAATGGGGTACTGGAAAATATTCATGTATCGACCCTTGCTAACAGTCCCGGCCATAGTATTTTTAAATTTCAATAATTTGTAAGTCATCGTAGAAAATAAATAAAATTTAATAAAGTGTATAATTTTTTATAAATCAAGATAAAACTTTTACCGCCATTACTCGAAAAGGACTAAAAGTTAACCACAAAAAGCATAATAACATCTACACCGTTTGTGCGATCCACTTGAAATTTTTCATAATTATTTTTAAAAATATAATCTCCGCTACTTTAAAACCTTGAAAATTCACCTATTCCCTCATTTTTGAGCAGTTTTTTCGTCATTTTCAGCTCCATTTTATTTCGATAGTCAAAAAAGTGAATCGTTTGCATGACAAAATTAGGCGCCGCAATTGACCTGATAACCATGACTTCAAATTGAAGTCATAATTATCAGGTTTTGGAAATAGAAAATTGCGATCGAATTCGATTAAAATACTTTTTTCACATAACATTGTTTGATTTTTTTTTTCATTAAAATGATCGTCTGCATGAAGCATAAGAGGGTCTGAGATATTGGTGTAAGAGAACCTCTGGATTTAAAGGAAATGGAATCGTTCGAATGCGAAAAGTTTTCCGCGGGTTTCTAGGGGAGCATGAAATTTGATTTTGATATATAATAAAAATTGAATATGAAGTTATTTAAAATAAATAAAAACTTTGTGAAAAAACACATCGAAAGAATTTTTGGTCGAAACGATCGTATCGCTTTATTAGTAACATTTTATGTGTGTTTTTTCACAAAGAAAGAATTTTTGGTCGAAACGATGGTATCGCTTTATTAGTAACATTTTATGTGTGTTTTTTCACAAAGTTTTTATTTACTTTATCATTTCACACCAGTATTTTTAGTGTTTTTTCCGCATGAAGTTATTTAGGCTAGGTGGACGAAGGTTAACTATATTGGGTGTAGACATATTTTCGTCAATTTTCTAACATTCTTTGTTTTTGCCTCCACAACGGGTTTTGACTTTTAGTCAGAGAGAATTATAGCTCAAGGAAGGGAGTAGAGCAGGGGGGGGGGAGAGAGAAATTAACATAAAAGACGATACTAAGTTAAAAATAAAATAAAATAAGGAACAAAAATATAGAATCAGAATCATCGTTTTGAAATTGTAAATCAAGCAACCGTGCCCCTGTTCAGTTGACTATCCCGCCGAGTCTTGCGAAGTCTGCCATCTTCAGGCATTTCCTCTCCGTCACAGATTTCCTCAGAAGTGGGTTGCTTTAAATAGTTTGTTTTGAATAATGCTCCAGCTGTATGTGCATCGGTGGTTCAGTGGTAGAATGCTCGCCTGCCACGCGGGCGGCCCGGGTTCGATTCCCGGCCGATGCAGAGATGATTTTTTTAAACAAATCTTTCTCTTTTAGGCAAAAATTAAATATTTTTTTTTCCCCAATTGCAGGTGCCTACCTTGTACACATTGACCACTACAAGGGCATGAAGTGTTGGCCTCTTTATAATGAGAACGTCGCAAGTCATCTAATTTTTGAGCCAATTCCAAATGAGAGGCCTGCACCTGGATGGACAACCCCAGAGACATCGTTTTAAGACACGCGACATTGGACCCACGAGAGGTTTCACGTGCACCAACTGTTTTTTTTAGCATACACGATCCCACAGCAGGCTTGTTCCGGATAGGGTGTCCACACCTAGGTCGGAGCTGCTTGACTTTCCCTTTTTCTGATGGGAACCGATTTTCAATCCACTTGGCCACTGCGGTCTTGTCTTTTGGACATAAATTGAATAATGTATGATTCGGTTTATTGGAACCTTTTGCGCATATTTATGTAAGCGTCAGGACTGCTTTGATTCTAGCAGCTTAACCCCTTCTTCAGGACATAGAATTTTTCCGAGTGTTAAGTCTGTCTTTCGGAAACTGACCGCACATATTTATCCAAGTTCCGCAAACCATGATTTTGAAATGAAAATATTTAATGTTTTATTATTATTAAAAAAAATTTTTTTTCGCGGTCATTAAGAAAGTTTAAATCTGCTTGTTCTTGAGTAAAACTATAACCATATCTCTGAGACGTTTTCTGATGAAAGGCCGAAATTTTGCACATCATCTCATTAGTGTATGGAGCACATTTTAATATTTGGGAATTTTTTTTGTACTGGGGGTAGTATGCAAATTTTAAATTTAACGAGAGAATTATTTTCTTAATGCAGTCTTTTTCCATACATTACTTAGAACATTTTTTTTTCAATTTATATTGCCCACCTGCCTTTAATAGATAAATAATTAAAGCGTGTTGCCACCTTTTGAGGACACCCTGTATAATGTTAGATTTTCTGCATTATTCAGCTTTAGGAACAGGAAATGTATGTTATATTTAATTCCCCCTTAATTGGTATACGATCCCTGGGATGTCTGTAGACCATACATTGCTCAAATAATTACTGCATTTATTTTGAGAAATGTCAGGAAATCATTAATTTTCTCAGAGATGGGAAATTTCATTTATGTGTTTGTCACTGCTTGGTTTCGATTGGAACATATAAGACTTGTAAAACATCTTTCGTTTCTTAAGGGAGATAGTTAGCATTCGTTACCTCTACACTTTTTGATTTTTCAACACTTAAGTTAAAATCACAGAAGTTAGAAATTGTTTTTGATTTTTCAGATATTTGTTCATCTATCCGCACTGAAAAAAATGCGTGTTGTTTAATGAAGAAACATTTTCTTAAATCGGGGAAATTATCTGGTTGAAAGAGTGCCAATTAAATGTTTGCTTTCACAAAATTATTTTTTTAAGATTATTTGGCTATTTGAACAAAATAGTTTGCTAAATTGACCAAAATATTTTTTTAAATAGCTTGTTTGGCAAAAATCAACCAATAATTGGTTGAATCTACAAAATGTCATTATTTTCTGATGTGATCGCAGTTCATGTAACAAATATTGAAATAAAAATTTATTTTGTAGATTTTACAATATTATTTGACTTTGTTGAACCAACCAAACAGTTGGTTGAAAAAAGGTTCAGAGGTCAAATGTCTAATTTATTTGTTTTATTCATGAAAAATTATATTTTTTATTTTATTGACGGCAAATTTTAATTAAAAAATTCAATGCCGGTTGTTTTTTTTTTTGGGGGGGGGGGAGGGGGTCATAAAAAAAATTGAGCAAGGAAATCAGAATCGCTTTTTTGTTCGGAATAAAGTAAACTTTTTTTTTACTGAAACTTATCATTATAATTGCCGTTTTAAACCGTTTACCGGTTGTTTTTTTTTTTTTGGGGGGGGGGGAGGGGGTCATGAAAAAAATTTAGCAAGGAAATCAGAATCGCTTTTTTGTTCGGAATAAAGTAAACTTTTTTTTTACTGAAACTTATCATTATAATTACCGTTTTGAGATATTCAGTTATTAGAAATATAAATTATAAGAAATAAATTACTAAGTGTCACAAAGAACGCTATTTTTTTTTCAAATATTCAATTTACTGTATCAAATAAGTTTTATCATTGGGGGAGGGATTTTAATTTCTTTTTTGGGGGGGAGGGGATCGATCACTTTTACGGAGAGATGTCTAAGATTCTTTGGATCTTCATATAATACTGGTTCTATCTCTGAATAAAGTGTAAACAAACATTTTTGCACAGCGGTATGCGTTGTGACAGAAAATCTCCTTATTTATTGTCATCAGTGTCTTTTATGCTAATTCATTTAAGAATAGAACTTAAATATATTTTAATTATTTTGGATGCCTGGAACTTGAGAACCCTAGTCCTTGACCTAGTTAACTCGTGGGATAGTCAGGCCCTGATTGCAATCACCCTCGCAGGGGTCGCGCTTTCGATCGCCAAAGTCGCAAATTGCGATAATAAAATCAGTTTGGCGAAAGAAAATACGATTTGGCGAAAATATTGGCAATTTCATTTCTTAATGATGTCCGGCAAAATCTAATTTAGTGAATGGATTGGCGAAACTTTAGAAAAAGCCAGCGTGACCCCTGAGCCTGTAACAATTTAGAGAACTTTAATCGGGAGCTCACGACTGGGTTACGTTATAAGCGAAAGTACGTTATAACCAATGCGCACTGCATTTCACTTATAAGCCAGCATTTAGCTGCAGTAAAATTAATCAACTCTTTCAAAAGTTCTCTCTTTCCTGAATTTGTCGCACACATACAGGTTTTCTCCCACTCCTCACTTGAAAATCAATCTCACTTAATTTGCGTCCTTTCCAATCAATTCGAAAATATCTGTTGCAGCCCATTCCATGTGCCACTTAAAACGTGCCACGCGCTCTTGAGAATAAAGTTATCCATTTGTATTCCTATGAAAACTCCTGGGGAAAACCGGGGTAAATAAAATACACATCACCTAGGATAAAGTTCTGGCTGTGGAACGCGGAAAAGTTCTCCCAGTTTTACGTGTTCGGTTCGAATTGGGGAGTAAATGAGCAAGACTCCTAATGACATTTAAAGAAAAGGTTTATAAAACTGGTGTTTTTTACGGTAAAGAAAAGTTTTGCCTTCGCTTGCAATTAAAGTCTCCAAGATGTGTTCTTGATTCCTTATCAAGAGATGAATAAATTGAAAACACTTCCACAAATTTCCCGGTGGCAAATCTCTAAATTTTTAATAGAACTTCCAGCGATATTTCTATTTAACCCTTTATTATCTAAATAACTAAAATTTAAAAAAAATGTTTACTGCGATGTGAAGAAACGGATAATAAACATACTGAAAGTTTTTATTTTCCAGTTTTGTGATTTCACGTAAAACTTATTCACCAAAATGTGTTTGTTGTAGAGTTGAATGGTGGATATCGACTCCTTTGGTTCGAGGCTATAAAAGTCACGTGTCAGTGGAAAACGAACAACATTTCCTCCCTAGGTTTGTGTTTTGGGCTCTTGGTAATAAGCGCAAAATTAAAAGAATAATAATTATGCCTCTGTATTGCGCCGTCTATGTATGTTTCAATAACTCTCTGGAACCTGTTCATGACAGATGGGAATCTTATTCAGATTCCCATGAAAAAATGCTAACAAGTCAAAACTTATACTGAGATGAGGTTATTTCAGTCACGTGTCGATGAAAAACGTACACTTCATCCAATCAGATTACAGAATTACCCATCGATCCCAGACAGCACAGCAAACTTGCAGCAAGCTTGATTTATCAAGTCATTAAGCTTGAATTCAGCTTGAAAATTTCAAGCGTGTAAGCTTAATGCAAGCTTGAATCAAGTGTTCTAGTTTACACTTGCCCAGCTTGCATTAAGCTTGACATTTCAAGCTTAAAATATTTCCTAAATACACGGGGAGCCGGTCGGCGAACTCGCCCCACATATTTTACTTTGACACGCATTTTCCCCCTCTACGCTGAAATTTCAATTTAACTTAATCTGTTTCCATCGAGTGGTCGTGGACGGAATAGAATCCGGGACCTTTCGGTTGGGAGTCGAGCTCGCTATCCGTTCAGCTACCAAGCTTCACGCAGATATGAGTATAGTTTGAAGTGACTTATCACGCCGTTTTCTCGCCATATTGATAAGTGGGCGATGTGTTATTTGTTTCTTTTATTTTTCCATGGGATGCATCAAAATTAAAATAATGTTATGTGTGATTTAGAGACTCTACTAATAGGGAAATAAACATAATATAAACTTAAGAGCAGCACACGTTTTAAAGCTTTCAGTACCGCAACACTCATGAGCAATACTGCTGGCCAAAATCGAGACAAACGACTGAATTTGAAATCAATTTCGTAGTATAATTGTATTTTATTTTGAAGAATTTCCATATTTGGAAATATAGAATGGGTTTACTTACTTAACACAAATTTTGTGTTAAGTAATCTGAAATCAAAGAAACAGATAATTAAACGTGATTTCGAAATGCTATATCACAGTTGCTAACATGTATGGAATACAAACACTTTAGTCATTTTTGTAAATATTTCTTAAAATAACAAATAATTGAAAAATTTTGCTTTTTTTAACGCTAAAAATTCTCTTTACAAATGTGGTTAGTTATTTTCCTACATATTGGTATGCTGTATCGATATAGAGCATTTCGAAGAATTAAAAATAAGTTTAAATTAATTTATACAAGTGTAAATTTGAATTATTTTGATTGTTCATACTTTAGAATAAAAAAAAATTATTTAACTTCTGATTTTTTTTTTTATCCTTTGCAATTTTATTTTAAAACTACAAAAGTGTAAGATGTAAGATTTTTGAGCCCTAAAATCTGTAGGCCCTGGGCAGTTGCCCCGTTTGCCTTGCCGGTAATATGGCACTGGTAATAAAATAAAACACATCTTTTACGAACTTTCAGCAAATTTGAGGACGCTAGACAATTAATGTCCATTCTCTTTCACAGATGGCGCCATCACTGCGCACTTTGAAAGCTAAAATCGCTTTAAGCTTGCTGCAAGCTTAAAATGAATTGAACTGTCAAGCTTGCATTAATATGTCAAGCTTGATTTAAGCTTATGTGCTGTCTGGGATGCAGCCGAAAGGTCATGTGTTGGTTGAAAAATGACGTCACACCCATAAACCTCATTAGCGGTTACAGTGAAACCTGCTAAGTTGACCATCCAGTAGTTCCACGTTTTCGCGGTCAATTTAGATAAGAGGTCAACTTATGAAAAGTGCAATACTTACTTTTTGGTTCGTATTTTATCATCTACGAACACAATACATAGTACATGCAGCATATGAAATCCAAAATTAAATAAAATAGGAAACCTAAATGGTACAAAATAGGAATAATATTGCTTATTAGGGTTAAACATTAATTATACCTACATATTACTGTATTACGTACATTGATTATTGGATATAGTACGTATATTTGCTATGTATACAATAGTAAAGCCCATATCACACCTTCCCGATCTTCAATTCAATCAACACTTTCGTTCGACTGTTTGCCACAACAGTTGGGTAAAAAGCCTTATGTGATATGTATGTTCAACAATCGCCAACTTTTCCCAGCCGGTCTGGGAAAATTTGAGTATTTCATTCCATTTGTTCAACTTCTTCAATAGACCAATCACAGGCAAGCAAATGGAGAGGCTGCAGTAACATCACAGGTTCGCTCATTCCCTTTTCCAGTAAAATCAGTTGAGGGAAATAGTCGAATAAGTTGAACGAAATACTTGATTGAATTGAAGATTGAACGTAGGAGAAGGTGTGATATATGGGCATAAGTTGAACAGAAACAAGTTAATTTAACATGAAACTGAATTTATTAGTAGTACAAGCTGTACTATGTTTTCAGTAGGGATGGACGCGAGACGAATTTTTGCAAGACGAGACAAAGATTTACAGCTTTTTTGCGAGACGAGACAAACATTTTTAACACTATGATATAGGGGTTTTTGCGAGACTAGACAAGCTTTTCGGCTGTTTTGCGAGACGCGAGACGCCAATTGTTCGTCTCGCGTCCATCCCTAGTTTTCAGTGTGAATGGGAAGCAATAAATTAAAAAAAATATATAAATGTTGATAGAAGAAAGACAAAAAAATTCTGGAAGGGGTCAACTTACAAAAAGTTTTGAGGTATGCTTTGGGACAAATCCGGACTTTATTTCCTGGTCAACATATAATTTAGACAGGTGGTCAAGTTATAAAGGGTTCCCTTAATGTTAAAGTAATTAAGCCATTCCGTTCTTGGTCAATTAGATCAACTTAGAGAGATGGCCAACTTACAAAGGTGGTCAACTTCACAGGTTTCACTGTAACTGATGGTGTTTATTTTTGTTTTGCTTGAAAATATATCTGTAGTATGCCGAAGTGTTAATGAAGTGTTTGTGAACAGTTTAAGTTGAGAACTTTAAAAACAAAAAATCTTCAACGTTCTTATAAGGTTGATTTACAAAAAGACACTGTAAACGCTGCCATAACCAACAGTGCGACTACTGAAGTACGAAATACACACAGCTTCGTGTTACTCTATTAATTAAATATCAAAAACTTTTTCAGATATTTTAAAAATCATTTTATGCTTACATTATTCTAGAAAAAAAAAACAGTTACATTCAAACATTTTTTAATACACTATGATTAATTTATACCGTTTTAATTGCTTATTGCAGATATGCAACATGGTGATATAAGTAGTTAAATAACAATAGACTTGTTTATTTACTAGACACACATTTTCAACGCCAGCCCCAAAAGGCAGCCAACTCAGTTCGGGTTCTCCATCAAAGCTTCTTTTTTTTTTTTTAATAATCGCTTCTCATTCTCCCGTTCGTTCCAGCTTATGTTCCTTTCCGCAGCTCGCTCATCTTTATTGATACATCGTTAATCAACAGAATTTTAGACCATGGTTCGTGGTGTGTTCATAGTTGGAGCATAGTGTTACGCATTTTCGAGGCAACCCACTGTTCTGGGGCTTAAAATAGTTTAAAATTCGTATTCTAAGTGTCAAATAATTAAATTTTCCGTTTTGTTGCATCAAAATCGGTTAACTAGAACGCGAGATGTGGAGTTTGGGGTTTCCCCCATATATATAGCGTTTTCTAGAAATCTCGAGAAATATTGTCCGTAGGCCTTCGCTAGCCTCACTTTTGGGGACTTATTTTGGCGCCAAATTTGGCGATATTTCGCCAAAAGTCTCCAAGATTGGCGGCATTTTGGTCAATTGGTGCTCTTTTCCCAATGGGGCTTCTGTTGGTTTCCTGCATCAACATTACTTAATAGCCTAATATTGCTCCCTTACGTAAACAAAAATCGCGCTTTACGGGGATCTTTCTAGAAAGAGTTTCTTCCCGAAATTTTTAGTAGCCTCTGCGTTATCTATAAAAGGAAGCGAGTTGTCCCTTTCGAGTCAGTCTCGCTTCTGCTTGTTCAGAGAGAAGATGTCGGTGAACGCTTATGGCTTTGTATTATCGCTTAGAAAAGCTATGGCTTTTCAAAATAAAGCTTCCAAAACAAGCTCTTTGGCTTGCTTTGGGAGCTTTGTTTCTGAATGCTGCGTGTAAATTCTTCGTTGCTGAGTCTTGAGGGACTGTGTACGATTTCCCTCCTAAGTTTCCACTGAATTTTTGCCTGTGGAAGTGTTTTATTTTGCGTGAGAAATACAGCATTTGTGAAAACTTCCGTACTAAGCGGACTGTTATAAGAAAGGTTTTGGCCATTAGTGTATGAATTTTGTACAGCAGATTGTTCGACCAAATTCCAGAAGCAATAAAGTTCCTTTTCCATATGACAAGTGGACTCTTTACTAGAACTTTCAAAACCCACTGGGATTTAGAATGACGAACCCAGAAACTAGCAGAGTTTTCTGCAACAATATTTTAATTTTTACTATTAGATCGTAGATCTCGTCTAGCAGAAGCTGGACACGGATATTAGCAGCAGCAACAACACAACATTTTTTTACTGTAAGTAGGAAAAAACGATGACTTCTGCAAAAGTAACTTTAAATCCGCTCTGACAGTAAAATATCATAAAATTAATTGAAATCTCTATTAAGAGAAATGAGAGAAGGTTTGGGTTTCTAACCTTCAATGATTGTGTGGATGGTGGAAAGTCTTTTGCAACTGAAAAGGGGGAGGGGGGGGGACCTTTTCGACTACCCGTAACGATCATTCGAGGAGTATATTTTTATGTATTTTTACTTAATTTCATAGTTTAACACATGCTTTTTGTTCAGTGCTGTTGTTGTAGCAAATTATCGTTCCGTGAAATCCATTTTTACTTCCTTGTACGTAGTATAAGGAAGTAATGTGATCCCGAAAAATTTTGGGGGCCAAATTTCGACATAAAAACCGATTTTGACTACCTCTAAATTTAATTTAAAAATTTTTTTCGATGCATCTCATCGTAGGCTAGCATGCACGATCATATTAACGCGTCTGCAACTCATTTTGACCAGTGGCGAGTCTACTGTGGCCAGTTTTTCCATGCCGTCTGTACGTACGTACGTACGTACGTATGTATGTAACTTGCATATCTCAAAAACTATTGGTCGTAGAATGTTGAGATTTGATATTTAGGATTGTTCTATGATCTAGTTGTGCACCTCCCCTTTTGGTGGCAATCGAATGGATAGTTTATGTACAGGACCGCCCAAAAGATTCGAAATACATTACGCTCTATGGGCCGAAATTCATTAAACTCGCCTAACTCAAAAGCTATTAGTTTAGAATGTCGAAACTTCATATTTTGGATAGTTGTAACATCTAGTTGTGCACCTCCCCTTTTGGTTCCATTCGACTGGATAGTTTATCTACAGGACTGCCCAAAAGATTCGAAATACATTACACTCAATGGGCCGAAATTCATTAAACTCGCATATCTCAAAAACTGTTAGGCGTTGAATGTTGAAACTTTATATTTAGGATTGTTGTAACATCTAGTTGTGCACCTCCCCTTTCGGTTCCATTCGACTGAATAGTTTATCTACAGGACCGCCCAAAAGATTCGAAATACATTACGCTCTATGGGCCGAAATTCATTAAACTCGCCTAACTCAAAAGCTATTAGTTTAGAATGTCGAAACTTCATATTTTGGATAGTTGTAACATCTAGTTGTGCACCTCCCCTTTTGGTTCCATTCGACTGGATAGTTTATCTACAGGACCGCCCAAAAGATTCGAAATACATTACGCTCTATGGGCCCAAATTCATCAAAGCGTTTTTTAGAGGTATTGGGATATTTCAAACGACTCAGAAGTGATATATGCTGTAAAGAGTTAGAAAATGAATTTCTCCATTAAAAAAAAGTGTCTTTATCATTTATAGTTCTGCTACAGGAACACTCAAAAGATTTCCAATACATTACGGCCAATAGCAATTTTAGGGGCATTCATCCATTTCAAGCACAATACCGTCCTACCACATAAGTTAGGTAATGGTCCGACCACGGTCACGTGCCTCCCTCAAGAACTATGCCAAAAGTCGCCAAGCTTGGCGACTTTTAGTGTACGTGTGTGCATATTTAACTCTCAAATCTCAAAAACTATTATGAAATTTCGTATATAAGAATGTTGTAACATCTAGTTGTGCATCTCGATTTTTGGTTCCAATCTACTGGAGAGTTTATTTACAGGACCACCGAAAAGAATTTCAGTACCTTAATGTCTATGGACATCTTCATTATAATACAACTGTAGACAGTCATTGTTTGGTACATGCCCAAAATCTCGCCGTCTGTCCTCGACCTTGGCGAGTTTTGGCGAAATATCGCCAAATTTGGCGATAGTCAGTCATTTGGTCCATGCCCAAAGTATCGCCATTTGTCATCGTTCTTGGCGAGTTTTGGCGAAATATCGCCAAATTTGGCGATAATCTGTCATTGTTTGGTTTATGCTTAAAATCTCGCCAAATGTCGTCGACATTGACGAGTTTCGCCGAAATATCGCCAAATTTGGCGCCAAAAATTATTTCCTATTTTGTATAACTCTAAAACTTTAACCCGTAGATTTTTTAACTTTGTATTTAGAACTATTGTAATACCTAACTGTTTTCAATATCTTTTTTGACAGCAATCGACTGAGAATTTATTTACATGGTGAGCCAAATGACTTTGAATACATTGAGGTGTATAGATGCATTCAACTCATTGAAAGTCTGTGGTCAATGACTACTTTGGCTATCCCCAAAATCTCGCTGACTATCTCAAGTTTGTCGGCTTTTGGTGAAATATCGCCAAATAAAGTGTCAGAAGGAAATCTTTCAAATTGAACTCAGCTTGGCGATATCGAAATATTTGGCTAGAATTCGCTAAACCTTACTATTATTGATATTTTATCTCTTTCAAACAAATAAATGTAGAGGAAGTGCGTCGAAAATATTTTTGATCTAATGGACGTGCAAGGAAGTCATGTGTTTGACACATCAGATTTTTACATACAGAATAAAGATCTGCTTACATATTTTCACAAATAATTTCATTCCTAGGATTTCAAAATAATAAATGTTTAAAAAAAATAAGAATAAACGATTTTTATTCACAGGGCTAAACTAAAGAGTTTATTTTTACAATTTTTAAATGTAAGATCTTTTTTTAAATTTTACGACGTAAAGAAATTGATTGCATGTCATTAGAAAACTTTTTCTAATTGGAAGCACAGTGTTAAAGACAGTTTAAAAAGTGACTCTCTGGCCAAACAGCTTGAAATACCCGTTCATTACTATTGCGTAGTCTCTAGTCATAATTACTACATTAAGTGGTTAAAAATAGTAAGATAAGAAAAGCTTGTACGGGTGCAGCTATTCCCAGTGAGTATATGCCGTGTCTAGAGGTACAACAAATGGCAATTTCAAATGCCGCTAGATGGAGCTCGTACAGCCGTAATGCTCTGATAGGTGAGATAGAAAAGATGGAGGCGTTCACAATCACGTAGTCAGCTATTGTAGTGGTGAAGTGCAATACGATTTTTGTGATTAAAGAAAATGTTCCAAGCAGAAATTCTTCATTCGTGAAAGTGTTATTATGTGGCATGACAACGCCCGCCAGCACACGGCCTCGTTACACGTGGTTGGCTACAGAGCTACCGATGGAACATCCTCCCTACAGCTCGGGTCTTGCACACAGTGATTTTCATCTCTTCGGACCGCTGAAAAAGCACGTGGCAGGACGTCATTTCCAAACAGATGCCGCAGTTCAGGACGACGCGCCCTCGTTAAGCGCCTCAACAAGCAGAGCCCTGATTTTTTAAATGCCCGTTTCGACAGATTGGTATACAGCTGGAAGAAATGCCTTGCTATGTTTGTGTATCTCTTGGATTTCGGGTGTAAATTTTTTGGTTTAAAATACTTGTTACTTTATTTTTTGATCCATCTCCGTGTTAATTTTCTACCATATGAAAGCTTAGGGAAGCAGATCATCCATCAAATTCGTAAAGCCATCAAAATTTTGTTTTATACGAGTTCAAAAGTAATACGAGTTCAAAAGTAACGAGTCCAAAAGTAACATACAAAACCAATTTCGTCACTCTCATATATTCTTAGTCCGATACCGATTCATAAATCGAACTGTCATTCCGATACAAAGGGGAAATCATTTTATTTTTTAATACTTTTGTGCAAAGCTGAAACAGGATGAAAGGGAGAACGGGCTTTTTTGATGATAAAAAACGTTGTCTTTCAAAAATTTTCTATGGATGGGGTTGTCTGGTGAATTTGAAAGTTTGATGAACCTAAGGTGCGTTGAAAATTCGTGAACACTTCAAGAATTCATAAATTTGGAACAAATAATAATTGATTTAAAAAATGCGGTTTGAAGAAAAGGATAAGACAGAGGCCAGAAGTTTGCTTCATGGTATTTATGTCCCAGCAGAGCCATCTATTGGTAACTTTGTGAACTACAATTTTTTTTAGTCATTAAAAAAAATCTGCCCATACAGTTTTGTTTATCATTATTTGTTCTCTTTTAAATGAATTTTGCTGAGACTTTTCGACTTATCGCATTCCATACCTGTTCTCTCGCTCTCCTCGTTCGAAAAACCGATCGATTCACTCTTTTAATTCCTGGGTTCAATACAGATTCTGAAACGCATCTCTCCCCTCTCTTCGCAATCCCAATTTTAAGAACGAAATGAATTTTCCCTCTCGAAACTGGGAAGCATATAACCATTCCCTTTCATTTCGCACGCACAAACTTACAGATAAGACTCGAAATAAATCACGACGGTTTTCAAACAAAGTTTCTTGATTCCAGTTAGAAAGTTCACACATCAGTTAATATTTTGACTTCCAGAATGGAAGACATGTCATGCGCACTTAAACACCGGGGTTGCTTCTGCTGGAGCCTTAATAAACTGGCGCAAGCCTTTAAAATGCTCTTCGGAAGTAGAATACAGTTCGGGTACAGAAATGATGGATTATCTCGTTAAAATTTCGGGAATCGCACAGACAAACTTGCTTTTCGAATGCAAGTGGGGAAAAAATGTTTCAACGTATTATTAACCCTTTGACGCGCAGTGTTCCCGCTCTGGGAACACCAAAATCTGACGTTTTGGCTGTTGCTAGTCACGAAGAATAGATTTGATTTCTATAAAAATAGTTGCGGGTGATATAGCTCCACGAGAATCTTTTACTGTTTAGCACGTCATTTCCCGTAAAAAAAAATGGACACGATTATTTTTAACAGCACTGACATGTGCTGAAAAATGGAAGAATGCGAGAACAGGTAGATAGATTTCCCAGCGCTGAAAAAAAGGCAGCCGTTGCCATCGCTCGACTTAACTACCAGCAAGATGGCGGACGATTGAAACGTTCATCGCGTGCCACAGATCTAGAGACCCTTTTTTGACGACAGCTGGCTGTGCGGATGGGGCGGTAGGTGGGGCCTAAATATACCGTTATAGACAAGTTGAAATTTTAAACATTATTTGAGCAATGAAGGTGTGTGTCCTAGTTATCAAAATAAAGAAAATAAAACCTCAATTACTTTTAGATTTTAAATTAGCAATACAATGTATCATAGTTCATGAAACGGTTCTATTTGTTTTGTTGATTTCATTATGTTGGAAAATGCATCAAAATTTATTCGTCGGTCCTACTGTTTCTCTGTTTTCATTATATGTGTATGTTTGTCAAAGCGAGACAAGCTTACGTCAACGAATATGTCGCTTAGAACTACATGGAATTTCCTGCCACAATTCGGACCCTCATCAGAAGGGAAAAGAGGGCTTCTAAATATTGTCGCACCTCTCGAAAAATGTTAGTAGACCGTCAAGGAAACTTTTGTACTCAAATTAATGTTGTATGTTCTTTTACTGGAATTGCATAATATTCCCAGTAAATGAATCTACAATACACATCAACAAATGATTAATTTTCAAGGGAAGAGCATGAGACCAGGGAAATCAATTAAATGTGAATTAGTCTGGATAAAAATTACTCTTGCCAATCCATAGACAGAAAAATACTTATAAAACTTATTTTTTTTAAATATGTACAAAATGTTCATTCACTGGTTGTATGCATTCACTGGTAGGCTTACTCTACATTACAGCTTGTGATGAGGCTTCCTAAAAAATTTGAGAATTTGAAAGAATCTGACATAATTAAGTTTGTTTGTATTTATGTACGAACTGCAGCCTGGCGAGTATAAAAGAGAAAAGGGACCAAATTTGCATAAAAACAAAATTTAATTAGTTAAATTTTCGATCTTGTTCTCTTAATCTAGTAAATTTTTTAATTTTTTTTTCTAAAAGTTCCGTAACTGGTACAGATTTATCGTTTATTACAATGCAATACGTACAGCCTGTGAAGACGCATTCTAAAAAAATTTCCAGAACCTTACATAATTAGTTTGTATTTATGTACGAAAAATAATTTGACGAGGTAAAATAAAGCAAAAAAAATTATCTATTAAATTTTCGCTCTAGTGTCCTCTTAAGCTAGTTAAAACACGACTCTCTAAACAAACAAACAAAAAAGGCAAATTAGAATTGTTCTATTTCGAAGCCACTTCGCTTCCTGATTCAAAATATTTCAGTACACACGCAACAAGCAAGAGGAAGGATCGCTCAACCTTTTCGGAGCGATGAGCTAGGTCTTCATACGCATCTAGATCTATACCTGTCGGGTTTACACGCTTCCATTCTCATGTGGGTCATCGCCACTCAGCTCCTAACTCACCTTTCACCTCTATTTAAATTGCCTTTCTTTTTTTTTTTTGCTTTCTTGTTCTCTTTCACTCTTCGGTTATGCAATGCAAATTATATAATAGATCAGATTCAGGAGATTCCGCGTTGCTTGGAGATGAACTTGGCGGCAAGAGCAGTATGAGGGATAAATGTTTTGATGAACCAGTTACTTTTATTTTAGTTCTTTTTTTCTTCCTTTTTTCTTTTTTTCCTGGAGAATGTATTTTTGTTAAGGTGGTTGAACTTCGATTGGCCGAACAACGTGGCCGGTTGGTGTAAAATATCTTCTTATTGTAGTGCGTTGATTGCTAAAGAGGGTGTGGGGGGGGGGGAGGGGTGACCTCTCTTGGATAACGTGCGGTATGACGTTTTTGGTCTTTCTTTTCTTAGTTTCGTTGTGAGGTTTGTTGTTGTTGTTGTTGTATTTCGAACATTTATTTTGTGCTTCGTTTCAAGAATCTGCTTAAAAATCTTCGCCGAATAAAGAATCCAACACAAAAAAAGAAAATTTAAACAGCCAGGGGATTGAACGGAATCAAACCCACAACTGCATGCTTATGCGGAAGAGGACAAGCCCTTGACTTCAAAGCTGCTGCCCCCCCCCCCTTTGTGGAGTTTTTTTGTTTATTTGATTTTTCATTCTATGATAGGCGCCTTTTATTTTTTCTCTAAGGCAAGGGGCAAACTTTGCATGGTGTTTGCATCATAAGACACTTGCTAAAAATCTAATCTGCGAAAGTGCCTTACCGGTGTAGTTCGAAAAAAATTTTATGCTTTTGGTACATAAATAGAAATAATCTAATTATGTCCTACACTTCAAAATTTTTAGAACGCCTCCTTACCCAGACAGCACATAAGCTGAAATCAAGATTGACATTTCTTTGAATTTAACGTATTAATACAAGCTTGACAGTTCATTTCATTTTAAGCTTGCAGCAAGCTTGGAGATTACAAAAAAAATGAGTCAGCAAATATTTTCCCGCCGAATTTAAGTCATTTGAACTCTCAAGCTTGAATACAACTTGATGACTGCTTGATTTGGAAAGCCACATCCACATAACAAATAATTTATATCAGTCATAAATGTACTTGATCATAGAATTATATAAAAAAAAAAGATTCTATATTTCCAAATATTGAAATTCTTCAAAATAAAATACAAATATACTACAAAAATAGAAAAATAGAAATAATCTAATTATGTAGCACATAAGCTGAAATCAAGATTGATATTTCTTTGAATTTGACGTATTAATACAAGCTTGACAGTTCAATTCATTTTAAGCTTGCAGCAAACTTGGAGATTACAAAAAAATGAGTCAGCAAATATTTTCCCGCCGAATTTAAGTCATTTGAACTGTCAAGCATGAATACAACTTGATGACTGCTTGATTTGGAAAGCCACATCCACATAACAAATAATTTATCATCAGTCATAAATGTACTTGATCATAGAATTATATAAAAAAAAAAAAAGATTCTATATTTCCAAATATTGAAATTCTTCAAAATAAAATACAAATATACTACAAAAATAGAAAAATAGAAATAATCTAATTATGTCATGCACTTCAAAATTTTTAGAACGCCTCCTTATCCAGACAGCACATAAGCTGAAATCAAGATTGACATTTCTTTGAATTTGACGTATTAATACAAGCTTGACAGTTCAATTCATTTTAAGCTTGCAGCAAGCTTGGAGATTACAAAAAAAAAAAAAAAAAAATGAGTCAGCAAATATTTTCCCGCCGAATTTAAGTCATTTGAACTCTCAAGCTTGAATACAACTTGATGACTGCTTGATTTGGAAAGCCACATCCACATAACAAATAATTTATCATCAGTCATAAATGTACTTGATCATAGAATTATATTTAAAAAAAGATTCTATATTTCCAAATATTGAAATTCTTCAAAATAAAATACAAATATACTACAAAATCGATTTCAAAATCAGTCGTTTGTCTCGATTTTGGCCAATATTGCCCAACATGAGTGTTGCGATATTGAAAGTTTTAAAACGTGTGCTGCTTTAAGTTTATATTATGCTTATTTCCCTATTAGTAGAGTCTATAAATCACATTAGTAGAGTCTATAAATCTCATAACATTATTTTAATTTTGATTCATCCCATGGAAAAATAAAAGATGCATATCGGCATCAGGCAATACTGATCAATCTCGCCAAAAAACGGCGTGACAACCATAACAGTCAATTCAAACTTTAGTCATGTCACGTGGAGTCAGATTGGCATGGTGGTTAGGACGCTGGCTTCCCACAGTATTTAGGAAAAGAAAATTCAGCAACACTTTTTAGAGTAAGTTTGAATTAAGCTTGCTATGTCAAGCTTGATTCAATCTTGTTATGTCAAGCTTAATGCAAGTTGGGCAAGTGTAAACTTGAACACTTGATTCAAACTTACATTAAGCCTACACGCTTGAAATTTTCAAGCTTAATTCAAGTTTATTGACATGATAAATCAAGCTTACTGCAAGTTTGATGGAAATTTGCTGTGTTGTCCGGGTATAAGCTGTACTATACACTGTAATAAAGGAAAAACCTGCATCAATAGCTAAACTTTCAGAAAAAGTTTTTAAAATGTAGAATTTAGCAGGATGTGTCACTTTTCAAAAAATTTTTACTGTATAACTCTATGTTGAAGAATTTTTTCGGAAAATTTTATTAAAGGCACTGTTGTTTCATTTATTACGGTAGGTAGTACAGCTTAGAAAGAATCATGTAGGATTTTTTCGAGCCCCTGTTGCAGTTAGTTTATTTTAATTTGTGTAATTAGACTATGAGGGAGATTTTATTTCTCCGAACTATAACCTTAAGGTTGCCCATGGCGACGTCTTATATTCTCAGACAAATCTGAGACTTTCGACCATCCAGATCATCGGCTCCCATCGGGTAGTTCACGAACCTCCAGTGGTTCGCAAGTTGTACAACCCTTTAACGTGCAGTGTTCCCCGCACTGGGAACACCAAACTCTGACGTTTTGACTGTTGCCAGTCACGAAGAATAGATTTGATTTCTATAAAAGTAGTTGCGGGTGACATAGCTCCACGACAATCCTTTACTTTTGAGCACGTCATTTCCCGTAAAAAAATGGTGACGATTATTTTTAACAGCACTGACATCTTCTGAAAAATGGAAGAATGCGAGAGCAGCTGGATACATTGCCCAATGCTGGACGTGCCGCATTGGGCAATGTATCCAGCTTGTGTCCAGTATTGGGCAGACAGCTGGCTGTATCCAGTATTGGGCAATGTATCCAGTATTGGGCAGACAGCTGGCTGTGCGGCACAGCCAGCTGTCGTAAAAAAAGGGTCTGTAGATCTGTACCAACCGATGAACGTTTCGATCGTCCGCCATCTTGCTGGTAGTTAAGTCGAGCGATGGCAACGGCTGCCCTTTTTTCAGCATTGGAAAGGGTTGCGCCTCAGAGGGTTAAGGGGATTCGCGAAAATAATATACTAGTATACATCGACTGTTCGGATATTAGAAGGGCTTCGCAAGGAGAAAAATGTTGGGAACCACTACTGTAGATGATACCTATTCTCGTATTTTGAACCCTGATCCAGACGTTCTTTGAAAACTGTGCATTTTTAATGGCAGTAAATCCATAAATTTCACTCTTTAAAATGATCCAAAAACAGCCGAATTTTTCTTTGCTCGGTAAATATTCGAAGATGTTCGCCTGGTTTATCTGCTGCCTTTCGTCTTTTCTCTGATCGCGCAATAAGAACGGCGTGGCTTACAGGATATTTGCCCAGCTGATACCCCAATACATCTCAGAAAGGCGTCAGTCTGTGACTGCCATATGAAATGTTAATAACGTTTGCCTTTTCTGCACTTGTTTGGAGGTAGGATATGTGTAGATTCCGGCCGAGTTGTGTTGAGCGGTGCGAGTTTTTATTTGATTTAGACAAGACCGTGCCAGAAGCTTCGGCGGAAATTCGGTGTTAAAGTAAACTTCAAGCTTTGGATTTGGGCAGATCTTTATAAACTTGGTTTTGCTCTGAAAATGTATCATTTGCAGTTCTTACACCGAAATAATTTATATGAATTTATATATATACAGGGTGTTCCATAAATACTACCCAGACTCTGCACAGCCAGAGTTCTCGTTGGGAGTACATAAAAGGTGCCCGAAGAACCATAACTGTACGGCCCTTAGTTTTCAAGAAAAGTGCGAAAAAAAGCAGAAACGTCATTTCCGGTGCACGAAAAGAGCTTTTATTGGAATCATGAACATAGGTTTTTTTTTTTTTTTTTTTTTTGCATATGCTTTCATAAAATGATGGTCAAAATTCCACCGTGCACCGTGCGCAGTGTAATAGCCAACTACTTACGTTCAATCTGGTACCCACATAAATACGTCAGCGCGAAGGGGAGGGACTGAATCACTATATGTTGTAATTAGGACTCGATAGATCCATTCTTTCAAACGTTTTCATTGAAAGAATTCCATAGGTGCCAGATTGTAGCGGCCATACACCGAGTCCCCCATATGTAATACTGTATCCAATTTAATGTTTCTAGTTGTTTTTCCTCGCACCGGATGTGACGTCCTATTTTGTTTTTCCTATTTTTCTCGAAAACTATGGATCGTACAAGTATAGTTCTTTGGGCATTTTTTATGTACTGTACCATCGCCCCCCTTAGTGCACCTGCACGATGGCATGTGCGAACGGCGACTGAGTGTCTAGAAGGACAATGACAGCGATAGACATCGGACTCTTAGCTGAAAAAAGCGATTTTAAGCTCCTTGCTTTCAAAAGGACCGACGAGGCGTGGGAAAGGCACCTGCCCTAGTGAATCTGACCGGAAGGAGCCGCCATGACGTACGGGCAGGCTAAGCCAATAAGCTGGTCAGGGGGCAAGTTGACCCCCAGATGATGCAAGAAGCCCGAGCAAGGGGCCAGATACCTTTGAACGGAGAAGAGAGGCAGATGTCTCGAAACTGCCCTCCGAAGTGTACGATTTTCTTTGCTGCGAGAGAAAAGCTCAGCGAGAAATGAACTTCCAGCCGGTCTGAGATGAGACCGCACATCCGGTACTCGACTGTATTGGTACCAGCAATTGTTGTTATGTCTAAAATTAAATTTTGTTAAGTTTTGACAAGTGATTTTATTACACGCTACCCCACAGACGATAGTGTATGCTTACATAATTAAATCTAGCTGTGACGAGATTAGTAGAGCCGCTCCTATTAATCTGAGACGACGTCACACTACTAACAACGAGGAATCTGGCTCTGCAGAGTTTGGGCGGTATTTATGGGACACCCTGTATATAGTGTAAGTCAAAATGAGTGACCAAATTTCATAGGTGTACTACCCAAATGTAATAAATATATTCTTTCAAAAAGGTAATCCATACAAAAGTTACAAACTGTACGTAGTTCGTAATGTTATTTCGCCTATAAGTGGCACCGTAAGCCCTAGTTGTCATCAGTATTTCTGCCAAGGTGAAAGCCTGAGACAGTTGCCGAATCCATTGAAGTTTATAATAGGTTAAAAAAGGGCCAGAGGCTGAACGTTTCCGAATGGCTTTGCAGTGCGTTTTAGTGCGTTAGTTGGCTTTGCAGTGCGTTTTTACTTTGTAGTGCGTTTTCAAGTTGGCGGAGTAGGTATCACAAGGTAAAGAGGAAATTACCATTTCATTCTTCTGATACCGTCAATTTGATAACTCTTTTGTTAAACTAGTATCAGGCATATCACATCTTAATTTACTGGGTAAAGGAGCTTTACATACAGTACAAAATGGGGAAGGATGCGAGATGAGACAGAGATTTATAGCTGTTATGCGAGATGAGACTGAGGTATTTATCTTGACTGTGTAGGGATTTTGCGCAACGAAACGAAGTTTTGCAGCTGTTTCATGAGACCAGACAAGCAGATTTCAAAAACAAATGGATTTGATACACAAATCCTTCCTTTCTTTGCCTGGCATGGCAATGCATGCCGGATACTTGGAAGTGCAATTCTAAATAATAATATGAAATGCTACCACAGTGTGACGGTGTAAACATTAATTAATGACGCTTGAAAAGTAAATCACACGCAATTTATTTTCCTTCAACAGACGATATTGACATCGAACTAACGTCAGTGTAGAGTGAATTGGCAATCTAAGTCGAACCTAAGTTGAAATCTTTTTTAGCGTTATCCTATTTCGCTTCAAGCATAAGCATTTTTATCACATTCTTTTGCTTCCAATGGGCGGATACTTGCTCAGCAAGTGTTTTGCCACTACTAAGGCCTGAATTACCGGCCATTTTACTGTGGGAGCACCGAGCGTTACTCCCTATGAAGTTACCAACAAGTTAACATCTATGCCCAAGGCGGGATTCGAACCTAGGACCCGAGGCGCGGTAGAATGATTTTTAAAGCACTACACCACCTGGACGGCTTTATATCATTCTTTAGTTTTTTGCTGATTTCTGAAATGATAATTAAATTTTGACATCAGTTTAAAGAAACATGGAGAACGTTTTGTCGCAAAATGTCTGTTGAAAATGTGCACAACACTTTGCCAATCTTTATCATTTTGTGCAAATCTCATTACCTTCTGGTTAATAGACGTAAGAAAATCGACTAATGCTTCTAAATATTTGATATGAGCACCATGATATTACTAATATGCGGCTAGAATGTGTACAGCCTTCTTCCAAGCCCGCTTCTGCACTTTGATGAGTCATCGAAAGAGGCATACAGATGCTCGCTGATTGGTTACAGCACTTAGATACGTCATCTAATGGCCGAATCTAACGAATGAGAGACTTTCGTAAGACTCTTTTGATAACTCATAGAAGTACACAAGCAGACCCGGTAGAAAATTCACGGTGGTACCAATGAAGCCTCAAATTTAGAATGGATTTTAAAACTTAAGTGACAAGAAAGTTATTCATTTAATTACAGTAAAACTTCGCTATAACGAAATTCGATATTTCGATAATTCCCTCTATAACGATAAAATTTTCTGGTCCCTTGGAATATCCATACAGTATAATCTTTCCTCGATAAAACAATACATCTCACTAGATTGATCATTTTATTGGGCCCCTTAAGTGCCGTTGTATAGAGGTGTTTCTGTATAGTCATAAAAATTGAATATGAAATCATTTATTTTTAGTGGACTAAGATTAAATGTATTGAGTGTAGACATTCCGTCAAATTTTTCACTAGCGCCCGTTGTTATTGTCTCCATAACGAAGCTTAGTAACAAATATTTATTCAGTGAATCAATTTATGGTCAACCCTGTATCTTTAAATCCTGTTCAGACCGTTTTACAATGTTGGGGTACCAGGGCCAAATCTTCATCGCCCCCCTACACCTCTTGCGAAAACTTTTTCATACCCTACAAAACAACTTTCCAATTAACCATAGAAAGAAGGGTGTTATAACAGCAGTGCAAAGCGAGAGGAAATAGTTCTATAATAATAGTATTATGTAGGATAACAATATTTGAATTATATTATTTCATCTTCAATCGTTAACTTCATTCCGTATTTTTCAAGTAGCAAGTTTCCCAATTATTTTTGTATTTATTTTCCTAACGTCTGTAACCTTCATTTCACTTCACTTCACTTCACTTCGCTACATTTCATCACTTCCCTTCACCACTTCACTCCACTCCGGAAGCTATTTCCTTTTATCTATATCTATACCGATTTGAAATTAGCTCTATGGTTTCCTCACGGTCAGCATGCATCACGACATAGGCCATGCCTAAATGATAAGTTTGTGCCGAATAGTTGCCTGAGGCTATACCGTTTAGCTAAAAAAAGGCGTGGACGTAATGCTATAGGGCTATGAAATAGTACTATTTTTCATAAAACTAGTTCTCTGTCCTTTATTATAAATTAAAACCAAAATTTACAAATTTTCAAAACTTAAAGGATAATTTTGGAGCCCCCTTTTTGTTGAGGGGCCCGAGCGCTTACCCCGAGTGCCCTGTTGGAAATCAGGCCCTGGCAGTGGCGTAGCCAAGGGGGGGGGGTTATAACCCCCCATGAGGAATTTTTTGCCGTATAAAATGTATATCCTTCACTCCCTTATCACACACACCTATATATATGTATATAAAGTTGAAGTAGTCATAACCTCCCCCATGAAAAATTTCTGGCTACGCCACTGGCGTGACCTTCGCAAACAAGGCCTGATGGCTTAAATATTGAGTCATCCTATGTACTCCGAATTTAGACGTAAAATTTAAAGTTGTATAGCAATATTACGATAGTGGTTGCTTATCATCAGTTGATAAAATTTGTTATTTCTTACATTTATCTTGATTTATTATTGATTACGGATTAAATATGACACTAAAAATGCATTTAGAAATTGTGATTGCAGCTCCAATGTCTAATACTTATATATATATAATTTTAACTTTTGTTCTGAAGATATGTTTTTAAGCACTGACAAATTTGATAAAATGATGATGAGCAACCAGAATTTTAATTTTATTTTACAAATTTTCATTTTATACCTAAATCGGCCTACTGAGGATGACGTATTCCTTAAGCCTGCAGGCCTTAGCTGCAAAGGTCACGCCACTGGGCCCTTGTCCTGTGCATAAAGTAGGGATGGACGCGAGACGAAAAATAAGCGTCTCGCGTCTCGCAAAATAGCCTAAAAGCTTGTCTCGTCTCGCAAAAATCCCTAAATCGTAATGTTAAAAATGTGTGTCTCGTCTCGCAAAAAAGCTGTAAATCTCTGTCTCGTCTCGCAAAAAAGTCGTCTCGCGTCCATCCCTACATGAAGTTCTTTGAACACACTCTGCACGGGGATAATCATCGGCAGATAGTATGCAAATCAGAGCTCTGATTATATGTTTATTACATAACGTTTGAAGGCGCACTCTAATCAGTGTGTAACCCCCAAAACTTCAATATACAGCCGGGATATCCATTAGATTGATGAAATTCCATGAAAAAGTAACTCTTTACTGAACTCAGTGATTACGAAATAAATAACGCCGCGTATTAATGAACTTTCATAAAGTAAGATAATCTATTATGCTAATGAGAAATGTTCTCTTTGGTTCCAAGTAGAATTAATATGATACGCCCGGGCTAATGAAAGAATGTGAAACACGCTAGCATCATTATTAAAGGTATCTTTTACTTAGTGGGAAAAATAAATGGTGGGAACGTCTTTCGACGCAGCGACCATTTATTGCTGCAAATGCCGAGAACGCCTTGCAATAAATATCGTTGAAAATGTAGCAATAGAGTGGGTCGAAATGCTGTACAAAGATGTGATACTACTGTACTGGAATACTATACATATTTTTTAACCCTTTGAGGCGCAACCCTTTCCCAATGCTGAAAAAAGGGCATCCGTTGCCATCGCTCGACTTAACTACCAGCAAGATGGCGGACGATTGAAACGTTCATCGCATGCCACAGATCTAGAGACCCTTTTTTGACGACAGCTGGCTGTGGCATGCAATGAACGTTTCGATCGATATCTGTGGCATGCGATGAACATTTCGATCGTCCGCCATCTTGCTGGTAGTTAAGTCGAGCGATGGCGACGGCTGCCCTTTTTCCAGCATTGGGCAAACTCTCCAGCTGTTCTCGCATTCTTCCATTTTTCAGCAGATGTCAGTGCTGTTAAAAATAATCGTGACCATTTCTTTTGACGGGAAATGACGTGCTCAAAGTCAAAAGTAAAGGATTCTTCGTGGAGCTATGTCCTCGCAACTATTTTTATAGAAATCCAATCTATTCTTCGTGAGTGGCAACAGTCAAAACGTCAGAGTTTGGTGTTCCCAGAGTGGGAACACTGCGCGTTAAAGTGTTAAATCGCTCGGGTTCATGCAGTAGCGGATACAGGGAGAGGGGGGGGGGGGTAATGGCCCACTCTCCCTTCAGCACACTAACAATTGGCGAGTTATTGCAAAATTCGACTCACCACTAAATCCAGGTGTCAGAGCTGTTGTTCCACAGCTCAAACGAAACCAACTGCTCTATCATCATACGGAGAAATAAATATATATTTGTACAAATATGTTCGAAGGTTTGAGACCACTAGAATACTTAACAGATCTGTTGAATACAAAATATGTAAAAAATAATAAAAATACATTTTTCTATTGCAAACTTTCCTCGTTTAGTTCCACATATAATTTGATCTATTTAATACTTTTATAATAGGTATTTTACATTTTTAAAATTCAGCTCTTAAAAGAAATCAATATATATTGCTGATATAATTTCTCTTGTTTAGCAATATTTTTTAAATCATGTATACGGATCAGCGATGAATATTACGGACGAGGGAAGACATGGAGTCACTGGTACTTTGGGACCATTGACTAAATATTCTAATTTCTACCCCTGCTTGTGTACGTTGCACGCTGGGAAAATGTTCAGAATCCAATTCCGATTCTGGACTAAATTCTTAATTGTTACAGCATGAAAACAGTTTTTACAGTCCAAACATAAAGAAGTTCTACATAAGGCAGAGTTGCCAACTGCTCTGGAATATAACTAACCACTTCTTTTTATAACAGAAATTTTTGGCTTAAATTATTGCAGAATTTCGAAGTTAAACGAGTGGGCCGATTACCATTTCCAAAAAAAAAATACTTAAGAAAAATTACTGCTTGCAAAAAGTGGTTAGTTATATTTCAGAGCAGTTGGCAACTCTGCATAAGGTCGTAGTTCGAAGGAACAAAACCTGGTTCAAGATCACAAATTGAACAAAATAAATAAATAATTGCGTCAGGGTCTCGAAAAAATTTTGGATGATTCCTTATAAGCTGAACGACAGAATGTAGAAAAGAAAAAACTGTTGCTTTCTATGAAACTTTCAAAACAAAGTTGGAATTTTACAACAAATTTTTTTCGCAAATTGGCACATTTTTCAAAATTGTTTCTAAAAGTTTCATATTGAATTCTACATTTATGCAGAGCTACTCGAGGACTATCTGTCTAAAGAGGGATGCCTTGGGCAAAGAACTTTTAAAGGGGTTCTAACGCATATTTGCGTTACATCTGGAAAAAAAAAAACCGCCCAAAACTCCAGACCGTTAGATTGATTTTCTGATACATGTTTATAGTTTACTACAGTGTAAAGTAGATTTTGTGAATCGCTCTTCCAAAAAATGTACACATTCCAGACAATTATTTCATCTGTACTCAGTAGCGGATTCAGGGGAGGGGCTAGGGGACTTCACCCCCCCCCCCCGAAAAGAGATTGCTATAAAATTATGCTTTATTATATACTTTAAATAGCTAAAATGATCATATTTTATTACTTAGAGCTTCCCAAAAGCATGCACATTGGTTTAGACTATAATTTTGATCTATAGTACATTTTAGTTGGGTGAAATAAGCTTTTATAACACTTTAAAGCGCAGTGTTCCCGCTCTGGGAACACCAAACTCTGACATTTTGACTGTTGTCAGTCACGAAGAATACATTGGATTTCTATAAAAATAGTTGCGGGTGACATAGCTCCACGAGAATCCTTTACTTTTTAGCACGTCATTTCCCGTAGAAAAAATGGTCACGATTCTTTTTAACAGCACCGCCATCTGCTGAAAAATGGAAGAATGCGAGAACAGCTGTATAGATTGCCCAATGCTGAGAAAAGGGCAGCCGTTGCCATCGCTCGACTTAAGTACCAGCAAGATGGCGGACGATCGAAACGTTCATCGCCTGCCACAGATCTAGAGATCCCTTTTTTTGACGCACAGCCAGCTGCGTCAAAAAAAGGGATCTCTAGATCTGTGGCACGCGATGAACGTTTCGATCGTCCGCCATCTTGCTGGTAGTTAAGTTGAACGATGGCAACGACTGCCCTTTTTTTCAGCAATGGGAAAGGGTTGCGCCTCAAAGGGTGAGAAATGTAGCCCCTCCCCAAAAAAATTTCTGGATCCGCCACTGTCTGTATTTATGAAACCAGAATCACATTATTATTATCGAACTACACTCTTCGTTTAATGCTGTAAATAAATCAATACGTCTGCCAGCACTCATCTATCCAAATTCGATTCCATTCTCAATTTATGATCGCCCCCCTTTTCATACCTTTCCTTTGCCCATTGATCTTCCAAGCCACCCCTCTAGAGACTCGTCTTCCCATATTTTTGACATCCGCCGGATTAATAAGGCTGTCGTTGCGCACTGTATTTTCTTGACGAAACTACTTACGTATAGCCTCGCGTTTATTTCTCGTTGCCATTCTCGGAGAGGGAAAAATTCGATTTCTCGGTACTTAATTATCAGCCGTTTCGATCGCGGGACGGAGAGGAATTTTTGGGAAACATTTTTTTTTTTTTTTTTTAATGGTACCAAAGGGGAGAGGGGGGTGGAAGGGATCGTAATATAACGCGTTGTAACTGTGTCCATCACTGTTGATTAAGGTTGGACGATGTTAGAATTTCAGTATTTTGTTGCATTGTATTCTGTAATCTGCTTAACTCTTTAAAGAGCAGTGTTCCGGCTAATAACACCCAACTCTGACGTTTTGACTGTTGCCAGTCACGAAGAATAGATTTGATTTCTGTAAAAATAGCTGTGGGTGTCATCGCTCCGTGTGAATCCTTTACTTTTTAGCACGTCATTTCACGTAAAAAAATGATCACGATTCTTTTTAACAGCACTAACATCTGCTGTAAAAATAGAAGAAGGCGAGAACAGCTGGATAGATTTACCCAATGCTGAGAAAAGGGCAGCCGTTGCCATCGCTCGACTTAACTACCAGCAAGATGGCGGACGATCGAAACGTTCATCGCGTGCCACAGATCTAGAGACCCTTTTTTGACGCAGCTGGCTGTGCGGCACAGCTATAGCTAGTTTGTGCTATAGAAGCGGTATCTTCGCTTGCCTTTTTGAAGTCTTTTTCTTACAAGTGCTGTCAGGGGCGTAGCCAGAAATTTTTCATGGGGGGGGGTTACGACTACTGGAACTCATATATATGTATACATATGTATGATAATGTATACATATACATTTAGAATATACATTTTGTATTGCAAAAATTTTCTCATGGGAGGGGGGTTATGACCCCCCTAACCCCCCCTTGGCTACGCCCCTGAGTGCTGTGTGTAAATTCTTCATTGCTAAGTCTTGGAGGACAGTTTACGATATCCCTCGTATATATCCACTGAATGTTTGCTTGTGGAAGTGTTTTATTTTGTGAGAAAAATACAGCATTTTGTGAAAATTTCTGTACTAAGCGGACTGTTATAAGCACGTTTCGAACTGATTGTGCTTGTGAATTTTGTACAGCTGTGATTGTTCGACGATGTTCTAGTAATATTAAAGTTAGTGTTTCATGTTGACAAGTGGATTTTCTACTAGAGCTTTCCACACCTACTGGAATTTAGAACGACGAACCCAGGAATTAGTATTTCTGCAAACAATATATTAGAAATATGCTGAACAAACAGTCCGACAATCGCTACAAGTAACAAAAGAACAACTTTAATAAATACTCTGTGCGTTTTTAGGCTTATTGCTGGAGCCATTGCCAGGTCTCGAGGTTAGATTTTTAATCCAGGGAATCTCGAGCAGTTCCAAAATGTCGATCTGGCTGAATATCCCGAATGCAGTACTCAGTGTGATAGCATGATAGGAAGTGAATTAAAATTCCTTATACAAACTTTGAAATCGAACTACGTAGAACTTTTACTGTCTTGATTGTTTCACGTATAGTTCGATTTCAAAGTTGGCAAAAGAATTTTTACCAATACATGTCATATTTACCAATACATTTCATATAATTTGGTCGATTTAATATTGGGTTGGCAACAAAGTAATTGCGTTTTCTTGTATAAAATTCAAGCAAATAAGTTTTCAACACGTTTTTAATTACAAGGTAAGCTGTGCCTGAACATACGATTCATATTTGTTACATTTTAAAGTAAGAATTTCACTGGCAGTAATTTTTTTTCGTCCATAAAAGAGGGCCACCCTCCCCCTTTTTTCGCTTCTATCCTCCTTAGAGGTACAATATTAAAAATGTCCTGAAATTAATTTTTAGGTATTCGTGACTGCTGTATTTTACAGAAAGAATTTCACGGATATCTCTATATTTATTTGAGATCACGCGGGATATGTGAAAAGAACTTTTTGGCCCCTTACCCCCCCTAAGATTACGAATTTTGGAAAATGCTCTCTGATCTAGCACCTATGTTGAAGAACTCACGTACGTGCCGAATTTCGCATAATTAACTTCAGTAGTTTTGGCCAGGCGAAATATTGACATTACTTTGTTGCCAACCCAATATTTTTATAATAGGTATTTTACATTTTTTTTTTTTTTTAAATTATTCAGCTCTTAACAGAAATCAATATTATACAGGGTGATTCAAAATAGATGTTAAGGCGATTATTTTTTAAACCGTAAGTGATCGAAACATATTTCTAGTTAGAAAAGTTCGTCAAATTTAGAGTAGCTTTCAGATATGGCATTTTTTGCTGGGGGTTGTATACCTATTAAAATACGAAATTTAATTTTTATACGGTCCCTCCTTTCCTACCCTTTATAGTTAGGAGAATGTTGCTCTTTGCCTAAGAAAATTAATAAAACATATCCCGTGTCTCTACGTGGAATAGTTAACAAAAAAATAATTTTTAACACTACTTTGCTTGATGCGTTGGCGTCGGTTTTCACGTGAAAAAAAATCTTTCTTTTGGGGGACCAGTTATGAGTTGATAAAAGTTAAATAATGATCCCATTTTTGGAAAGGCAATTGAGCGTGTTCAAATGTGTGAAATTAGCAGGTGCAGTTTTACCTAAAATGATCGGTACTGTTTTACGAAAGTAGCGAAAATTTAGTCTTTTAGGGGGGGGGGTCATCCACTCATTACGTCACTTTTCTAGAGAAGGGATTTTAAAGTGTAAAAGAGAATGACAAAATAATGGTGTGGGTTACCTGGTGTGATAACTTTCACCTGAAAAAAATCAGTTACTGTTCCATAGAAAAGACAGTCAAAATTAAAATTTGCCAGGGGAAGCCCGTGCCTAGGAGGCGCCAAAATTAAGGTTTTTCCCGGGGTGACGTAAACCCTAGTTGCAACACTGCTTTTATTCGGTTATTTTCCTTTTTCCTTCATTGTTGTTGAATTTTTGCGTTGCTGCGCTTCTCAAATGTGGGAAAAAAAAAAAAAAAAAAATAGCATGCGAAGGTTGGTGGGATGGGGTACATTCGTCAAGACATGTGATCATTGATGTGAAACTCCAGGTGAACGCGCAGTTTTTTACGACCACTCTACAAAGATCAAGACTCATTTTCCTTTATGAACCCTGTAGCCTTCTTTCATCTGGAGATATCTCATTTTTCTACGTAAACGGGGCCATAGTCTGTAGTTTATTCTCTTACTGAAAACTTAAAAATAAAAGTACATGAATACAATACGACTTTTCCTTTAAACTCAGCATGAAGTACATCCGTTCTAATAACCACCGACAACAATGAAGTAAATAACCTGCAGCGATTATATATATATATATATGTTAGCTATTTTATATTATATATATATATATATATGTATGTATGTATGTATCCTGAAATGTAGCTTTCCTGAATCCATATTCCCCATCTATTTCTGATAAAAGAAAAGAATATGGAAGGGATACGCAGAAAAGTGGATGTGTGTGCCCGAACCTTCCGCCAATCAAATAGCTGAAGAGATCACGCAGGTGGGCGTGGCTTATTCGCCGGGAGCCATCTCCAGAATTTTTTTTCCCCTTCTTCTTTATTTTATTTTTTCCTCCAGTGGATGCAATTTTTCTTTACTTTTCTTTCCTGGCATTCTCTTGGGATGGAAAAAAAAAAAAAAAAAGGAACAGTATAACTTTTCGGATTATTTTCAATCCGTGGCATCGATAAAATTCCAAGTCGAACTGCACGCCATCTTGATTCGAAATTTTCACCTTTATCGTTGAAGTAAGACTTCTGGCAACAGTGGGTATTTTAAGTTAGAATCCTAATTACAACCACATAAAAAACTATTCCCTATTAAAACTATTACTGTTATTAATTATTAGCTAACTATTAATTTATTGACTTCTTTTAAGGCATTTCAAAAGTAACTCATGTGAAAGAAGGCAATACAATTGTGATCAGCTATATTTAATGAAACTGACGGATACACAGTTTAACCGATTTTCACGGGATATGGTGTTTTTATAACATTAGACAAAAAAAAAATGTAACTGCAAAAATTTAATTTTTAAATTACCTATAAATATTTACACTCATTTTCAAGAAAAAAAATACATATATTGCTCAAAACGTTTTAAATCGACATAAAAATAAATAAATAAATTTGCAAAACAACTGCCGAACTGTCTGATTTTAAAATTAGAAATAATTGATTAATTAATTGATTAATAACTGAAAGCATTCAAAGAAGAATTGAAAGAGACACATTTCATTTTCATTCATGTTTTTATATAGAACAGAAAATATCACTTATAAATAAAAAGCGTGAAATGCTAACGAATGAGGATTTTATATTTGCTGTGACAAACATCTTTTAGGAAAAAAAAAATAAAATAATGTATAATGTCTTACTCATGCATTATAGTGTCTTCATGTATAGTGTCTTACTCATGCCACTATACATTAACCTATAATGTATAGTGTCTTACTCATGCATTATAGGTTATTGTCACTGAATTTGAAGAACAAAAAATGAGTGATGATCAAAGGTTAGTTTAAAGGCCCTTGCAAATATCCAGAGACATGTCGCGGCTACAATGTACTTGAACGGGGAAATTCGACATGGTTAGGAAGCTGCGACACTTGGGGTGTCCTCTACCGAACAATAGATGGGGGATGTGCGAAACCGCAATATTATTCACGGTCCCCAATTATCTTTTGTTGGTTAATACCGGAGTATCACCACCTTTTTACAGGAAATGGTTACACTATTGAAGAATTGGTTCCGCTATTGGCACCCTACTGCTAGCGTCCCGCGACATGTCTCTGGATATTTGCAAGGGCCTTAACACGGCAACCAGTGTAACTAAGTATCGTGATGCTGGAAAAATGAAATAACCAAAAAGGTTACAATTTTCGAGAGAAATTTCTAGTTTTGGTTAGAAGATTAATTAGAAAGACACGTTAATTGCAAAATGTAACGAAAGATGGTTATACGGACAGACATTAAAGCAATGCTTTGGTGTTTTGTGGGATCTGGTCTGTTCGCTTCCATCGCTGTTCAGGTTTCTGTATCCTTCGAAGCATGAGGATCAGCGGTCATGAACTGGCGAAATACTTACTCATCAATGCTGTTTGAAAAGGTTTTATAATTGATGCATTCGGCATAGTTAAAGATTAGTGCTTGAAATCTCCTATTTATTACATTGCTGAGTTTAAAAATAAAATCTTTCATTGACAAAATTATATTTTCATTTGTATTAATGAAAACAGTACTCATCGTTTTCCATTTAATTTAAAAATCGCATTTCACACTATATTTCAAACACACACCAAAAGCTACATTAAGTAGCAGATTCCTTAACTGCAATTTCGGTAACTAAATTTGACAATCAAACGAAAACTCGAGTGATTTCTTGAGTACTTAGAATCGAAAAATTGAAATATACCGGGCGTCCAAAATTAAACGGCCCTATTTTAAAGTTGTCTACAGGCGAAACTATTGTTGAGAATATTATGAAATTTTGTGTGGGACATAATGAACGCATGCGAATTTGTTTGGGCCAATAACAAAATTAGTGAAAATATTCGACACCAGGGGGTGTTTTTTAATGAATTGCACACTTACGACTGGTGCTTTATTTAGATTCTAGACCTCAATCCGTGCGACTTTTGGCTTTGGGGTGATTTTGAAGTATTTGGTAAGTCGTGATAATCCAAGAGCTTTGCCTGATCTTTAAGACAGTATTTCACAGCATGCTGGTAACATTTCCCCTAACACACTGCAGTCAGCTGTGGAACATGTTTTCTTGGGATTCCAGATGGTAGCTATAACTTTGATGGCCGTCCTTTTGAACATGTTTTGTTCTAATAATATTTGTAAAGTATCATAAATGTATGCTAAATGTGCAATTCATTAAAAACACATCCCCTGGTGGCGATCATTTGAACTAATTATTTATATTCGCTCAAACAAATTTCCATACCTTCATAACGTCCTATACAAAATTTCATAGCTTTCTAAAGAATAGTTTTGCCTGTAGAGAACTTTAAAATAGGGACGTTTAATTCTGGACGCCCGGTATATTTCAATTTTTCGATTCTAAGTACTCAAGAAATCACTCGAGTTTTCGTTTCATTGTCAAATTTAATTGCCGAAATTAGGTCTCGTTTAGTTTCAGACGCCCTATATGTAAAAAAATATAATAGCTTCCTTACGGAAAAATGTCCCATCGCTCATTTAACAGTATTTCTTATCCCCCCCCCTTCCACGAAAAAATTCTTATCTGCGCTGTCCTAAATGATCACAGAGTGAAAAGGCACTAAAAGAGATTCAATTGCATCGGCCGGGAATCGAACCCGGGCCGCCCGCGTGGCAGGCGAGCATTCTACCACTGAACCACCGATGCTACATCTTACGGTGCGCAAAAAGACTCCTAAATAAGTAACTGACCTACTAATGCCAAAGAAAGCGAAACATTCGACGCTTCTTCTGTATGTTCGAAGGAGAAACTCGTTTTACAGTCAGGCATAGACTTTATGAACAATTTCAAACTTACGTGTATTACGGCAGAGACTCAAAAACATTTTATCACTTTTCTTCGCAGTGTTAAATGTGTATATTTTGGAAAATTTATGAGATTTTTTTTTGTACATAAATATAAAAAAATTAATTATGTCAAGAACTTCAAAGGTTTTAGAATGTCTCATTACTAGCTGTGCAATGCACTAAAGCTACAAACAAACAAACAAAACACAGCAAACCTGTATCAGTTACGAAAATTTTACAGAATGTGTCATCGTGCGGAAAACTTGGTTGTGCAGCTCCATGTTTAAGAATGGAAGACTTAACATCTTTAAGAATGGAAGTCATCTTTAAAAATGGCTAGAATTCTTTTTTTTTTTTTTTTTTTTTTTTTTTTTTTTAATGTTTCTTAAAAAGCACCGCTTTTACATATATTTCAGTGTGTAGTGCAGCTTATAAAGAACGGCTCTGAATTTTTTCGAATTTGTTTCTTCCACATAAACCCTTAATCTCTCTTAGAAATATAGAAAAGATTAAACTTTACGGTGAAAAAATTGAATTCTAGCTTAAGGCTGTGGTTAGAATATAACAAACTGGCTTAAAAGCCCCTAAAAACATATTCACTCTCTTCACAAGCTGTACTATGCAGTGCCTTAAACGAAGAAATAGTCTGTTTTAGGAAACCTTCTCAGAATATCCTTAAACGGGGAATGGCATTGCAAAATTTTCCAGTTTTACCCATTAGGCAAAATTCGAAAACTTTCTAGAAGTTTCATAGCTGGCAGAGGCAGCACGTTTCTTGGAGTATGTATAGGTTGTGGGTTGTGAGAAGACATCCACAAAATTTTCAACTTCCTGATAAAATTATTTTGTCTTAGAATTTGTTCGTACATCATTTGATTTTTTCGAATAAGAGTATTAATCTTTTAATCATGTAGAAAAATTAATTGAAGCAAGAACTATTTGAAGTAAGCCCTCATAACAAATAGTCTTTAGTTTATTTACTTGTGCCATAAAACTCCTAGGTTTATGATTTGTAAGCAAGCGTACTACAGCATGTGTGAGTGAAGAGGATGATTCTAAAAAGGTGAGTCACCAAACGTTAACTATAATCCATTTTTCAAATTTTGGATTTTTTTTTTTTTTAATTATAGTATATAAGCGTAGAACAGAGTATCTCTACTTAACCCTTTAACGCGCAGTGTTCCCGCCCTGAGAACACCAAACTCTGACATTTTGACTGTTGCCAGTCACGAAGAATAGATTTGATTTCTATGAAAATAGTTGCGGGTGACATAGCTCCAGGAGAATCCTTTACTTTTAGCACGCTATTCCCGTAAAAAATATTGTCACGATTAATTGTAACAGCACTGACATCTGCTGAAAAATGGAAGAATGCGAGAACAGCTGGATAGATTGCCCAATCCTGAAAAAAGGACAGCCGTTGCCATTGCTCGACTTAACTACCAGCAAGATGGCGGACGATCGAAACGTTCATCGCTATTACTATCGTTCAATGCTATTACTACATAATTAGTGAGTAGTTCAAAACAGTTAGAGAGGTTTTTATAAATGTCTAAAATAGCTGTGTCTGTGCCGGGAAATATCGTATACGCAAAAATCTTCACTTACGTGAAATTTTCACTGACGCAAGGATTCATGGAACGCACCCCTCGCGTTAACCCTTCGAGGCGCACCCCTTTCCCTGTGCCGGCACAGCCAGCTGTCGTCAAAAAAGGGTCTCTAGATCTGTGGCACGCGATGAACGTTTCGATCGTCCGCCATCTTGCTGGTAGTTAAGTCTAGCGATGGCAACGGCTGCCCTTTTTTTCAGCATTGGGAAAGGGTTGCGCCTCAAAGGGTTAATATGAAAGAAGATGTCTGTGTGTGGGGGGGGGGGGGCAGCGTTACACAGCGTTAAAAAACACATCCCCTGGTGGCGATCATTTGAAATAATTTTTTTATTCGCTCAAATTTCCATACCTCCATTACGTCCTAGACAAAATTTCATAACTTTCTCAACAATAATGTCGACTGAAGACAACTTATTGATAGGGTCTCGTTTAATTTCAGACACCCTGTATGTGAAGGATTATAAAAGCTTTCTTACAGAGAAATGTCCCGTACCTCAGTTTAACCGTATTTTTTATTCCCCCCACGAAAAAATTTCTTTTTTACGCTCCTCTCCTAAATAAACACAGGCACTAAAAAGGAATCCATTTGCATCGGCCGGGAATCGAACCCGGGCCGCCCGCGTGGCAGGCGAGCATTCTACCACTGAACCACCGATGCTTCAACCTTAAGCGCACTAAAAGATTTCTAAATAAGTAACTGACCTACTAACATCAAATAAAGTGAAACATTCGACGCTACTTCTGTATGCTCAAAGGAGAAACCCGTTTTACAGTCTTTAAACGTACAAATTACGGCAGAGTCTCAGAAACATCATTTTATTTGTGTGTATAGGGCAAATTTTACAGGCTTGGAATTTTTTATACGGGGATCGCATGCAAATTAAAAAAGTATAACTTTTTGAAAATTAACGACAGGAATTTTTTTCTTAGCATAGTCTTTTTTTATTTTCCCGACCTTATTTTGGAATATTTTTTCAATTTACGTTGCCCGCTTATTTCTAATAGATAAAGAATTAAAGCCCGTTACCACCTTTCTGGGACACCCTGTATAGTATATACATTGCTCTAAGTTGTTTGTTCTGCAGTTCTATGCATAATATACAATGCAGGTAGAAATAGCCAGTAGAAGGTAAGGAAAGAACCGAAAACTAAAATGCAATACGAATTTACAGGGAGTCCCAAAAAGGTTGTGAGTGTCATTATCTCTTAGAGATAAGTGGGCAGTGTAAATTGAAAAAAAAAAAAAAAAAATGTTCAAAATAAGGTTGGAAGTAAGATACCGTGAAGAAATAATTCCTCTCGTTGATTTTCAAAATGTGACACCTTTTTAATTTGTATACGACCCCCGTACAAAATATGATTCAATTAGTAAAATGTGCCATCTACACTCATGAGGTGACATGCGACACAGCTAGAAAAAGTTTGCACAAAAAGTGTACAAAATCTAAGCGTATTTGGCACCTCTGCTTATGCATAAAAAGTGCAAACTAAATTGTGCACAAAAAGTGCAAACTAAATTGTGCACAAAAAGTGCAAACTAAATTGTGCATAAAAAGTGCAAACTAAATTGTGCACAAAAAGTGCACACTGGGGATCTAGACGGATAAATGTAGAGGGTGTTGTCGGTAGCTATGACGTCATAGCCACAAGGTCTCTTGATTTTTTCGCCCTTTCTTTCAATTTTAGTGCTGCCATCTATTATCATATGTAAGAACTCACTGCATTTTTCAAGCCTCTGAGACTTCGGATCGAACTGGGTAACCTAGGTGTGGTAGGCGAACATTCTAACCACTAGACGGCTCAGACGCGGAATGATGTGTCTTAAGTTTGAAGTGTTAGTGTTTCAAGTTCGGAATTGGAACATTTATGTATCTGAATGAATAAAACTAGACTTTGCTTGTACACTACTCGGTATTAAAAATTTTTAGGATTTCTATCAGTTTTAAGTATTTGACACCCCAGTACGACCGAAAAGAAAAATATTTGTCTGTCTGTCATTTTGCCAGTGACGCTCTTTTTACTCGCACATCACTTAAAACTAACTGAAGCGAATGAAATAAAATTTGGTGGCATGATAGGTGGTCACATAACTTAAACTATAGGCGTCGAATTTTTAAAAATATTCATTAGATTTTAAGATTTTTCGAAAACTGTTTCAAACTGCGTCAATTTTTGTTCGCACATCAAGTAATAACGACTAAAGCGAAAAAAAAATGAAATTTGGTGACATGTGTGATATGCGATCACTCAACTTAGCGTCGGATTTTTAAACAAAAATTATTAGATTTTGATATTTTTCTGAAAGTCGTTTCAAACTGGGTAAATTTTTGTTCGCACTTCACGAACGACTTAAATGAATAAAGCAAAATTTAGTGACACGATAGGTGGTCATACAACTTAAACTATGCGCCTAGACTTTCTTATAATTTGGATTAGATTTTGAGATATTGGAAAAATTATTTCAAGCTGCTTAAATCCCAGCTAGAAAATATTTGCATTTTTTGTGCAAATAAGTACATATAAAGTGAATACTTTGAAAAGTATGCACTTTTTGTGCACAATTTTTGACATACAGAATTTGCACTTTTTAGTATGCATAAAAACTGAAAATGATTTGCACAAAAAGTGTATACTTTCAAAATAATCAAAAATATCTACTTTTTATGCACAAATTCTGGACGATCTATACTTTTTTGCAAAAAAAAGTGCATATTTTTTCTAGCTGCGGAAGTTTGAGAATTATACCCTAAAAGGTGTCAGAGATACGAAGATAAATAGAACGCTGACTTAAACCACTTTTCAATGGTTCTCGAAGGGACAGAATTCACGTCGAATGAGCGCATTTCAGGGGTTGTACGAGAGAAAATTATTTTTTTTCCGCTCTAGCAATAAACGTATATATCCAAAATCATGTATATAGTCCCCGATCCCCTTTCTTTGAAGATATCTCTGAGATGTAGTATGATGAGAGGCTCAAATTGGGTACATCACCCCATGAGTGCATGGAGCACATTTTACTAATTGAAATGTTTTTGTCGGTGGTCGTATATAAATTAAACTTGTAACTTTTTTAATATGAACGAGAGGATTTTTTCTTAATGGAGTCTAATTTCCGACATTGTTTTGAACATTTTTTCAATTTACACTGCCCACCTATCTCTAATAGATAAAGAATTAAAGCCCGTTACCCCTTTTTAGGGACACCCTGTGTATATATATATATATATATATATATGTATATTGAGAACAGGCAGATAAATATTTTGTGTGTTTCACAATAATTATTCTGCCAAAAAGTGTTCCTACATAAAAATGAATTAAAAAAGAAGCTCATAAAACGAGTTTAAAATCTCTGCACTTGGGAATACATATGCATATACACAGGCGCGTAGCCAGGAAAATTTTTCGGGGGGGGATATGAACTTATATGTGTATAAATAGACGGGATTTCATCACTAATCCAAAAATTTCGGGGGGGGGATATATCCCGATATCCCCCCCCCCTGTCTACGCCCCTGCATATACATATGCATTTTAAATTTAAGTTCGTTTAAGGCCCATACCTAAACCTCATATTTCTCGAGGAGAGCTTTCAATCAACTCTGACCACATACTTACACATAAAACGCATCTCTCTCCCCCTAAAAAATTGCCGAAACGCTACTTCCGGTTCCTTTCCACTTGGCGGAGGCAGATCCAGGAAGGGGGGGGACATGCCCCCCCTTCCTTCTAATCCTCCCCCCCCCTTCCTTCTAATTTACACTGCCGAAGATTGACTTATTTTTTTAGTTTAAATCAATTTACAAGAAAAAGGAAGGAAAAATATTGTGTGCCCGCTCCATAATTTTTTTCTGCATCCGCTGCTGTTCTTTCCTAAAATTGTCACGTGATCAAAACGCAAAACTGTGCAGGACCAGAGGCATACCGTAAGCCCCTGAAATTCAGGGAGGGGAAGGGCAACAAGCTGAAGGAGGACCCCCAAAGGTTGCATTCTTAGAAATGAAATTTAGAGTTTTACTTTAACCCTTTGAGGCGCAACCCTTTCCCAATGTTGAAAAAAGGGCAGCCGTTGCCATCGCTTGACTTAACTATCCAGCAAGATGGCGGACGATCGAATCGTTCATCGCGTGCCACAGATCTAGAGACCCTTTTTTTGACGCAGCTGGCTCTGCGCGCACAGCCAGCTGCGTCAAAAAAGGGTTTCTACATCTGAATACATTAGAATAATGATAATTAAAATAATGATAATGGATAGCCAGCTGCGTCAAATAAAGGGTCTCTAGATCTGTGGCACGCGATGAACGTTTCGATCGTCCGCCATCTTTCTGGTAGTTAAGTCGAGCGATGGCAAGGGCTCCCCTTTTTTCAGCATTGGGCCATCTATCCAGCTGTTCTCGCATTCTTCTATTTTTCAGCAGATGCCAGTGCTGTTAAAAATAATCGTGACAATTTTTTGACGGGAAATGGCGTGCTAAAAAGTAAAGGTTTCTCGTGGAGCTATGTCACCCGCAACTATTTTTATAGAAATCAAATCTATTCTTCGTGACTGGCAACAGTCGAAACGTCAGAGTTTGGTGTTCCCAGAGCGGGAACACTGCGCGTTAAAGGGTTAAAATTCATTGGCTGACGAACTGATCCCCCCCCCACACACACACACACACCCACTCACAAAATGAGAGAGAACCCGGTGCGGGAACAAACTTTGTCCGACGTAAGGGCCCGTAAGTATGGCTTACCAAAATGACAGAAAGAACTCAGGCCACATACGCGACTCAGGAGAGAATTCTTCCACTAAACCACAGATAATATGATTTTTTTTTAAATAATCGAACGATAAAAATCTCAAAAGATAATCATAAGCATATGTGTGTTGCATTAAACTTTGGCCTCAGATAAACGTTACTCAATAGTGTCTTATCTGAAAATTTGAAGCTTACTGCCTTTACTCTCGTAGTAAAACGTTCTTTTATTTTTTTTCTCCTTACATCTTACATAAAAAAATATCTAAAGTAGACAATAAGTATTCTCCATGTATATTAAATAACATAATTTTTTATGTACCTCGTCCAAACTTACTTAGTTTGAATTTGATCTACCGTACTTTAATAACATCATGTTTTAGCAATTAATTGCACATTTTAAGAGTTATCGTTAAGCTCGGTTTAGGTTTGGAAACTTATCTCTGGCATCAAATTTGGCAGTAGTTCACAATAAATTGGCGAGCTTGAAAACAGTCGCTGAGATTTTAGCAATGCCTCGATCAACGACTGATCATAGATTTTAAAATATATTATAGATGTCCATAGACCTTAGTATATTTAGTCTTTTTGACTCAAGTAAATTACTCGGGCGAATGCACTCAAAAAGGAAGGTGTAAAAATAGATGTTACAAGAAGTTCTGTTCAAATTTTCTACCTGTATTTGCTAATCGTTTAGAGTGATGCCAGGGGCGTACGTAAAGACGCCACCTCAAAACTAGTCAAAATGGATTCATGGCCGGTCGAAATAGAGCTTAGATTTGCATAAGTTCGTAAATAAATGCATACGTTTTGACATCTCGTTGAGGTTTGACGTAGTAAATTTGGGAATAGTCAAAATCGATATTCTCGGCAAATTCATACTACTAAAATTACTTTTGTAATTACATTCTTTTCTTTACTGCATAGAAGGAATTGAGAATCTATTTTAAAAGATGGATCGAATAAAAAACGAGATAATACAGAGATTCCTAGGTGTTTTGAGAGACGAGAAAGGGTTTTTTTCCCGTCTCGCGCCCATCTCTAGAAAACACGGAGATATACTATAGGAGTATCTGGACAAGTCTCTATAGCTGTAATGTTAAACTTTTGGTACCCCAAATAAGTTTCAATTATGTAAACATTTGAAATTTAGCGACGTGCAGCGATCCTAGAGGCAAAAGAATAGAGCATTTCCCGTGCTGATTGATCACTAATTTTACTTGTTTTTAATTTTTCGACCTAGCATGTGAACGAGAGTATCAACGCGAGCACTAAATTTAAAATATTTCTTCCGCTTTTGCCTACATGGTTGCCTTAGTAACAAATGAATAAAAAAAAGATTTTAAAAAATGTTCTATCTTAAGATTATTAAAATATTGAGTTTATATTCGTGTATATCGTGGCTCACAGAAAAGAAGTTTTCGTCTGCCGCGGCATATATTTACATTAGAAAATAGTGCGAGTTCTTAATGTAACATGAATTCACTCATTTTAGCATGAGTTTTTTAGCGGCAATTTAAAGCTGTGTTAAAATTTGTCACAGCATGAAATAAATGTAAATACTGCTTGTTTGAGTGTGATCGTCATTATAAATAAACACTTTTTAAATATTGCATTCACACATACAGCATTCTTCTAAATTTACTACTATTTCTTAAAATACAGCTTTTGGGCAAAATAATAACACGACATTGCATACATAATATTATTTCGCTTCGAAATTATTGCCTATATTAATTAAGAAATAGTATTCTAAGACAATTAGGTAATTAAAACACACCTGAAGCCAGAAATTATTATATATCACGTTCATAAGTCTATGTATTTCATATTTTTTTGAAGTTCCGCTAATTCAACGACCTCCATTTAATTTGCCTCGATGGAAATATAAACAACCTGGATGCGCAGAAGCAGGAGATGCGCAGTTACCCAGTGTGCGTAGCGCCATCTGTTTGCAACAACAGCGTTATCCAACTTTCTAAGAGAAGTGTCCCCTCCTATACATTTACCTTCGTGCTAGGAAAGCTTTTGAAGAGACATCCTATTTATTTATTTTTTATTATTTATCTACGTGCGCTCTCTGGGATTTATCTTTAAAAATATACAAAAGTTGCATCGTTCCTTAAAATAATGTCTATTTATAACAGCAATGGCATAAGTGCTATAAAAAGCAGTTCCTTACATTAAAAAAGAAAAAATAATACATCCCTTTGCATCGGCCGGGAATCGAACCAGGGCCGCCCGCGTGGCAGGCGAGCATTCTACCACTGAACCACCGATGCTACGACAGACGATCGTCTAAAACTACATAAGACAGGAAATTTAACCCACTGAGATAATCACACGTGCTCGAGAAGTAAACAAACAACACGTGCATAGATGCTTCAGCTTTCCTCTTTGTCTTGCGGAGAAACCAAATTTACAGGTACACAAATCACTTGCAGTCTGCCCCATTAAAAAGAAAATGATTTTTCTCGCAAAGCACCAGGCCAGCAGTTATTGATATTTCGTCTCAGCTTTTATCACTTCCTTTCAGAGCAAAGCATCCCTCAAAGTGTTTTGTTATCTTAATTTATTATTTTTTAAGGGTGTATGTCGAAAAAAAAAAACTCTGTTTTTAGTCTTGGTACACAAATTGAAATAAACTAAATAGCACCATGGTCTCCAAAAAATTCCAGATGGTTCTTCATAAGCTGCTTTACACACTGCAATAAGCGAAAAAACTGTGGCTTGCGTGAAATTTTTAGAAAAAATTCTTAAACATGGATTTGAAATGCAAGATTTTTCGAAGAGTGACACGTTTTGCGAGAATTTCGGATTTTTAAGAATTTTTTCTAAGAGTTTTGAAACTGGTACAGATTTATCGTTCGTTTCAGTATGTAGTACAGCTTGTAATGAGACAGTTTCAAACTTTTGAAGTGCCTGGCATAATTAGTTTATTTGTACTTATGTACCAAAATCCCATGATTTTTTCGAACTACACCTTATAGCAGTTGTGAACTAATACAGTAGACACCGGTTATAACGTACTCTCACGGGACCTAAAAAAGTAGTGCGTTATAGCCGAAGTACGTTATAAGCAGTACCGCCGGTAATATTCAGTACTACATAAAAAAAAAAAAAAAAAAAAGTGGGCTCATCATTTTATTGTAATTTGTGTTTTAAACAGGTCTGATTTTTTAAAATTTAAATTAAACTGAGAAAATTCTTTATTATCCATAATAGACTGTTATAGAGTCTCTGCATCGACAATGCGGCATTCAAAAAATCGTGATAATGTTTTTGCAGCATCTAATGCGTCGGGTATGCTTGGTATAGGCTCCTCTGTTTCTTCTGCCCCATCATCAGAATCATTATAGATAGGGCTTTTCAGGAGGCATTTACATGGATGAATGACAAATAAAAAACAGGGTCTTGTTCTTAGCCCTGCCTAGCAGGCGAAAAAGATATGAAAGCTCCCTTCATACATTCACAATTCATCTCGCTACGGAATCTGAAAACTGACAACGAGTGTTTTTCAAGGTACTGAAATTTTCGAGAACAAGGAAATAAAATTCTTAAGAAAAGCAACATTTTATTTTTGGCTTTGGTATATAAAATACGCTATAGCCGGAGTACGTACTTTTGTTAAGTACGTTTTAACCGAAGTTAAATAGCATTATAAATATAGCACTTTCATCGGGACCTAGCTTCTAGGTACGTTATAACCGATAGTACGTTATATCCCAGGTCCGTTATAACCGGTGTGCACTGTAGTATTTAAATATGTGTAAAATTATGTCGTATTTTTATGTCACTTCTTTTGGGACAATTTTCAATAAAGGGGGTGAGTTATGTATATATATATATATATATATATATATATATATATATATATATATAACTAACAAGTAAAACACAAAACATACTACAAATAAGACATATCTTGCATAAAAATAACAGCTATTAGTAAGAATTAGAAACCAGATTTTGAATCCAAATAAAGTGCAAGAATTATTGTGATAATATAATGGAACGGAAATTATAACCACTGTCACCATCGTCAGGGGCCACAAACAGTGGATTATAATTTACAGCAAACCAAATAGTAGGGTTTCGGTTGTGTGGCATATCAGACGAGATATTAACTCCACACATCTGGGCCCTACCCTACTATATAAAGGAAAGAAGAAATCAAAAAGATAACAAAAATTAGAAAGATAATTTTACATACCATACCTTGAGCACATGGAAATTTTATTTGAACAATTAGTATGTGTTGCCAATGCTAAGAATTGTAAAAAGTGAAAAATGGTGTTGCCACTAAATAAAAGTGTAAAAGTGGAGAGAAGAAATTATAGGAGTTGCCAAATACTAAAAGGTAATATTATTAAATTTTAAGAATATCCAGGTATATTAATATAATAAATATGTATTGAATAATAATAAATTTAAAAGATTGAATAAAATAAATAGTATAGCAAAATTAAATATAACATATTGTTTAAAAAATATAATGATTATTATTATTGAAAGAGTATGTATATTTTTATACATACTCTCTCAATAATAATAATCATTATATTTGTTGTATAAGTTATTGTATGACAGAAGATTAATCTAGTAAATAAGAGAAAAATAATGTTTAGGACAGAATAATCACAATATAGGAACCACTTTTTTTTTTCTTTTTTTTTTTAAATCCTCCAGATATATATATGCATGCATATACACATCCAAATTGTTTTTAAACATATTACTATTTTTTTTTTTTTTTTTAATATGAGAAAAACTTCCTCCGCCCGACCCAACCATCCAATTACAACCTTAAAACCAAAACCCCACCCAACCTCCAGTAAATTAACAAAGACATTAGACACATCATTATCAAGAATTGTATATAATAGATTTTAGGAACTTAGTGGGATAGTTGTATTGTCTAGCTGACAGAAATAGAGATTTAAAATTGGAGACTTTGAAATCATCAGAACATAGAAACTTGATTCTACAGCAGTGATTATAGATGATATTGCGAAATACAGATTTATGTAAGCAGGAGGAAAAATGAGTAAAGCTATTTACTTTAAAGCTAAAATCTTTACGCTTATCATATATATTGAAACTAAGGCTATTTCTAGGAGTGATGGAGATACTTAGATCAAGAAAACTAACAGAATTGTTAAGCATATCATTTTTAATTAATTCCAGAGCAGATGGATATTTTATGGGGAAGATAATGTTATTATTATTAGTAGTGTTTACAAGTAAGATATCATCTATATATCGTTTAAGAATGATGTGTGTATTAGTATATTCTTTTTCATAGTAATATAAGTAAAGATCTGCAAGGTAACTAGATGCTAAACCACCTTGTGGTATACCATGATTTTGTAGATATATTTTATATTTATGTAGAATAAAATTATTATAGATAATAAATTTAGATAGACAACTGAAATAAGTTACATCAACATGGGAAGGTAGCTGAATATGGTTAACACAAGTTTCAAATAATTCATTAATTACATTGTAAAGGTCGTCAAGAGGAATATTGTTGAATAGATCTTTAAAATCATAGGTATATAAAGAGGTAATATTACTAATAGTGCATATTGTATTGCGTAGATCATAACTATTTCCTATAGAGATAGAGTAATCATTACGCTTTATATAATACTCATGCATAACAGACAGTATCTTTAATAGAAGTTTACTTGCTACATTGCTATATGTATTACATCCTATTGTAACAGTTCGAAACTTTAAAGGCGATTTATGAAATTTAGGGATTAGTACAATATAAGGATAGTTTAGATTATTATGTTGTAGGTTGAGAAGTTTATAGAAAGCCAGAATTTTTTTGTTACAAACTACAGTAGACAAATTAGTAGATATATATAAAGTGACATAATCATTAATAATAATTTCTAAGCCTTTCAGACTAAATTCTATTCCTTAAAGTGAACGGTCAAAATGAGAAGTTGTAACAATCGTAAAATGACGTCAAAGCAACGTCATCCTTTTCAGTTAAAAAATCCAACTAACTCCATGGTGCGGGCTCGCGATTTTCATTTATCCAGTCGTTCGCCTATTGTTGGTATTCTAAAGTTTTAGTGAAAAAAGGTTTGTAAAGAAAATATTGTAAGATGATTTTGTAATGGTTGTGACTAATAAAATGATGTTTACAGCTATAAAGTTATAATACAAAGAAGTATCGTAATACTAATGATAAAATCATCAAATTATAATTCCCATCTTGTATAAGTCAATCGGAAACGCTTGACAGTTAGTTTTAACTTGACTTGCAACAAAAGATTGATATTTGTTCACTTTCGACGCTACTTTTCAATACACCATCTGGTCAAAAATGGATTCTAAGGAAGTATTTCGCTTCCTGTGTGTATATTCTTACGGCTGTAGTATTTTCCCCTTCAAGAAAACCTACCTAAATTGAAACTTTCTACTGTTCGGCAATGTCTTTTTTGAAAGAGTTGTTTAATTTTTTTTCCCTCCTCATACAAACTTTTATTTTCATCGTTCTCATACTTCTCCCTTCTACCAACCCCCCTCCATTTATGCCCATTTCTATTTTCTTTCCCCCTCTTATTTTTTTCTTCTTCTGTTGCAGCACATCAATTTAAAAGAAAGGAAATTTGTATTTTTTTTTTAATCTTTCGGAAAGTTTTATTTTATCCTTTTGAGGACTTTATCCTACTCTACTGATGGTACGTAATGCAAAAGGTCGCGCTGTGTACTGAAGTATTTTTTGGTGGCTGGCTCGACGGGAGAGCACGCCACTCAGTCCACCCCCTCCCCCCCACACACACACACACAACAGTAAGATTATACAGTCATGTGTAAAATAAAATTATAAAAATCCAAACACTTTCATATTTTGAAAACGCACTAAAGTACTGTATATTAAAAGCGTGTAATAGTTCAAGCATCTTCCCCATTTTCCTTTCTTATTCCATTAACACTTTAAAGCGCAGTGTTCCCGCTCTGGGAACACCAAACTCTGACGTTTTGACTGTTGCCAGTCACGAGGAATAGATTTGATTTCTACAAAAATAGTTGCGGGTGGCCTAGCTCCACGAGAATCCTTTGCTTTTTAGCACGTCATTTCCCGTAAGAAAATGGTCACGATTATTTTTAACAGCACTGGCATCTGCTGAAAAATGGAAGCATGCGAGAAGAACTGGATAGATTGCCCCATGGTGAAAAAAGAGTAGCCGTTGCCATCGCTTGACTTAACGACCAGCAAGATAGCGGACGTTACAGCCAGCTGTCGCCAAAAAAGGGTCTCTCGATCTGTGGCACGCGATGCACGTTTCGATCGTCCGCCATCTTGATGGTAGTGAAGTCGAGCGATGGCAACGGCTGCCCTTTTTTCAGCATTGGGAAAGGGTTGTGCCTCAAAGGGTTAAGTTGGAAAGTGTTATCATTATTCATGAAAAATGCGGCACATTTTCTCATTTGTGTGTTGATGCTATGCTTTACCATTGACGAGCTCTTTTGGGGTATTAAAATTCTTAAATGTGTTAAAAAATATATAAGTTACTGTTTTCTTTTTCCTACTTTCTGAATTAGCGTGTCAAAATAAATAATTATATACAAAACTTCCAAGTTTTTCTCCTCTTGACAATCTCAATATTTCGGAATGAGAGAAATTCTCGCTCACATTTCTCGTAATTATTCCTCGTAAATTATGAGTCTCTCTGTAAATTCGTGACTTTAAAAAAAATATTAGTAGTTTTTTTTTTTTTTTTTTTTTTGCCTAACAATTTTATGAATTTTAAAATTGCAAAAGTCGGGAAAGCCGGTGGATCTTTAGAGTTTTAAATTAGCAGAGATATTTTACATATTTGTAAAATTTACTCCAAAAGGTGGAGATTTTTCGTGCCTCGCAGACCGAGAAACAAATATCCTGCTTCATTAACAGTGGATACAATTTATTACAGTACAGTGGTACAAATTACTATAGGGACAGTCGCCAAAGAGTTATAACTCTGCATTTTAGTTATGAAATATAATTAGGAAAACGGAGGCTGATTAGGGCAAATGATTGTATTTTTATTTATTGTACGTTCCTTCATTACTTACAGCTTTAAAATAGGATATAATTTATGCACATAATGTAAAAAGCACTGGGTAAAAAAAATGTCAGCATTTAGTGACATTTTTTTTTCTTCTAGACGCTAATCAAATATTTCTTAGTTCTAACTTTTGCCAATACGGTAATGATGTTTAACCCAGAACGATTCAATGAATGTTAGTGCAAAATATTTTAGTACACTAAATAACTCTTGCCACATACACTAGGTTACGATGCCACAGCGTCTTTTAACACTCTGCAGCTATTTTGTAATGAAAGTATCATTACAGCCTTAAACGTCAGTCGTAATCTTTACAGCCTAAAAGCAAAAACAGCCTTAAATAGGGATGGACGCGAGACGAAAATTTGGTGTCTCGCGTCTCGCAAAACAGCCGAAAAGCTTTGTCTCGTCTCGCAAAAATCCCTATATCCTAATGTTAAAAATGCTTGTCTCGTCTCGCAAAAAAGCTATAAATCTCTGTCTCGTCTCGCAAAAAGTCGTCTCGCGTCCATCCCTAGCCTTAAATTTCCGTCGACCACTCAACATTCGAATTGTAGACCCATGCACAATGCTTTAAATCCGTACCTGCAACGCTATAAGCACTTTCAAATTGCCGCCAAGTGTACCCAAGTGTACCTGAAAAAATCTGCTCATTTTTTGGCAGTCCAATTTATATGATAATATTATGATATAATTTCATAGGATAAAATATTATCATTAATAAGCAAAAAAGAATGATTTAATATTGAAGAAAGGTACCTTACTTGTCGCGTTAATATTCTTTGGGACAAATTTGCTTAATAAACAAGTGGAATATGTAAAATGCTCACGTGTTTTGCGACCCTGCTTAGGATTAGAACAGAATTTATGAAATATAAGAAAAGGAGCCTGAGCAAATTCACTGGTCTTCCATCAGTAACAAATTACTTATATTATCTGACCTTGAAGTGATGGAACCTTCATTGAAAAATAGAAACTGCATCGGCCGGGAATCGAACCCGGGCCGCCCGCGTGGCAGGCGAGCATTCTACCACTGAACCACCGATGCTACAAAAGTTTGATCTTCAGATAAGTAGAGAACATCTTTATGACCTACATGCTAGTAATTCCACTGAGTTATTTGCTAGGTTTGTGTACGATATGACCGGAAGGAAAACACTATTTACTGGCAAAATATTTTTACGCGATGGATTAATATATACATGGTCTAAACCGTCCCAAGTACTAATGCTAAATAATTTAACATTCATTTTTCTAATTGTCTCAATTTAATAAGTCTATAACTATGACGTTTGTTAACTAAACGTGCTTTTAATAGTTTAGTAATAAAATGATCGCTGTGTGTTAACTTTCTTATGCAAAAAAAAAGAATAAGCGCACGTTTTATGACAAATGCGATATTATAAAAATATTCGAACTCTGTTATTGAGAAAGCGGGTTTAACGAGGGAGATTAAACAGGGTTGGTTTAGTGTTTAAAAATTTGAATCACTAATAAACCTAGTTATTCAGAGCCAGTGGCGCACCCAGGATTTTAGTTTAGGGGGGGGGGGGCTGGGCTACATGCAAATACTGCTGAACTCGGTCATAGTGACCTCGGTTAGTTTCAACTCTCTTATAACGTAAAAATATTCGGTACCACTTGACTGTCCCATAGAACACAAGCAATGTAACTCATTATTCAGTCATAAATAATTATCTGATCTTTTGAGCGACGTTGTAACCGTGTGTAACAGTGTTTCAACTAACTGTAAGTAAGCATTTATTTAAAAACTTTTTTAAATAAATGTCTTTTTTGGTTAGAAATAATTTGAAGACAATTAAAAAAAGAAAGAACTAAAAAAAATTAATTCATTAGCGACAATTTTCATATTTTTAACGCTTTTCACTTGTAACTTTCTACCTTTAGGGGGGGGGGCTTCAGCCCCCATACCTCCCTCCGTGGGTGCGCCTATGTTCAGAGCACTCGGATTTAACGAGCGAATTGCTTCGCTCCCTTCATATTCATTATAAACAAGCGCAATCGCCTCTGTCCAGTCCAAGCAATACTTTGAATTGAATCCTACTATATAGTTACTCTGATCCCTGGCTCACTGACTCGCTGATTCACTGGCTCTCTAACAATGCCGGCAACCTGCTCCAGGATAAAACTTTTACCGCCATTACTCCAAGAATATTAAAAAAATCAAAAAGATTTTTTAATCTTTTTGTTAGATGTTATTATGCTTTTTGTGCTTTTTAGCACAGAAAGCATAATAACATCTACACCGTTGTACAATCCGCTTGAAATTGTTTATAATTATGTATAAAAATATAGATCAGCGCTACTTTAGGTAAAAATCTAGAAATCCACCATTCGATCATTTTTAGGCGATATTTTGCTACTTTCAGCTCTATTTTATTTACGAGAGTAAAAAAAGTGAATCATTTGCTTGACAAAATTAGGCTTTTCAAGTGACAATGACGTCACATTTGAAGTCACGATCATCAGGCTTTGAAGGGAAGGTTGCAAATTCAATTCGTTTTAAACAGTTTTTCCAGACAACACAGTTTAATTTTTTTTTCATTAAAAAGTTCGTCTGTTTGAAGCATTAATATAAGAGGGATTGTGTACACTAAACGAACGTTTTTGAATGCCAAAAGCTTCCACAAGTTTCCAGAAGAGCATGAAATTCGGTTTGGGTGTATAATAAAAATTGAATAGGAAGTTATTTATTTTAGGTCGACGAAGATTAAATATATTAAGTGTAGACATATTTTCGTGTAATGTTTTTCCTAGCGCCCATTGTAAATGGCTCCACAACGGGCTTATGGATAAGTCAAATAGTGGATTTCGTTCGGCATAATATGTATTTTCATTTTCATTTTCATGAATCAAATCTTCTTAAGTTTTAATATAGTTACCCCTTCCTTCTCCCTACAATATAATCAGGTGTTGACACATCTATGTAATTCCCATATAATGTATCTTCATCATTGAATTGATTTCTAACCATTTAAATTAGCACGCAAATAAAGTCTACCATACCAGATCTATTTGTTTTAGGAGCTATATATTTATTAGTTACCTCGAGAGAGAGTATGTGTTGCCAGCAGAAGAGGGGAAAAAAACAAAGAGTAAATACTACGAGCGAAAATTCGAGTGTGGAAAAACCATTTACTTGCGCTTTTCGTCCCTTTTTTTTTTCTTCTTCACATTTGTTGTTGCTTGGCAACGGGGAAACATGTTTCTGTTTAGGGGACTTCGCACAAAATCAGGCTGTGCTTGTTAATCAAAATGGAACAGGTTAGGTCTTGAGTGAAATATTTTATTCTTCGCGTAAAAAGAGGGAAAATTTATGTAATTCACACTCATAAAAAGTGGGAAAGGAAGGTGTAAATAAATTCCTTAAATAATAATAATAATAAAACGTTACAGATAAAATGCTCACGCGGGCGCAAAATCAGGTTTAATTTCTAATGTAAACAACGAAAGTTGGCAACACAGAGGTTTTGATCATAAGCAGCGTTTAGAACAAGGAGTCGGGGTTGCCAGATATGGCTAATTTTAGCCATTTTGGCTAATTTCAGAAGCTGGTGGCTAAAAAGAAAACTTTTTGTTTAGCCACCCGTTTTTTGGCTAATTATGGCTAAATTCTGAGGCTGCTGGCTAAAAAGAAAAACAAAATTTTAGCCACTCGTCTTTTAGCTAATTATGTCCTAATTCTGTAATTGTTGGCGAATATGAAAACAAACAAACAATATATATATGTATAGCTACTTGTTTCTTGTCTAGTCTGCGGGGGACGTCATAATTCGTAGCAGTGTCTATCACCCGGCATTTTGTCCTCTTTCCGAACAAATGGGGTGGCTTTGTTTTGGTTTTAGTTCGAATTTCGACGGGTTTTTTGTTCGATTTTGATTCTTAGCGAAAGAGGGTTTTACGGAGTAGCTGAGCTGACTAGGTCACATTTATTTGTAGTGCGTTTTTTTTTTTTTTTTTTTTTTTTTCTAATGGCCTGCCTCTGTCTTGAAGACTTTGGCCACAACAGGCCGGAATTGTTGGTCACTTTATTATGGGGACACCTAGTAGGTGGACCAACGTCGCCCCCTATGAAGGGGCGGACACAATGACAGCCACGCCCGGTCGGGGATCGAACCCCGACCGCCGGGAGTTGAACCCGAAAAAGGAGTACGGTGCTTTACCCACCATACAACTCGGTTGGCCCTTGTTGTGCGGTTGTACTAAGCATTGAATATGTTGCCGTGGTTACGGTAAGCTTGAGTAATTATTAAGTTACAGTTATTAAGCGCTAGCCTATAATTAGTAGAAAATATAATAAAGAATGCGAGATTGAGCATCCATGGTTAATGCTGAAAGACAATGTGTGTTTTTGCAAGTTGTGTCTTTGCTCAAAATCCCAGCTTAAAAAGCATAATTTAGTGACACACGAAAAATTAGCCAAACATAAGAATAAAGAGAAAGATTTGAAATCCTCTAAATTAATTGCACTGCTCACTGTTTATAAAAAAAAGCAGCTGTAAGTAAATCATTGAAGAATTTGATAGCTTGAAAGATTTTGATTAAAGAATTTGATTTAGTATACCCAGACAGCACAGCAAACTTGCATCAAACTTGCAGCAAGCTTGATTTATCAAGTCAATAAGCTTGAATTAAGCTTGAAAATTCCAATCGTGTAAGCTTGATGCAAGCTTGAATCAAGTGTTCTAGTTTACACTTGCCCAGCTTGCATTAAGCTTGACATTTCAAGCTTGAATCAAGCTTGACATTTCAAGCTTAAAAAGTTTTCCAAAAAACAAATTTTTTAAATACACGGGGCGAGCGCTGGCTAACGCGCCCCACATAATTTATTTTTCCGCGCATTTTCCCCCTCTACGCTGAAATTTCAATTTAATTTGCTTCCATCGAGTGTTCGTCGCTGGGATAGAACACGGGCCCTTTGGCTTCGCAGACGAGCACGCTATCCATTCCGCCACCGCAGCCTTGTGCAGCTATTACTAAAGTTTGAAGTGACTTACCACGCTGTTTTCTCGCCAAATTGATAACTGGGCGATGTGTTATTTGTTTCTTTTATTTTTCCTTGGGATGCATCAAAATTAAAATAATGCATCAAAATAAATTAAATTAAAATCAAAATTAAAATAAAAAAACACGTTTTAAAACTTTCAGTACCGCAACACTCATGAAGCAATACTGCTGGCCAAAATCGAGACAAACGACTGATTTTGAAATCAATTTCGTAGTATAATTGTATTTTATTTTGAAGAATTTCCATATTTGGAAATATAGAATGGGTTTACTTAACACAAATTTTGTGTTAAGTAATCTGAAATGAAAGAAACAGATAGTTAAACGTTACTTCGAAATGCTATATCACAGTTGCTAACATGTATGGAATACAAACACTTTAGTCATTTTTGTAAATATTTCTTAAAATAACAAATAATTGAAAATTTTTGCTATTTTTTAACGCTAAAAATTCTCTTTACAAATGTGGTTAGTTATTTTCCTACATATTGGTATGCTATGATATAGAGCATTTCGAAGAATTAAAAATAAGTTTAAATTAATTTATACAAATGTAAATTTGAATTATTTTCATTCTTCATACTTTATAATTAAAAAAATTATTTAACTTCTGATTTTTTTTTTTTATCCTTTGTAATTTTATTTTAAAACTACAAAAGTGTAAGATGTAAGATTTTTGGGCCCTAAAATCTGTAGGCCCTGGGCAGTTGCCCCGTTTGCCTTGCCGTTAATATATATGTCACTGGTAATAAAAATAAAACACATCTTTTACGAACTTTCAGCAAATTTAAAGGACGCTAGACAATTAATGTCCATTCTCTTTCACAGATGGCGCCATCAACGCTCTCCTTTAAAAAGGAAAAATCACGCGAGTATCAATTTTCAAGCTTAAATCAACTGTATTTAAGCTTGACAATTCAACTTGACTCCTGCAAGCTTGCTGCCAGCTTAGAATGAGTTGAACTGTCAAGCTTGCATTAATGCGTCAAATTCAAAGAAATGTCAAACTTGATTTAAGCTTATGTGCTGTCTGGGTAGCTATTGAGTGCCACTGCAGTATTAAATCCGTTGATCACCTAGGTGAAATAGTGAAAAAGTATTCAAAAGGTAGTGCACTAGAGGATCTGAAACTCCAAACAAAATGTGCATGCCTCATTAAGAATTTCAAAAGCCTATCGTTATTCGAAGAGATGATTCAAGAGTTAAGAGAGGCTAAGTTTTCTTTATATATTGATGAATCTACTGACATTTTTTTCCGCAACAAAGCATTTATGCCTGTGTGTAAGATTTTTTTCCTCAAATAGTAACCGCTTGCGCCATCTCGAACGTTAGAAAGTGTTTCCTAACCAATGCATTCAATTCGATTTATCATTCCGCAAAATTTCTAAGTAATAACTCTTTATTTTTGCAATCTACTAATCTATAAACTATTATTATTGTTATTAATTTAATCACAAAAATACGCTTGTGAATCAGATCTATGCTATATTCTAGACTTTTTAAAGGCTTTCTCGAAAATCCAAAAGATGGCGCTGCAATCAAAGTGGCTATTTTTGGCTAATTTTAAGAAGCCATTTGGCTATTTTCAAGAATTTTGATCTGGCAACCCTGCAAGGAGTTAGAAAAATGGAACACTCCCCGTTGGTGCCTGCGGAGATGTGGGTTCGAAATTTTGGGGTACGCAAAATTTTAATAATTTTTTTTCACTTTGTAGCTGTGCAGTTTTCCTGGTTGCCTTAGCAACAAATAAATAATAAAAGGAAAAATATGTTGTTGCGATGATTAAAATATTGAGTTCATATTTATTACTAATGTGTGTATTCACTCCATGGAATGGCTTTGAGTTCATTACTGAGTTTTTTATGTAATATCAGACTAATATTTTAATACGTTTTAAGATTTCGCTAAGAGTTTAGCGTGAATTCAAAATGGTGCTAAGGTTTGTCGCCACCAAGCAATGTGGCGTGAAATAAAATGTAAATGCTGTTTGTTCGCGTTTCGTCGTCATTGTAAATAGACATTTTGTGAATATTGTGTTCTGTTCGATGGCAACACCGTAACCCGACAGCAGTTACCAACTGACGTATCGCGCCATTTGCACACACGAAACTATTCAGCCTTGTAATGGAAGTGAAACCTCTTCAAAGTCTAATTTCGTGGTCTAGAAGCAGCTTTTAGTTTACATTTTGAAAGTACGATCTCTGTTTTATTTTTTTAACAGTGATATTTAGAAAAAAAATCACGTAATTTCGTTACATAAATACAACTAAACTAATTACGTCAAGCCCTCCCTACTGTTTAGAATACCTCACTACCAGCTGTACTAGAACACAAGTAATAAATGATAAACCTATATCAAGAGCGAAACTTCTTAAGAAAAAATCTCCAGAAAAAATTCTTAAAAATCGAAAATTTAGCAGGATGTGTCACTCTCCGAAAATTTTTGCTGTGTAACTCCCATGTTAAAGAACTATTTCCGAAACTTTCATAAAGGACACTTTTGTTTCATTTATTATGGTGTGTAATGCAACTTATGCAGAATCGTTCTGATTACTTTTCGAATCATTTGCGCAATTAGTTTATTTTCCTTTGAGTATAAAGACCATGAGGGAGATTGCGCTTCTTTCTTTCTTCTTAAATGGGACATTCTTAAACGGAAGTTCAAAAACAAACAACAAACCGACAGCTGGCTGTGCGGCACAGCCAGCTGTCGTCAAAAAAGGGTCTCTAGATCTGTGGCACGCGATGAACGTTTCGATCGTCCGCCATCTTGCTGGTAGTTAAGTCGAGTGATGGCAACGGCTGCCCTTTTTTCAGCATTCGGCAATGTATCCAGCTGTTCTCGCATTCTTCCATTTTTCAGCAGTTGTCAGTGCTGTTAAAAAGAATCGTGACCATTGTTTGACGGGAAATGACGTGCTCAGAAGTAAAGGATTCTCGTGGAGCTATGTCACCCGCAACAATTTTTATAGAAATCCAATCTATTCTTCGTGACTGGCAACAGTCAAAACGTCAGAGTTTGGTGTTCCCACAGCGGGAACACTGCGCGTTAAAGGGTTAAATAATTGGAAGCAGTAATTATGACTCCAAAAATGAGAGATAATAGAATTATTCGATTCTCAATAGATTGGTATTCTCCATTATGAAGATTCCGAATTAATTTTCAAGTAAGCAAAATAAATGACTCATACATGCTTTCGTCCATTGTGGTTAGGTATACCTAACTGTTCTGGTACTCTTAATTATTTGTTTCCTTCACTGAAAATATTGTTCTCATCGATGCCACAACACAAAAGAAACAATAGACGAAGGCAGAGTTTCTTCATCCTCTTTTGCTTCTTCAGTTTGTTGCTGTTGCTTGGCAACCGCGAGACGATCTGTTAGTCTGAGGAACTAAGCCTTACCAAAGGTGGGGGTGTTAATGTGCATTTTGTAATGAGAGAATAAGGATATGGGATTGTCTTTAGCTCGTAAGTTGAAAAGTGTTTAAGATTTTCGTTTTGTCTGTACGTTCGTTCTCCGTAAATTTAAATATGCATCCATGTTGTAAAATAGGGTATGTAACATTCACAGTTCTTTTACAGGAGCACCGAAAAGAATTCCCATACATGGCAATCAATGTTTAAAACGTATTTTGAAGACATCAGTCAGTTTCAAACAAAGCAGCACATATGTTTTTAAGGGGTACTCAATTCCAATACGGTGCTTTTGACGGCAGTTTTGAGACATTCGTTTATTTCAAGCTCAAAACAATAAGCATATAGACGTTATGACAGGCTGCTCTTTATTTAAAGGATGGAAATAACATTTATAGTTCTTTTACAGGATCTCGCCAAACTACACTACAACTTTTTGAATTAATCCCAACAATCATGCGCAGTTTGATGTCGACTTAAAGATAGACGCGAGACGAAAAATAGGCGTCTCGAGTCTCGCAAAACAGCCGAAAAGCTTTGTCTCGTCTCGCAAAATCCCTATATCCTGAAGTTAAAAATTTTTCTTTCGTCTCGCACAAATGCTGTAAATCTCGTCTAGCAAAAAGTCGTCTCGCGTCCATCCCTAGTCGACATATCACCAGATTTAGCATAAAAATGACTGTAGCGTTGGAAAATGGTTTGCATTCGATGCGTTTGGCATGATGTATCTTTCTTGTTCCCTTTTAATTGAAGGAAAGGATGCGTTTGCCTATTACAAAAGAATCATGCATTTTTTATTTTATTTTTTTAAATAGGCAGACTAATTATCTAGATTGAAACGAATACCGTTTAGAGATGAGACGGGCTCAGCCCGAGCCCGAAAGCCCGAGCCCGAGCCCGGGCCCGAACCGGGCTCGGGCTCTGTCATTCACAATTGCGTTCGGGCTCGGGCTCGTGAAAAATTTCTCCTTTATTGAACATACTCCTTGAAACATATTTTAAAAAGTGATTCACAAGGAAAATAAAAGTACAGCCAACTCCGGTTATAGTGAACCTGTGGGGACCATCCAATTTCGTCCACTGTATCCGAAGTTCACTAAAACCCAAGTGTCTTCATGATGGATAGAGATACTGTATGTGAATTGGGACTAATGGTTTGTGTTCACTGTAGCCTTTGGTTCACTATATCCGGGTTCACTATAACCGGAGTTGACTGTACTTATAAAAAAAATAGCGGCACTGGCGCCTAGAAGGTGCGTTAGGCTCTTTGGATATTTCAGAACGGCGGCTTATATTGATTAGTTAGTCATGAGATCCGACATTATTTGATAAACATGGATATATAAAGAATTAGAAAGTGCATAGAGAGTTTGCAACTCTATTTGTCTTTTATTTGCACAAACGACAAAATTCATTGTATTCTATCCATGAAGTAATTGGATTTTTTTTATCATAGCTGAAATTTCGGGCTCGGGCTCCGACTTAAATAATATTGTCCGGGCTCGGGCGGGCTCGGATTAGAAGTCCTCGGGCGGGCCCGGGCTTCAAAAAATGAGCCCGAACTCATCTCTAATACCGTTACATTGTACCAATTTGAAATCCGTTTATACTCATTTAAAAAAAAAAAACTCAATTGCATCGGCCGGGAATCGAACCCGGGCCGCCCGCGTGGCAGGCGAGCATTCTACCACTGAACCACCGATGCTCGTATTTCGTTCTTGAATAACGATAAGAAAGATGCTCGACACACTTAGCAAGGTGCATTATGAGATCGAATGCTAGGTGTTTAGAGGGAAAACTTTATTTACAGACATTGCTCCCGTGCTTTACTTTTGTTCCATGAATTAATTAATAATTAAGTAGGGGACAGAATATCTGTTATAGGTGTTTTAGACTTCAAATTATTGGTGAATACCTTAATGTGGTTTGCTTATTAATTTTCCTAATTTGGCACTTACTGGTCACTTGAATTGTTTTTCTTTTTAAAAATCCCACAATGACATTTGAATATAATTTGGGTAGTCGTGTATTGCAAAATTAATGTGATGGAAAAAACAACAAACTAGTGATTCTAAGAATTATTTTGGGGCAATTTTTAACGGCATTCAGAGCCATTGAAAAGTGGTTTAAGTCAACGTCATATTTATCTTCATATCTCTGAAACTTTTTAAGGCATATAGCTCTTAAATTTTGTATGTCACCTTATTAGAGTATGGGGCACATTTTACTACTTGGGAATTATTTTGCACGTTGTCGTATTTAAATTTATGCAACTTTTTGAAAATTAACGAGAGGAATTTTTTCTTAAGGAAGTCTTATTCCTGACCTTATTTTGAACATTTTTTCAATTTACACTGTCCACCTATCTGTAATAGTTAAGAATTAAAGACCGTTAGCACCTTTTTGGGACATATATTTGGTTTACCGGAAAATAACGTCCTTTTTTTACATGAAATTCAAACAAATAAATTTTCAACAACTATTAAACTATGAAAAAGCTGTGCCTAAGCACAGGACTCCTTTTTGTTAAATTTTAAAGCAATAATTTTAGAAAGCATATTTTATTTTCAATTAAGAAAAATGGTCACCCACCCCCCTTTTTCACGTCCACGCTCCTTGGAGGATTGTATTCCAAATCATCCGAAATCGATTTTTGGGTATTTGTGAGTGCTGTCATATTTTACAGCAAGAATTTCATGGATATCTTTTTTTCTTCTTCGAGATCAGGCAGGATATGTAAAAAGAACGTATTGGCCCTCTATCCCCCATACGTTACGAATTTTGGAAAATAATCTCCAATCTAGTACCTACACGAAAAATCTCACGTATGTGCCGAATTTCGAGTGTAGAAGTCAATGCAGGCGAAAACTGGGTCCGTTTTGCGGACCCTTCACAAAATTACAATCGATTAAAACGGCCCCTTCACAAAATTACAATCGATTAAAACGGTCCCTTCACAAAATTACAATCGAAAAAACGACCCTTCAGTGGCATTTTACCCTACATTTTAATCAGTTTTAACAACAACAAAAGGCTTGTATTAAAAATTGGTATGGAAATTCACAAAAAATAAGTGTTGAAATTCACAAAATTAAGTATTGAAATAAACGAAAGTAAATGTTGAAACTCACAAAATTAAGGATTGAAATTCACAAAAATAAGCAATTTTCACAAAAATGGGACCCTGGAAAAAATTCCTGGATTAGCTTCAGTAGTTTTGGCAGGCAAAATATTGACGTACGAACAAATGCTTTCCAGTGCACCTAATATTAACATAGTATTACTCATTTAGTAAGTTATAAGATACCCTTTCAAAAATGAGGAAAACAACAAACCAGAGGCGTAGCCACGGGGGGGGGGTTAGGGGGGTCATAACCCCCCCATGAAGAATTTTTTGCCATACAAAATGTATATTCTTCACTCCTTATCACACACATGTATGCATATATGTGAGTTGCAGTAGTCGTAAACCCCCCCCCCCCATGAAAAATTTCTGGCTACGCACCTGCGACAAACACTTAATCATATATAGAAGAAATGTTTATTAACGCAGTTTATTGTGCCTTAATCCATATTATTATAACCAATTTTCTGATAAACATATTTTTATTTATATAAATCCTCCATAGCTTATTGAGGAATATAGTTAATCTCGTGAAAATTTGCAAACTGTTTGCACAGTAGACTCTCGATTAACCGGAATCGGATTATGCGGGTCGCAGCTTATCCGAAACCGCTCTTGATTTATTTTATTGAATGATGCATGGAAATTAGAATCAATCACCACGGTTAAAATATCTTGAAGGCAATTTTATCGAATGAAGAAAATGGAATTCCCTCAGAAGTCGTTGATATAGGTAAACATTTCGATTGATTTCCTTTCTCTTGTTATTTATTTTATTAATTGTTATTATAATTATATATATATGTATTTATTATTATTAATAATACTTACTTAATATTGTTATTATCAATTATTATATTATTATATTAATATAATAATATAATAATATTACTTAATATTATTATTATTAATATAATTATACTTAAATTATTAATGATCTATTGCATTAAAATTTATTTTATATTTTTGATAAATTTTTCAAACATCTTCAGCAAAATTTGAATAAATTCGGTTACCCAGGATGGGGAATTTCCTAACCATCCCGGTTAATCAAGAATCTACAGTAATACGTCTTTTTAAATGAAAATGCCGATGTGTGAGTTAACTTAATTTTAATTAAATTTTAGCTATTTTTTTAAAGTTGGTACACCCTGCCCATGCCTAAAAAAGAAACAATCGGCTTAAAATCTCGCAACTTCAAACAGCATTAAAACTCAATTTTCAGTTTTACCTCAAATGTCAAGCCTCAAACAAAAAAATCAATTTGCATCGGCCGGGAATCGAACCCGGGCCGCCCGCGTGGCAGGCGAGCATTCTACCACTGAACCACCGATGCTCGGAAGCTGGAACTTAATAATTTATCTTGCAAGTAGAACTACTTGACGTTGATAGTGCACTCATCTGTAACTGCAAAAAGGTGAAACTGGATTTACAGGCATAGCTAGTTCAATTTGTTTCTAATTCCGAGTTTCAAATCACAACCCCCCGATTTACACTAATGAGAACACAGGAGATTTTTTTTTATTTTTTTTAACAAGTTTTCAGAGTGTTGCGCAGTACTGTTGGTTTAACACATAGACGCACCCACGGAGGGGGCTATGGGGGCTGAAGCCCCCCCTAAAGGTAGAAAGTTAGAAGTGAAAAGCGTTAAAAAAATGAAAACTGTCGCTAATGAATTAATTTTTTTTAGTTCTTCCTTTCTTTTTTTGACTGTCCTAAATTATTTCTAACCAAAAAAGACATTTATTTAAAAAAGTTTTTAAATAAATGCTCACAGTTAGTTGAAACACTGTTACACACGGTTACAACGTCGCTCAAACGATCAGATAATTATTTATGATTCTATAATGAGTTACATTGCTTGTGTTCTATGGGACAGTCAAGTGATACCGAATATTTTGACGTTATAAGAGAGTTGTAACTAACCGAGTTCAGCAATATTATGTAGCCCAGCCCCCCCTAAACTAAAATCCCGGGTGCGCCACTGGTTTAACATCACTTTCACAGTTCGTCCGTACGAATTACACTACTTTCATCTAATCTCATTTTTTTGGAGTTGCTTTTATTTTACAGTGCATTTTTCTTTGAAATGTTTTACGCTACTAATTTTTATTATACATGGGTTATTCCAATAAATTAATGATTATTCAATGCGCTGATAAATTTTCGCATTAAAAAAAGTTTTTCCACGATAACCGTAACTGTAACCATGAGAGTGAGTGTTCTATTGTTTTAAATAATCACAATCACGGACGTATGCTTTCAAATAATAATACTTGTCCCTTTTGATTGATTGGGTAAATGGTACGCTAGGGCTGCCTACTATCGGTTCCTATGTCGTTGTAAAATAGAATCATGAAAATATGCAAAATGTGCTGACAAACGAGACGGCAGCACTTTTTCAGCATACTTACCGAATTAATTCCTGTGAATTACATAAGAAGTTGCGGTACAGAGAGAAACTGCCCTTGATATACAGAAATTGTCCTGCATTCAAGTATAAATGAAAAATTTCTGTAAAATTTTCAGAAAAGTTACAATCACACGTTATTTTAGAGGAAATTGCATAATAAACTTAATTTTATTATGCAATTTCCGCATCCATAGACGTAAAAACAATACTAGAAGTAAATATTTCTAAATATATTCATTTCAAAAATAATTATTTTTCATAAGAATTACTTTATATTTTTAGATCATTTTTTTAGTTTTTAATTAATTACTTATTAAGTTATTGATTTTCTTTCATAATTAAAAAATAAATGCGCGTTTGCACTTGTTATAGACACTTTCAAATCTTTTGTATAATCAGTCATAGCTTTAACAATGGATTTAATGACTTTAAGTATGACTTTATGGCTATGACTATGACTTTGACCATGGTATTTCTTAGTAAATCCAATTGAAAAAAAATAATAATATTTTTAATGAGAAATCATACATTAAAAGTTGTTTACTACTTATTACGTCATTTTTTGTTTTTAGTTAATTACTGATTTTCTTTTCTAAATTAAGTAAAACAGGGGGGGGGGAAAGCACGTTTGCACCTATTGCATACACTTTCAAATCTTTTGTGTCATCAGTCATAGCTTTAACTATGGCTTTGATGGCTATAACTTCAACTATGGCTATAACTTCAACTTTATGATTTTCACTTGGATATTTCTTAATAAATTCAATTGAAAACATGTTATTACTTTCCGAACATGTACCATGTAAGGAAAGTATTGTAATCATGAAAAAATTCGACTTAGAGATTTTGGTGTTTTTACACGTTTTGAGGGCTTCTGAATCCATTTATGCTATTTTTACGAGATGTATGTATGTATGTGTGTATGTGTGTGTGTGTGTGTGTGTGTGTGTGTGTGTGTGTGTGTGTGTGTGTGTGTGTGTGTGTGTGTGTGTGTGTGTGTGTGTGTGTGTGTTTGTGTGTATGTGAGTGAACACGATAGCTCCTAAACGGCGCATTCGATTGAGCTCAAATTCGATAAATATGTTATAAACCACCGTCGCAAGACTGGTATTGATTTTGGTGTGTATAGGACTTATAGTTTTTCTACAGGGGTACGACAAAGATTTCTTTTACATTATGGCCTATAGGGAGAAATTCTTGAAAGTGCGCTAGCGTTTAAACGGTAGATTCGATTGAGCTCAAATTCGGTATACATGTTATAAACCACCGTTGCAAGACCGGTATTGATTTTGGTGTGTATAGGACTTATAGTTCTCCTAAAGGGCTACGACAAATCTTTCTTTTATGTTATGGCATAATGGCATATGGGGAGAAATTCTTGAAAGTGCGCAAGCGTTTAAACGGTGCATTCGATTGAGTTTCAATTTGGTATATATGTTTGAATTATTCATCGATTAAAATTTATTTAAGTGCTTGGTAATGATCTTAATCGTAAGTGTTCGGAAAGTCGAGTGGAGTCACTCCAGATTTTTTTTCATTAGAAATCATACATTTAAATTTATTTTATATTTATTAATTTTTTTTTTAGTTTTTAATTAATTATTGATTAAGTTACTTTTTTTCCTACTAAATGAAGAAAACAACACGTTCGCACCTATTGTATACATTTTAAAATCTTTCGTGTCATTCGTCATAGCTTTAACTATGACTCTAAATGCTTTAATTGAATCCCTCTCTTAAGAGGAAAAAGAAATATTACAATTAAGAGTAACTTTTCTGTATGTTTCAAAAGAAAGAAAAAAAAAATACAAACTTTAAATCTATTATTTTCACGCCTTGAAATCGTCACGTTCAGCCTTTCGACAGCGTAATCACTATGACAAATGAAGGAATGAAAATCGACAATGAGGGGCTGTATAAAAATCTAGTGAAGGTGAGATTTCGGAACAACTGCTAAAAAATATTCTTTGCCGTTGTGCTGAGAAGTCGTAACCTGATAAGGGTTGAAAATATTTTTCGCTCCCCTCCCCAAACTTCCTAAAGCTATAAAAAAATGTAAAAGAAGCTTCTTGAGAAAAAATGTCTGCTACTACATAAAAATCATAAAGTGCGTTTGGAAAGAATATAAGCAGACTAATTAACTAATTAACTAGATAGTCGCATTTAGTTAGGTGCTGTGTAACGTCACAACTCGAAGAAACACATTCTTTTCATTTACTATTTTTAAAATACAATAAATATAGTTAAAAGGATTCTTAAAAAATTACAGATTATAATCCATAGTAAAATTACGGCGAAATACCTTAAGTCCGTCAGATATCTTTCTGCTGCGTGCTATTTCACCGTGATTATTATAATTCAAACAAAAAATCGTTGATTTCCCCCAAAATATTATTCAAAGATTGCTCCAATCTTCCCAGCACATCCTTGATCTTGTAAAATATCGGCGAACTTTAACCTGAAAAAAAAAGCGTAAAAGAAATTCTCCCAATTAATTTCAATTCCTTACTTAGTTCCCACAATCGTCTGATAGATACATGGATTTCAATGTGAACGTTTAAAGCTAGAGTGCAAAATTTATTTTCTTTCGTAATGTCTGCACTCCGTCTGAAACGCGATCATCCGACGGGATTTTTTTTCCCCTTCGAGAGCCAATGAAAAGGGGTTTAAGTCAGTATCTTTTTATCTTCATATCTCTGATCCTTTTTAGGATATAATTCTCAAATTTTGTGCATCACCTCATTATTAGCGTATGGAAGACATTTTAATAACTAGAAACTTTTTTGGACGGAGGTCATATGCAAATTTAAAAAGTGTCACTTCTTGAAAATTTACAAGAGGAATTTTTTCTTACTAAGGTCTTTTTTGCTACCTTATCTCGAACAAAATTTCCAATTTACATTGTCCACTTATCTGTCAAAGGAAGCAAGTTAAAGCCCGTTACCTTCTAGTTTGGAACACTCTGTACCAACTATGCTGTACACTTTAACTAGTACTGTTACGTTGTAGGTATTCAATCACAACATGCTGAAAAAAATCGAAGCAATTTTCATCGGTGTGGGGGGAAAAATAGGTCGATTTTAAGACACTATTCCGTTACGAAATTTGTGACACCTTCCCCCACTGTGCATGTGACATAACGTACAACTTCTTGGCCACCATCCAAAATATGTAAGACAGGTCAATTTTCACTTTTATATCATGTCTTCTGTAACATCTTGATGCAATTAAAAGATAAAGCAAGTAATAGAGATATTTGATAATGCTTTTTCTTAAAAAGAAAAAAAAGCATTTGCGGGGGAGGGGGTTGTTAGGATCATGAGGACTTTTTTGGGCTAACGAATTTAATTATTTGAAAAGTTTTGAATTCGAAAATAGTCAGTCGAGAGACGATCAAAATACTTCAGAGTAAGTACAAGATAAACTTACTCTATCATATGGGCCCCAGTATACCCTAGTATACCCAGTCATGCCCGAGTGCATGAGACAGTGAACGTGGTAGGGGGCCGAAGTGTGAAGGTCGAACGTTCGGATCTACCGCGCGGCTGTCGATCTAACCTTCTGGAGTTTTGGTCGGTTTTCTCCAGATATAATGTAGATACGTATTAGAACCCTTTAAAGAGTCTTCTGATCTAGGCAACCCCTCCTAAAAGTGAAAAATCGCTTAAAATTGGGGGAACCGGTCGATTTTCAGATTTTTAAAGTAACGCAGATTATTTTCTATATTTTTATACATGATTGTGAAAAATTCAAGCGGATCGTACCAACAGTGTAGATCTTATTGCTCTTTTTGTAATTAACTTTCTAACGTTTTGGGATTAATGTTGGTAATAGTTTTATCTTAAAGTAGTTTACTGGAAATGATAGAGAATCAATCAGAGATCAGTATAAATACATAGGAGGATTTGGTTACAATCCGTTCATTCGTTGTAACTGTAGAAAGCTGCTTATAGGGGAAGTTTAATTATAACCAACCCTGTACTGAGACAAAAATATATTGCATGATTATCATAGTTTACTACTCTAGAACCAACTTCAAAGCTAGTAAAATTCAAATGATAATATAATGAGATTGACGTTTTATCCCCTTATCCCATGATTCTCCCCTACTTCCAGTTCATACCGCATATAGTAAAATCTCGTTACAGCGAATTTAAAAGGACTGAAGATCAAATTCGTTTTAAGGAAAAATTCATTAATGTGCAATTTTGATCTGCCTGAGTTTGTACTGAATGATTTCTTTTAATAGAAATACATAATAAAATCCCGTTGCAACAAGCTTCACTTTTACGGACATTTCAGATTAACGAACAAACTATATTTATTAAAAAATTTAAAACGACCGAAGATCAAATTCGTTTTATTAGAAAAGCTCGTTAATATACAGTCCTGATGTGATTGAATTTGTTCTGAATAATTTTCTTTTAATAGAAATATACAGTAAAATCGTTACAACAAACTTCAGTTTTACGAACACTTCAGGTTTTATTTCTGTTATAAGAGAATCACATAGCATAAATTCAGTTACTATGAAATTTCATTTTTGACGAAATTTTCAGACCAACGAATTCGATCTTCGAAATCTTCGAAATTCAGTTATACCTATATTATTCCTTAATTCGAAATATTCGTACAACTGAAACTCGTAATTGCGAGACTTCACATTAGATCAAAACGCGCGGAAGCCCACTTTTCCCACCTACATAACAAAGCCATACGCACCGATCTTCTCCCAGCAAAATCGATTACGCTTTAGATTTAAACACGTTCCCTTCATAGACACAATTTGATACAAACTAAAGCAATTTGTATTCAAAGACTTGGTTGCCCCGGCAACCGAATATCGAAGTAAAGCGGGAGACTGGAAAACAGCGAGGGGAAAATATTTCCAAGGAGTCTTTTTGGTAAAACGGCTTTAGTTTTGATGTTGCCAGAAAGAAGAAAGAAAAAAAAAGGGGGAATGAATAAATAAACAAAAATAAAAAAAAAGAGTACTTTAAAAAGTTTTTTTTCCCCCTGTTATAAATGACAAACATTTATAAAGAAGCATCTTTCTTAAAATGCTTTTTCTTTAAGGGTAAAGCAAACTTGTTTTCTTTTAAAGTTTTATGTTTATCAGGAAATTCCGGTCTCCCTTCTCAATAACCATTTGCTTTTATATATTTATCTGTTTCTTTTTTTTCAAGCTACATTTGCTAAGAGCGTGTAATTGCGGGCAAAGTGAATAAAGATGTTTATGAATTAAATGAGAAAGAAAGGGGAGGGGAAGAATGCATGCTTACTGATCGATTTTAGTTAACTTTCAGAAGCTATTTGCTTGATTGAGGCCCAAGCGAAGTAAAAATTGCTAAATGCGTCTGATAGGGACATACAGAGCTGCTTTCGTTTAGGGGAGAGGGACTAAAAATACAGGGACAAAACTCAGGAAGGGAAATTTTAACCATTTTTATGGTGCGTTTTAACACCTAACGACGTTGGAAAATGTTTGTGATTTCTATTTGTCTGTATGTGCTCTAACTAATGTAAATGTGCATCGATTACTAAGAAATTTGTGTAGGTTATACCTACGTACTGTACCATGTACCCTAGTGAAAATGGTCTTCGAAGCTTTGATAGTTCTTTTGCAGGAACACCCAAAATAATTCCTATACATAAAAGTATGGCTTCCCGTTCATTTAAAATAAAGTGTACTTTAGAGATACTAGTCAACTTAAAAAAAATGTAACATTTTTATATTTTAAATTTGAACTAAGTGCTATAAATTAAAAGTGTATCATAATCCACGCATCGGCCCTATTTGTCTTTTTTGTTTCATTATATTGGAAATTGTACCATAATCCATCAGTATGCCTTACTTGACTGATGATTAAAGAATACAAATAGGCCGTGGACAATGATACGCTTTGAATATATAACACTTTAATGCATATTTAAAATATGAAAAGATTTCACATTATTTTTTTTTCCTTTTTTGCATAAAAGCTGGTTTTTAAAATAAAAATTCGTGATCTGGAAATTTGCAGCAACAACATAAAAAATATTTTCACAGTTATCCGTAAACATAGTTTAGCGATTAAAGGCAACTTAATTTTATTTAAAGTGTTTTTATTGTAATGTTATTTACATTAACCCTTTAACGCGCAGTGGTTTCGCTCTGAGACCACCAAACTGTTGACGTTTTGACTGTTGAAGGTCACGAAGAATAGATTGGATTTCTATAAAAATAGTTGCGGGTGACATAGCTCCACGAGAATCCTTTACTTTTTAGCACGTCATTTCCCGTAAAAAAATTGTCACGATTATTTTTAACACCACTGACATCTGCCGAAAAATGGAAGAACGCGAGAACGGCTGGATAGATTGCCCAATGCTGAAAAAAGGGCAGCCGTTGCCATCGCTCGACTTAACTACCAGCAAGATGGCGGACGATCGAAACGTTCATCGCGTGCCACAGATCTAGAGACCCTTTTTGACGCAGCTGGCTGTGCAGCGTCAAAAAAGGGTCTCTAGATCTGTGGCACGCGATGAACGTTTCGATCGTCCGCCATCTTGCTGGTAGTTAAGTCGAGCGATGGCAACGGCTGCCCTTTTTACAGCATTGGGAAAGGGTTGCGCCTCAAAGGGTTAAAGAAAGACGTTCAAATTCTGTACCACAGTTTTTCCTTTTTTCCCGTTTATTCAAATAATTCGTTTCCATCTCTAAGACAAATATATGGCACATTTGCGTGGAAACTTCAATGTAAATAATATTTTTTTTAAAACCTTGAATATCCATGAATTTATTCTAAATGGAAGTCGTGCTAGAAACCGATGGTTTTTATTGTGGGTCCGATGTTAATTAATGCATTTTATCCTCACAGGTTATTCGTTATCAAACCTGTTCTCGAGTCTCCTGTGAAACATGCTTAATTATGCATTCAAGTGAGTAAGCTAAAATTTGAAAGTTTCTTTGACGTTATCAAAGTCCTTAAGGTTTTCTTTTAAAACAAATTTTACATCGCTTCGCTGAATGTTTTCGTTTTACAAAAAAAAAAAAAAAACTGATTTTTTAAAAATATTACGAAGTGCCTTATTTGAATCTAGTGTTTACCGAAATTGTTCTTTATTACTTTCCGAACATGTATGATGCAAGGAAAGTATTGTAATCCTGAAAAAATTCGACTTCGAGATTTTGGTGTATTGACACGTTTTGAGGTGTTCTGAATTCATTGATGCTATTTTTACGAGATGTATGTATATGTGTATGTGTGTGTGTGTGTTTGTGTGTGTGAGTGAACACGATAGCTCCTAAACGGGGCATTCGATTGAGCTCAAATTCGGTATGTATGTTATAAACCACCATCATAAGACCGGTACTGATTTTGATGTGTATAGGGCTTATAGTTTTTATACAGGTCTACGACAAAGATTTCTTTTACTTTATGGCCTATGGGGGAAATTCTTGACACTGCGTTAGCGTTTAAACGGCGCATTCGATTGAGCTTATGTTTGAATTATTCATCGATTGAAATTTATTTAAATGTTTGGTAATGATCTTAATCGTAAGTGTTCGGAAAGTCGAGTGGAGTCACTCCAGATTTTTTTTTTATTTGTAACAAGGTTTAAAAGCGTTTATGATTTCGGTTTGTTTGTCTGTCTAACTGCAGCAAATATGCATCAATTACTAGAAAATTTACATGTGGTATTCCACAGTATTATGTACCCCACTAAAAATGGTGAATGTAGAGTGTATTGATTTTTTGCAGGAGCATCCAAAAGAATTCCAATACATTATGCCCTATGGGTATAGTCATTAAAAAAGCGTATTTTAGAGATATTCGGCTACTTCAAACAGAACGAAATTATATATGTTATTAAATATTACAAAATCATTTTCTCTAATTTAAATAATATCAGTAGCATTTAAAGTTATTCTTAAAAATTACTCAAAAGAATTAAAATACATTAAGTCGTGTGGCATTTTAAAGATCTTAATCCATTTCAAAATACAATAAGTATATAAGCGTTTACAATAGATGACTCTTCATTTAAAATCTCGAAATAACATTTAAAATTCTTTTACAAGATCTGACATTAAAAGTGACATGCAGTTTTTGGAGGTTACCCCTAAAATCTCGCCAAGTTTGAGGACAATACATCGCCAAATTCGTCGAGAAAAGATTTTATGTTTGAAAGTGTTTTATAATCGACGCATTTGGGATTATTCATCTTCCTTATTTACTTTACTGTAAGTTCGAAGAATATTTTCAGATTCTTAATCTATTTAACCCTCTGATGCAATGTTTTGTTCACTAGATTTTCAGCTCCCTCTTGTATTAGCCTAAATCTCTTGGTAACTGAAATGTAGGGATGGAGGCGAGGCTAAAAATACTGGCTTGTCCCGTCTTGCCAAAACAGCCGAAAAGTTGTGTTTCCCTTCGCAAAATCCCTATGTCGTAATGTTACAAAATGTCTGTCTCGTTTTGCACCCATCCCTACTGAAATATGTTTATGACGAAACATTTTTCAATTATAAAGCTATATTTAATTTATTGGGCATTACAAACGAGTTGCGTCTAAACAATGGATTCGTATTGGTTACATTTTAAAGCAAGAATTTCTTAGATAACTTTTTTTGAAGTAAAACTTCTTTAGTCGCGACTAGGGAGTAACTCAGATTTTTTTTCTGACGGAAGTAACGCTCAGTAAAGGAAGTGACGTATATGTCATGTACTCCACGGCAAGCGCGCCTGAAAAAGAAGAACCACGAAAATCCTACATTTTCGACCGCTCGCTCCTTTCGCCGACTTCATTGTTGAAAATGCATTATCATTATTATCATTATTTAGTTTTTCTTGAGATGGCAACGTTATCCACAAAATATGTATTTAAATATCTCGTTTTGCCGATGGCAACTAGTTGTAAAATTCTATACTCTCTGAGGAGTTTGTGAAGATTTCCGTTGGGAAATAACTTTTGAATTAAATTGTTTTTAAGAGGTCTAACGTTTATTTTGATTGTGTATCGTTAGATTGTGGCTAGTACTTATTTTCAGACATAGAATTATTACTGCCGTGGTGGTATTTGATGAACATACAAATGCCAAACGCGTTTTAAAATAAACGACTTGGTGCAGTGATTAATATTTACTAGAAAGCTGGGTTAGTATTTTGACTAACTCTTGATACGCTTTAACATTCATCGTGTAAAAATACGGGGAACCTGTTAGGGAAAGAAAAGGCGATCTCTCGATATATATTAATAAGCGTTTTGAAGGTACATCCAACATAATATTTTACATGTAATCCCAACCTCACAGGAGGTTGTCGATAATCCTTATTTTTAGATGAATAATATACAAGGTTTTGGAAAAGCACAAAGAAATGGAACCTGTCTGCAATCGAATCGGAAAAGTAGTTGGAAACGTCAGTTTAAGAACACTTTTCCTGGATTCTAACCCAACTTCAAGACAAAACAACGGTTTAAGAACAAGGAGATGGAACACCACAATTAAAGGGACAGTGGCTGCAAATGTACCTAAACAGCAGAGGGAAATTTTCGTGTAAGAACACTGTTGGAGGATCATACTTCGATCCCACGAAGGTAAATTTATAGGAGGGGACACTTCGCTTAGAAAGTTGGATAACGCCGTTGTTGCAAACAGATGGCGCTACGCACACTGGACTGGGTAACTTGCGCCATCTCAGGTCTGTTTATATTTCCATCGAGGCGAAGTAAATGGAGATCGTTGAATTATCAAAACTTCAAAAAATTAAATACATAGACTTATGAGCGTGATATATAGTAATTACTGTTTTCAGATGTGTTTTAATTACATAATTGTCTTATAATACTATTTCGTAGTGAATATAGGCAATAGTTTCGAAGTGAAGTGATATTATTATTTGTCAAATGCCAGTTGCATTGGCCGTTAGGCCATTAAACTCCTAAATATTATGTATGTCGTGTCTGTTATTATTTTGCCCAAAAGATGTATTTTAAGAAATGTTAGTACGTAAGAAACGGACCCTGGCTGCAATCAATCCCAAACAATGGACAGAACCTGCAGTTTAAAAACATGGATACAGAATAATAATTCGAAACCTACTAGCAGACGAAATCAACGCTTAAGAACACTGTGATAGAAAAACACAACAAAAATTACACTACCTGCATTCGAACCCCACAAACAGAGGAAAACATCAATTAAAGAACACTGTTAAAGTATAATACTAGACTACGGACATCCCCCCCCATTAGACCCAACCTCCAGACGGAACAATGGTATACGAAAACAGTTAAAGAATAATACTACAACATGGACACTTCCTGGATTCTAAGTAATTATCATGAATGACCGATGATTCTTACTGGAGATTTTAATGTTAATTTTCGCTCTCAAGAATCTCAGTCGTTAGTTGATTTTTTAAAAGAAAAATTGGATCTAACTATGAATACTTCTCGACTTCAATCAACAACGCGTTTCGGTACAACGATAGATGCTGTATTTTCAAGAAAATTAGCAAATTTAGAGAGTTAAATTTGTGTTTCACATTATAATTACCACAAACCTATAATTTCATACATAAAAATTATGATGACATCCAAGTACCTATTTCCAATGAATAATATGAATATAACATTTATATAATCTTTGTAAAGTACATGAATAATAAATATAATTAAATTATAATATGATATTTATTTTAAGTTTAATCATTTCAGTGATATGTGTCGTAAACGTCAAAGAAGTTTTACTTCAATCGCACGTAAAGATTACACGCATACACTTTTTTTTTCTTTCAAGAAATATGTGTGAAAAGTAAAATAAAAGGGGCCACGCCTGTACTCGTTTCAGGGCGAATTTTACCGATTTTGGGGTATTCGTATGTGTTGTACGAGGCGTATTCGAAAAGTAAGTTCCATTTTGAAAAAAAAAAAAAAAATCAAGAAAATTTTATTTTTACATGAAAGAGCATGCCTTAAACTATTTTTCTATACAGTTTCCGCCAATATTCAAACACTTGCCGTTGTGCGTTATCAGCTTTTCTATACCTTCTTCATAGAAACTTCCCGCCAATGACGATAACCACGACTACGACGAAGAAAACTACGGCGTGGAATTCAAAACAAATGTAGAGGAATTCTCAGTAAAGGAATTGTGTTGCACCATGGCAATGCTCGGCCTCATACTGTTGGTGGCACTCAAAAGAGGATTCGATAGTTCCGTTGGGAGCAGTTCGATCGCTCGCCGTACAGCCTAGACTTGGCGCTGTTGAACTACCCCCTAGCTCCTGGACATGAAGCGCAAGCTAGGAGGCAAGCTCTTCGAATCCGACAATGAAATGAAAAATGCTGTGGAGTCGTGGTTATCCTCATTGGCGGGAAGTTCCTATGAAGAAGGTATAAAAGCTGGTAACCCGCTACGACAAGTGTTTGAACATTGGCGGAAACTATGTAGAAAAATAGTTTAAGGTATGCTCTTTCATGTAAAAATAAATATGGCTTGAAAAAAAAAAAGTTTAACTTTTTTTTTTTCAAAACGGAACTTACTTTCCGAATACGCCTCGTATTTTACAGCAAGAATTTTATGGATGACTTCCTTTTTTTTTTTTTTTAGATAAAGAGGGATTTAAACCTTTCTCCAGCCAGTAAGTTACGAATTTTGGAAAACTTCTCTGTTATCTAGCACTTATGCCTCAAACTTTTGACGCATGTACAAAAGCCCAAATTAACTGTTCAGTGACGTTCAATGGAGCAAGCATATGCCAGGCAGTAGCTAGATTACAAAATAACAATAATGGATACACAAGAATTCAAGATCTTTCGGACTTTTTCACGGTTTTAAAATATGGAATATACAACACTTGGCGAATTTATCCCACGTCTAAAATTTGGCACCATGCATTGAGCTAAGGCTCATTTTAGCCGTTGGCTGTTTCAACATCGCCTTTTTTGATGATACCCAAAATGTGTAGCAACCCTAACCTAAGCAAATTGAATGACAAATACTACTAAAACAAAGAAACGTGATTTTCGTACAAATGAGTTCAGAAATGGAAATGTGTTCAGAAATGCAAACACCATTGAGAGTTAATGCCGTAGACCGATTTCGGTAAGTATGACTTACCAAATCAGTGCACTGATGATGGTAAGTGATATTTACCGAAACCGGCTCGCGGAATTAAATATCATTGGTGTTTGCTGACGTTGTTTTTTCTGTGTTAAAGCAGAGTTACCTTCTTTATCATTAAATTCGCAATATTCAAAATTCGTAACATATATCCCCCAGGCCCGGGGACCGGGGCAATTGTCCTCCCTGTGCTTCCCTCTCAACTCTCTCATTAATGCTCATTAATTCTCTCTCATTAATGCTCCCCTCTCTCGGCGGGCCTGGTTGAGTTAAAAAGCATTTCACAATCGATGCCCTTGGGATGAATTATTTTAGATGTTTCCTCTTTGAAATACATTCCCAATTTCTAAAATGCACTAAAAGACATATTCCTAAGCACTAAAAGACATATTCCTAAGCACTAAAAGACATATTTCTAAAATGCACTAAAAGACATACGTGTGAAAAATAAAATAAAAGGGGCCACGCCTGTACTCGTTTCAGGGCGAATTTTACCGATTTTGGGGTATACGTATGCGTTATACGAGGCGTATTCGGAAAGTAAGTTCCGTTTTGAAAAGGAAAAAAAAAATTAATAAAAATTTTTTTTTTCAAGAAAATTTTATTTTTTACATGAAGGTGCATGCCTTAAACTATTTTTCTATATAGTTTTCGCCAATGTTCAAGCATTTGCCGTTGTGCGTTATCAGCTTTTCTTCATAGCAACCTCCCGCCAATGACGATAACCACGACTACGGCGTACAATCCAAAACTAACGCAGAGGAATGCTCAGTAAAGGAATTGTGTTGCTCCATGGCAATGCTCGGCCTCATACTGTTGGTGGCACTCAAAAGATGACTCGAGAGTTCCGTTGGGAGCAGTTCGATCACCCGCCGTACAGCCTAGACTTGGTGCTGTCCGACTACCACTAGCTCCTGGACATGAAGCGCGAGCTAGGCAGCATGCTCTTCGAATCCGAGCAGCATGCTGCCTAGGATTCGACTACTTCATTCATATTCGAGACTATGTAATGTGTTGAAATGCTTTTGGGTGTACCTGTAAAAGATCTATTTACGCCATAGACACCATTCTTTCTCAATAAGAGAGAGATGCATGTCAATAACTTTTATAAATTTTCTTCAGAATGCATTCTTATGGTACTTAGACCACGGAGGGACAAAATAAAATCTCAAATACTTTTTAAACTCTAACGTTCTAAAGCTTTAAAAATAAATAAATAAAATAAAATAAAAATATAATTAATGCACGAAAATTAAAAAAATGCTTAAAAATAAACTTTGTCACGAAACATTTTTCATATATCTTGTCTCAATCTTTTATTTATCGTGTCAAACGTGCTACATTTAGCTTTTTGTTTGTTTAAATTTTTTTCCCGTGCTTTATTTTTCTCAAAAAAAATTTTTTTAGTACATCTGTCTCATTGCATGTCTTTTTAAACTGCTGACTTGAAATGCATAAAAAAAAGTTGGCTATCACATTCAAAGACAGCTTTTCCCAGTTTTTTTTTTCTTTATCCTTTAAAAATGACGAAGGTAAGATAAAGATCGTATATAAAAGGAACATTTTTCAAAGGAAGGGGGGAAAAACCAATACTGACAAGTAAATTTCGCTTGAAGAGTTATTAAGATTTTAGAAATAATTATTTTTTTCTGATTTTAATTTCGAGATTAGATTTCTTTCTTTGAGATTTTTGAGTAGTTCGGCATGGGAAAAGAAATAATTCTATTTTTCATAAACAGGATATGTCCCCTGTGTATTGGAGCAATGTTCTGTAAAACTACTTTAAAACTTTGTAAAATAACAAACATAAATGAAACATATAATCGGTTTGGATAATACAAAAAGATCACCCTTTCCTTGTTGACATCTACAGAGGTTGGTAGGCATGGGCGTCGGCAGCATAGGAGCAAGGGCGGCACTTGCCACATGGATTTTTGTATGTCGTCCCCCCTCCTGTTTTTTGTTCTTTCCAACATGGTAACCATACGTTGAAGTAATCTTTGCTCCCCCCCCTGGAAAATACTTCCGAGCGTCCCTATAAGTTTCATTGGAGGGTAGGTCCAAGGATAAATCCTAAAATAACTATATGTTCTATAAATATTCCCTCGTGATGTTGTGAACTAGTGTGGTGAGCTTCCTGGACACTAAAGAAGAGTAGACCTTTGTACACCTCGAAAAGATTCTCTTGTTAAGTATCTTTTTACGTGTGTGTATGTGTTATTTTACAATGTTCTTAATTTTACCTGTAAAAAGACGAACCGTATATACCGGCGTATAGCACGCATCAGTAAATTTAGGATAGGTCAAGCAATTTATTTTATATTATGAATTTCATATTCGGTGTATAGCACGCACATGAGAAAAATGAAGTAATTTTTCGAAGTTAAAAGTGCGTGTTATCCGCCGAGATATAGGGTATTTTGTAGAATGTTCTTCTCAAACACTTGAATGTCTTATTGGCTTTAACCTGTTCATTCGCGTCGTTTCCCCAGACGCGGTGCCACAGATTCTCCTTCTGTGCTTATCGTTGCTGCCCGGTTCGGAAGTACAGAAGAGGAATCTCTGCTTAAACGTTTTTGAAAAACAATAGCATCAAAGAAATGTTGTGTGAGGGTAAATAAGACTCTCCTCAGAAAAGTTCTACAGTGTTCAAAAAATTGATCTAGGATTTTATTGTTTAAATATTTATCATAAACGTATACAGTAAAATCTCGATTATCCGAGTAAACTGGGCCCACTGGTATTCCGGATATTGTAAATCTCGGATTTTATTGTTTAAATATTTATCATAAACGTTTACAGTAAAATCTCGATTATCCGAGCAAACTGGGCCCACTGGTATTCCGGATATTGTAAATCTCGGATTTTATTGTTTAAATATTTATCATAAGCGTTTACAGTAAAATCTCGATTATCCGAGCAAACTGGGCCCACTGGTATTCCGGATATTGTAAATCCCGGTTAATAGAAACAGTGTATAAAAACTCGCAGTGCTCGTGAATTTAACATCTAAAATTTAATAATAATAATAATAGATCATTTTTTTTATAAGTATGTATAAAGTTGTGTTTTACCGCTCAACAAATTTAAAAAGGAAATCAATTACTTAGTTGTTTAAATTTTTGAGATTATGAGGACAGCAAAGCCTGTAGCACGGGCAGTGAACAAAACAATGTGTTATTTTTCAGAGGAGCTTAAAAAAGCAAACAAAAATAAAGCAGACTTCATTATTACCTCTGTTAACAAAAAAACCTCGGTTAATCGAGGTTAAAGTGTAGAATAACTTACAAAGTCATAAAAAAAACTGCTACAGTATTTTATGATACTGATGAAAACTTGCAGGTGATTAAATCGACACAAATAATACAAAATTTAATTTTTATACGGCCCCCGTACAAAATTACCAGTTCGCAAAATGCACCTCGCACATTAATTAGATGCTGTACAAAATCTGAACATTTTATCCGAAAGTGTCGGGGATATGAAAATAAGTATATGCTGTCTTAAACCATTTTAAAATGGTTTAACACAACAAAGGAAATAAAACTCGTTGGATGATCGGTTTTTTTTTTTTGTTGGGGGGGCACAAATTACGAAAGAAAAGTATGACTGCATGCATGCATAATACCTCTGCTGTTATTGGTATTGTATAGCCCCTCACTACATTTGTTCAAACCTATCTCTGAGGCTTTTTATGGTGAAAGGCTGGAACTTTTTGCATCACCTAATTAGCGTATTGGCGCACATTTTACTAAGAGAATTTTTTTGTACGAGGGCCGTATAAAATTTAAATTTTCTATTTATTTAGATTTGTTCTCTTGAAAACTTTAATGAATACTATAAATTCTGCATCTTTTTAGCTCAATTTTGTAATTTACTGTAGATATCTATAACAATATCTTAAGAATAAATGCCTAGGTTAGTGTTATTGTTTTACCCCATATGGTTTATGTATTTGGGATGGATTCATCTTTATTGTTCAATTTTTTGAGGATCAGCCGCGAAAAGCTTCCGGAGTCGTCATGAGGTCTTTTTAAGTGGAAATAACGTTACACAGAAGCACAAAAAAGTGATTAACTTTAACGGAGAAAAATAATTAACTTGAAGCATAAAAAAAATCCCTAAACGTTATTTACATATTCTTTCTCAAAACAACAAAAATCATCGTCATTCTCCATCTCTTTGAACTCTTAAAAATGGCGAAAGGTACAGAAAAAAAGGAAAATTACTAGGAAAACAAAAACAGAATAAAATCCTGACTAAAAAAAAGTGGTTAAGAAATGACAAAAATACGATATGAATTGAAATTCAGTTGCCATTTGCGCTTCTAGAAATTTAGTGTTTTAAATTCTACGGGGAATAAAGGATAAATAAACAGCTTTTTTTTTTCTCTTGTTTAAAAGAACATATCGAAGATGTAGAATAAGAATAAAAATAACTGGCAGGCATGCACATTGAATTCGTAATTACATTTCATTCACGTGGGATTAAAAAATAAATTCCGGTAACAGAGTTCAACTAGAAAATAGCAGTAAGTACATATTAATAAAATTATGTTCTCTGTCTTAAAATTATACATTTTTTTGTTCTTGTTGTTGGAGAAATAACAAATAAAAATGTTTTGTATGAACGCGAGCCGATGTACTTCAAAAATAAATCAGCCGTTATTATATGCAAATGGGAATAATTTTAATAATAACAAAAAAAAAATGCGTTGAAGAAAGTGATTTCTGTGAAAATTAAATCAAAATTTACATAACGCATTATTTTAAAACTGTGTAAATAAATAATGAGTTTGGACACGCAGTAAGAATATGAGTATGCAGGTTTTACGTAATGAGTCTTCGCTCATACTTAATATTTGAAGCCATTAGCCACAGGTTTTAGAACCAGTGGGTTAACCCTTTGAGGCGCAACCCTTTCCCAATGCTGTAAAAGGGCAGCCGTTGCCATCGCTCGACTTAACTACCAGCAAGATGCCGGACGATCAAACCTTCATCGCGTGTCAGAGATCTAGAGACACTTTTTTGACGCAGCTCTCAAAAAATGCCGTCAAAAAAGTGTAGTTAAGTCGAGCGATGGCAACGGCTGCCCTTTTTCAGCATTGGGCAATCTATCCAGCTGTTCTCGCATTCTTCCATCCTTTTGTTTGTGTATTTGGGATAGTTTCGATGAATTAAGTACAAGTTTTACTGCAATTAAAAGTCCTACAAATAACAATGTCATGGATGTTCTCGCTCAAGAGTTAGATAAATATCTTAAAAGATCAGTTCTTGGAAGAAAGGTATCTCCATTCAACTGTTAGAAAAACAATGTAACAACTTTCCTACTTTATCAAAATTAGGGGGGGGGGGTCATTTTCTCACCAGCCAGTAGTACTACAGCAAGTACACTATTCTCTTAAGCAGGGTCAATTTATGCTGGAAAAAAAGGTAGAAAAATTCTTTCAAAGATTGAAAAACAGTGTTTTTGTACAATGGTTTCTTCCAAACCTAATTTACACCAATCTTATAAAAAAAGATAGAAGTGCAATTTTCCTCCCTTTTTCTATATATCATAAAAATGCCTTCTAAAAAGTTTTGAAAACGAAATATTTTCACAAAACTTTGTTTTTTCGCATTTTTTATTATTGCAGTTTTTAGAATTTATTCATTTGTTATGTTTATTTATGTTATTTCTCTGTACATAATTTTAGGCCGGATGTACAGCCGGATATTTGTAATATCAGGCTACTGCCAATTATCCGGCATATTGGCCGGATAGGTCGGATGCAGTATGTTTGAAGGATATCCGTTGCATCCCTACTCAAAAGTACGTGATCTTGCAAAACAAACTACTCTCTATTTTTAAGGGAACATACCTACTACAAGTCTTTTTAAAAATTGTTAAAAAAGAGACAGAGAGAGTATTAGAAACAAACCATATCTGGTAAAAACAGGCAAAAACTAAATCTGAAACTGTAGTAAATAAATAAATAAATAACGCAATTGTCAAGAATGACTTACACTTTAGAAAGTTAATTTTGAATTGCACCACAGAGTTCTCTTTTGATCTTCAAATGCTTTACAAAAGTCAAGTTTTGAAGGATTTAAGCCAGCTTTTATTAAGTGTATAACTGTAAATTTAATAGATTCAACTCCGGATATAGTGAACCCGGATGTAGTGAACTTTCGGCAATAGTGAACGCATTTCCTTAGTCCCGATTCACATACATTAGAAATGTACATAGCATTTTTCGGTTTTAGTGAACCATGACTTCGGTTATAGGGAACTTCAAAATTTCTCGACAGTAGAGGTAATTTTGTTCGATTCCCACGAAGGGTGTCTTTTTTGTGTTCGAGTAGAAAGATTATCAAGCACCTGTTCCGAAAGCACAGGTGAATTGCCAGTGTCTAGGCTAACTTATACTAAACTAGGGGGAAGGAGTGGGAGGGGGTCATGATTTATTCAATGGTGTTATGCATCCTATCCTTTTAAAGCATTCATTAAAAAAAGCAGGGTTCTAGAACCATAAAAGCGATCAAATTATATTTGATTTACTTAGTAAACATTCAGCATTTGTATAAAATTCTATTTTCTAGTTTTGTACTGTTTTATTGCGATAGGACATCGGTTTTAGTGAACTTCGGTTATAGTGAACGAAATTTGCCAGTCCCCAGAAGCGCACTATAACCGGAGTTGACTGTAGTTTAAACTTTCACATGCTTTTTTTTTTACGTTAATGTATTTCCCAGGCAGCACACACAGGCTCTCATGAACGTCTTAGAACGTAAAGAGATCGTTTTTTGAAAGTTAATAGCCGTTGAGATAACCCGTGTGTGCCGCCTGGATTGTGTTTCAATGATTTTACTTCTAAGTGTAAAAACAATATTTATAAAAATCACAAATAAAAGAACAAGTGACTTACATAACATTTTTATTAATTTACAGGAAAATATTTTTACAGGAAAATATTTTTACAGAAAAAACAGTTTATAAATACAACAACAGAATCCAGTTCTTTCAATTGTCACAAAAATGTTCGAGTAAAAATCTTAAAGAAGGAGTTTTAGTTCATATTTACAATACTTTGAATCTTTTATAGAAATCAACAAACGTTCTGTTCAAGTTTTTAGAAACAGTAGAGCATATCAACAAATCACGGAAGTATATGGAAATATAAAGTCGCAAACGGTGTTCTCACGAACCAGGCTCTTTCAGAAAAAAAGTTAGAGGATTAGTGGAATTCCTGCCTTTTGGGGGGGGGAGAGGAGGACGTGTTAACTCTGTGTTTGGTACAAACCTTAGCCTAGAATGGAAATCAAATAACCTTTTATGGCTTTGAATAATATAATTTTATGAAAATAAATCCTCAATTTATTAGACCCAGTTAAGAAACAGAGCCAATCCTTTCACGTTTATTATAAACATTGTTATGACACGACTACATTTGCAGCTGTACATTGCTGCGTGTTTCTGAATACATTACCACTTGTAAATATTTATAAAGAACATTTTAAAATACCTTTTATTATTATATTTATGACTAAAAAATAATTCAAAAATATTGAATACAACCAACATAACATCAATAAAAACTATACGTGCGTTTCAGGTGTACAAACAGCAGTCTCTTTGTCAGGAGAAATGTAACTGCTAACCAACACTTTTGACAAATTAAACAAAAATTTAAAATAATAATCAATGAAAAAATATTTATGTTAGTTAATTTTCATGCTTCTGATAATTTTGCCAAATTTGAAATATACATATTATTTATAATATTTCGAAATGTAAAGTTTCAGTAACAATGCTTAAACAAGAACATTCGTAACTTAAAAATTGACTTGACATGACCAAAGAATACACTGATTGCAAAATATCCCGAGTATGAAAGAGTTATGGTAAAATATTTATATTAAAATGTGAAAGGGGAACAATGCCTGGAAAACGTTGCAAAGCTGTTTTATTTTCATAAATTAATTTAGTTTAATTTAAAATATGCAGAAATTATTTGTACGCGCAAAAAATTACAGTGTACATTTTAAATGTATTCCAAAAATCCTTTTTGGAATCATAAATTCTGTTTATTTCTAAAACAGCAGGTTTTCTATCTTGTTTCAAACCTTCAGTAATTCTCACTTTCAGAGGATTTTTTTTTTCATGAGTACATTTTTAGTGCTAGATAAAAGCAATAATAATAATAATAATAATAATAATAATCGAACTACTACTTTCTAACTTAAATTTCTACTCATACACATTTTTTTAAAAGTTAGTGTTTTCCATGAAGACTAAATTGAAGAAGTTTGAAATTTAAAGAAGTAACATCCATGAATTTTAAAAGAAGTAATATCCTGCACAAATCTTGGTACGAAAAATTTCTTTGATTTATATATTCCAGTGATGAGAAAAAAATCATCATCCTTGAGGATCAAAAGCCAACGATTAATATTTAATCCCGATTGACAAATGAAAAGTTTTCACTCATTAATTACGACTAACGATTACGATCGTGATTACAGACTGACATTTTCAAACATTATTTGTGATCGTAAATTTACAGTCGTTCATCGTAATGATTTTCTTTTCTCTCAACATGGGCATATTCTCATTTCGAAAAATTTGAAATAATATTGAAAGTTTCAGATCAGCTTATAATTAAATTTTTAAACCTCTAATAAATGGTTAATGACATACCTAATAAATATCGAGCATGATTAGGCTATAACTAAGCTATCATTGTTGGAAAAAGAATATATTTTCTAAAATGCTAATTTAAGCTGAAATTAAAAAACAAAACAATCCTTTTATTTATTAATACAAGTTAGCGACTTTTTGAAACCGCACTCATTTCATAGGCATATTAAACTGGTACATTAAAAAAAAAAAGGTTCCAAGAAACATTGTTATGCGATTTGGAATTTTCATAGTGCATTTTACCTTTTCTGTGTTAGTACTGTGTACAGGGTGGTTAGAAGTAAACTTCCGATATAAACAGTATTCTGCAGCTGAAAAAGACGAAATTTGGCATATGGACACTACACAAGATACTCTCAAAGAAGACTTTTAGAAAGTTTAGTTCAAAAAATGCCTACTAGATGGTGCTTTGCACGGTGAATTCATCTCAAAAAATGATCCAAATTAGTTAATAAATGCTAACAAAAATTGAATAAATGATGAATAACATTTTTTAAATTTCCTTTTAAAAGTCATTTGTTAACTTTTCTGTTTTTTTTTTTTTTTTTTTTTTTTATGAGAAGCACCATATGGTAGGCAATTTTTTAACATTTTTTTTTCAAAATTTCTTAAGCACATCTCACGTATTATCGATTTATCAAATTAACCTTTTTCATCTATGCAATTTAGTTCATAGGAGAAGTTTATAACCGACTCGTGTCCAACAAGCTTAACTAATTGCACATGTATCAGCCAAACTGATATTTACATAGAAATACATTTGCTTGTATGCTGTGATACACCCTTTATATTCATGTTAATCGGTGTAACAGCTCCAGAAATCATCTTATAGTTAAAGACTGCAATAAATTTCTTGGAATAAAATTACTTAAAATATTTCGATTAAATTTTTTTAAGATAAGTGTACACTTTTTAAAAATCCATTTTTCTGTTTTACCAAAAAAAAAATATAACTTTTTGTTTTCTCTTTCTAAAACCATTTGAATTTGGTTTCTACTTTGAATAAATACAGTGATAGTTGTTTAAAAAATAAGTCGTCTATAATGAGCAGTATTATCTAAAATTGCTTTTACTGTTTAATCTATATTTTGTTTTTTATATCTGTCACTTTGTCATAAATCATTGAAAAATAAAATCGTGTGCGTAAAATAACTTGAAATTTTCCATGGATATTGTATAACTATTATTGAAAGGAATAAGCATTGTTATTATTGTTTTAATTGAGTTTTTTACTTTAAAGTTGCAAAATGATTGACAAAAGTTTTTCTATATGCTAATAATGTTAATATATTGGTTTTTCGGATAGTAGTCAACTTAATATGCAAATTTTTTATGATTATTTTTGTTTACAGCTTGTTTATTTACTGATTTTTTAGTTACCACGTCTTGCAGAAATGACAATTTCACTAATTTTTGCTAATTTCTGAGGTTAAACTTTTTTTTTTTGATTGTGTAAGAGTTTTATCTTTGCTTGTTTTTTTTTTTTTATTTACATCAAACATCAAGTTAAACAAAATAACATTTGGGTCAAATTAAACTCTCTAAAGGGGGGAGGGTGTTCAGATACCTTCGAACTATCTATAGCTGAGATGTCTATTTGAAAAAATACAATAATGCTTTAACTATAGCTTAAAGAAGCCATAAAATATATTCTCTACTGTCCAACAAGTTTAACTAATTGCACATGTATCAGCCTTATATTTACTTACAAATACATTTTCCCAATCTGCCTGATTTTCTTTTTTGAATATTTTTCTCGTTAATATTTAAATAAAATAACAGATGAATTACAAATTCCGTATCAAAAAAAGAGCTGTTTAATAACGAAATTTCCAAAAATTTGTTGACTTTATTAGCTACTTTGTATCGTATTTCTTGCAGTGCATCAGACTGCAACATGTTGAAGAGTATTTTATAAGAGTTGAAATTTTAACTAAGGGACCTATCTTTCATTTGGAACATGATTATTTCTGAGATAATGTTTTAATTAATTTATTTATTTTTCGAAATTTGGAATAATTAAAAATTCAAATAGCTTTTTTCTCTGGATTATTGAGCTATGCATGAAACTTTTCTTAAGTCGCCTCTTGAAGTCTCCAAACAATTACCTTCAAATTTCAAATTATGATAAAGGTACAGTAAAATCTTTCAACCATTCCATGCATATAAAATTACGCTGTAAATTACTATATGCATGTATTTCTTTTATTTTTATGACTTAAGTTATTTTTATTTAGCCTCACGTGAAGCTTAGTTGAGTTCTAAGTACACCATGTATGAAATAAGTGAGTGGTTATTGAATTAAATTGGAAAACAGTAAGAATATTGTTGTTTTCTTATTTTATAAAAGCATTATGATTTTTAAAAATACACCTGCAAGATGTAGGAATTTAATTTTGTAAAGTAAAACTAGTATTGCTATCTAAGGACTATTTCTATAATCATTTTAGTGCGTCTTGTAAGATTCAGGATAACGAGAGAGTTAAAATCTGGTGCGACAAGTACATCAGTTTTGCGAAAAAATAAAGAAATTCCGAAGTTTTCTTGTTATAAAGTATTATATGATAGTTTAAAGAAATCATATTTTTTTTTTTGCAATTTTTTATCTCGTTTAAAAATTCCATTTCACTCCTTTTGACGAAACAATTTTACTGAACTAAACATAATGTAAAAAAAGGAGTACATTTGACTGCAGCATACGCACACAAAGTGCTGTTTGACAAAATGATTCGCTTTGAGAGTATAACAAATTAATTCATCTTCCCGAAATAAATTCATCAGCTAACGGGCTTGGAGAAAGGAAGAACCATCTCAATTCCAAATAAATAAAAATCCTTCAGAAGCAATCGCTTCCACAAAAAAAAAAAGCACTGGAAAAAAAATGCTTTAAAAAGAAAGAAAGAGAAAAGTATTAAAGAAGAAAAGCAAAAATACGTAACATATAAAAAAAGGGAGATCTACGTTACTGCCTTGCCGTAGAAACCACCATCCGACTGGGTACTGAAGTAATAAATCAAGAAGAGAATTCTGCTTTTCAGATTATTTGAAAAAAAAAAAAAAAAAAGATGCATTAAAATAGGCCAGCTATCAGGAAGGCAGCGCCATCTACTGCCATAAGAGAGCACTTCGTATCGATTTTCAAGTGGGGGAGAAAAATCTTTAATGTACGTATGCTTTTAGTGTTATTAGCGGGGAGTTATCATTTCTTTTTATGCCGTTCATTAAAATAAAAATATTAAGAAGCGGACTGATTTTTTTAAAGTATAATGAGCATAATAAAAGTATTCGGCATTGTTAACTTTATAACTGGCTTTCCTTATTAATTAAGTTCACTCCGAAGTAATGGTCATTTAGAAGACTAATGTTTTCGAAATCTGATTCTTTTGAAGAATAAGAGAATCCAAGCTTATGCAATTCCAAAGTATTCTGTTTGGTAATAAGTCTTAATTATACCGAATACACTTTTAAAATAAAAACCCCGAATAAATTATAAAGCTCAAAGTATTTGATGATATTACTGATACATAGATTCACTACTAGATGGCGCGACCTGTTATAGATGTTATTTATAACAAAACTCTCTATATATAACGATGCAACTTTTTCTGATGTTTAAACCAGCTCAAAAATGCATTTTCTTTTTCTCGAAATTTATCCAAACACGATATAAGAAGAATAATGGAACGGTGAAATATAATTAATAAAAGATAATTTAAGTGTAGTTTAAAGGGGGGGGGGAGAAGGCTGTCATTGACTTATTCTAAATGAATTGACGATCAAAAACAAAAAGCAAACGACAAAAATGAAAAGTTTCAAAAATTATTTATACACAGAATTTTCATCATTCGATCATTAACAAAACAAAATATCTAACACCAACCGTACCTGTATACATACAGGGTGTTTCAAATATATTTTGACAAAGAGGAGGTAAGGCCCATAGATTAAGAATCAGAAACACACAGCAATGTGGGGTCAAAAACGTCGTTTTCACTTACAAGTTGATAATCATTTTAAAAACCAATCTTGTGATCAATATAGAATCCCTACTTTTCTAACCAATCCCGTTAATAATCAGTTTTAGTCAACTGCTTTTTGTGAAAGATTCATTAGTTTTTGAAGAACCATGGTCTTAGAGTTCACGATTATTCCAAAGCAATTATTAACAGCTACATGACGACGACGTTTGTTACAGAACTAATTACTGTGAATTTTACTGAAAAGTGAAACATTTTTAATATATATTCTGAAATTTGAAAAGTAAAACTGAAAAAACGTGAGTGGAGAAAAATATTACGAGTATTTAATATTACGAAAAATATTACTCTTTTTTGAAATTTGAAATTAATGGCCCATTAGTGCTGAAAAAATAATAATAAAAAATACATCCAAAACAAATAATGTCACAACAAATACACACACCTCATGATCATTCAAAATCCGATGAAAAATCGGCTTGATTTGTTGACAAATATCTTTTTTTTTTCCCCCATCGGAAAGGGAGAATAAATAGGCACTCTCCGACTAAATTTCATTATTCAAATGTCAAAATGTGATCTATGGTCGCATCTATCACCGCGAGAAGTGTAACCAATTTATCTTAACGGCGGTTTTTATGTTGTCGTTTAGGTATCTCCTTCTCCAAACCTTTTTCTGGCATCTCTTATATTTCATGCTCCAATAATGGTTGTTTCTTCATATCGTCATCATGTGACGCAAGATTGAATTTAATTTTCTGTCTTTGGGAATTTTTGCACGGTGGATTTGCTTTTCCCATTTTGTTTTTTAAAAGGGGTATCATGACTGATTTGGGAATAAAAAAATAAAAATGAACACGAACGTATAATCAATCAGAGCGAATGACTTCTCCGTCGTTGAAAAATCACGATCGTCTTTCGAATTCCTGCTATCGTGTCTCTGCAACGATAGGAGCAAACAGGTTAAAAACCAACAAGTTAATCAAGTATTTACTTTAAAATAACCGTTGCTCTTAACCCTTAAAAGCGCAGTGTTCCCGCTCTGGGAACACCAAACTCTGACGTTTTGACTGTTGCCAGTCACGAAGAATAGATTGGATTTCTATAAAAATAGTTGCGGGTGGCATAGCTTTCACCAGAATCCTTTACTTTTTAGCACGTCATTTCCCGTAACAAAAATGGTCATCATTCTTTTTAACAGCACTGACATCTGCTGAAAAATGGAAGAATGCGAGAACAGCTGGATAGATTGCCCAATGCTGAAAAAAGGGCAGCCGTTGCCATCGCTCGACTTAACTACCAGCAAGATGGCGGACGATCGAAACGTTCATCGCATGCCACAGATCTAGAGACCCTTTTTTTACGGCAGCTGGCTGTGCCGGCACGTTACGATCGTCCGCCATCTTGCTGGTAGTTAAGTCGAGCGATGGCAACGGCTGCCCTTTTTTCAGCATTGGGAAAGGGTTGCGCTTCAAAGGGTTAAGGTAACAAGAGCTCCCAGAAGTGCATTTTTTCCCCGAGCGAATGAAATTTCATGTCCAAGTATAACAGATAATCGCAGCTATCAGAAGCCATTAGAAGCTGCATAACAGCCTCCCTAAAGTCCAGATCTCGCACCGAAGATTTCCTTCTCTTCTGGCCGTTGAAGAAGCACCTGGCAAGACGGCATTTCCAAACGGATACCGTAGTTCAAAGCCGCCTATAACGTCAGTTTCGGTAGATTGGTACACAGATGGGTAAGAATGCTGTGATAACCGTGTTGATTATGTTGAAAAATAATCTGTACTAAATGCTTTGCTATGTTTGAATATATTTTGGATTTCGCGAATGAACTTTTTCTTTAAAGGATTTGTTACCTTATTGTTTGAACTACCCTCGTATAATTTAAGTTTCTCTATACTTGTTTGTTACAGTCCTTTACTTATTTTTACTCTAGGTGGCAAATTGCGAGTTTGTCCAATCTGACACATGGATTATGTTACACTTTCCAGCGTAATGAAACAAGAAAGAAAAATTAGCTGACGGAAGGAGTCTGATACGTTTAATATAATGTGAAAGTGTTTCAGACGTCTTTTTTCTTTTTCCACATTTCTTTTAATAAATTGTTTTTTATAGGTTTATGTTTACTTCTTTTATAAAATATTGTGACATTTATATTCATTGAGAGTTTGGGGGGGAAAAGGCTGAAATGTAAACTTATTTTCATCCCGCAACAAGTTCAGGCGTTAGCGTCCATAAGGAAGGGGGAGGTTTATCATGTTTACCTTCCATTAAACCCATGATTCACCTGGTTAAATGCATCAATTGCATAGGGGCCCTCGGTGCTTGCACAAAAAGCTTTTTCTTGCTCAACGTTTGGTTACAAAGAACATTCAAAAACTCGAGCTGGCGCAAACGGGAATCATCTTCACGATTAAGTCCTGGCATCAATAAAAGAGAACAACAGGTTTAACCTGAATTACTTTGTCTTAACTGTAATTGCTATCTATATGTGCCATGCTACAACCTTGTTTTCTCAACCTGAAGCATGAACATCAGAATTACGGCAAATTTTTTAGACCTTGAATTAAGGAATGAGGAATAACACTGATTCGAGTGCGTAGAAAAATTACATTTGTATGTAACTACTTTAATCTATTATCTCTGTCCCCTCTTTCTCTTTCATGTATTGTAATTTTTTTCAAATGTATCTTTATTTTTCCTAGCATTATTACTTTTATTAGGCAAATTATTTTTTTAAACTGTTATCAAAATTTCCTTAATTCAGAAGTATGTGCAGAGTTTTGCATTTTTAGTTTGGAGTTGCTTAAACGGTTTTCCTTTCCATCTTTTCAAAGACGCAACTGTGAAGATTCCTTTTTGTTCTAGCTTTTCTTCCTCACATAGGATCAAAGGTCCGAAAGGGTGAGAGCAGATTAAACCTGGGTTCAATGGAATATACCAGAATGTCTGTTCGTCTGGCCGTTCGTGCTCCAATTGCGATAAATATGCAGTGATTACTACGAAATTTATATATGTTATTTCTATGTAGAGTACTATGCACGCTATTGAAAATAGTGTGTGTAGCATTTGTAGTTCTTTCACAGAAGTACCCCAAAAAACTCCAATGCACAACGCTCTGGTGGCAGTTATTGTTTAAAGCGTGGTTTAGGTACGTTCGTCTGCTTCAACGAAAGAAATGGGGTAAATATTGTTAAGAATTGCAAAATAATGCTCTCTGTCGAAAATTGTGAATGTAACATTTATAATTCTTCTACAGGACCACTCAAAAGAATTCCAATACATCACGGTCTAAGGCAATTTGGACATTCGTTCATTTCAAGCACAATGCAATAGGTATACAAACGTTTATTGCAGCTTACTCTTCATTTGAAGGATGCAAAGAAAATTTAACAGTTTTTTTGTTTTGTTTTTTACAGTGTCGTAAAGCTACGTCAATAGTGATATACAGCTCTTTTTGAGGTTATCGACAGAATCTCGCCAAGTTTGACGATGGCGCATCGCCGAATTGAGCGCAGAAAAGACACGTGTTGGAAAGTGCTTTATAATCGATGAGCTTTGGCATGATTTATGTTTCTTGTTAACCCGGACTTCAATGTGAGCTCGTTATGGAATGTTAACATAACTTTACATGATTGCCCTTTTTTAAAAAAGGCGCTCGGAGGGTTAATATAATATCTATTGCAGAATTTATCATCCACTCCTCGCAAGTCATCCGCGATTCCTTTTCAAGAGGACAGGAAAAAAAAAAAAAAAAAGCATCTCCATCTTTAAAATAATTTCCGACAACTTGTAGCGCCATCTACAGGATTTCTGGCGAAAATAATCAATACAAATTTAAAAGGCAGTAAAATTCCACGAGGTAAATAAAAAAAAAAAAAATGGCTAAATAAATGGAAGAAAAGGAGCACTTTAAAAAGCATGGCTTTTTATTCGGCGCAATGAAAATGTCAGATTGTCAGAAAGTATCTGGGGAATACTTAAGAAATTTCTTCGTTCCATTGTTTTTCTTTTTAAGTGATGAATGCGTTCAACAACACGTTTTTGCATGTGAAATAATGAAATTTACCAGCGGAGTATCTTTGCTTAGAGGGAGGAGGCCGCTCTCGGAATTTTATATGAATTCAGCCTTCTTTGGAGAGGCTGTCGAGTTTGGATGCCTTGCTTTTGTTATTGTTTCCGAAAGGGGAAATTAACCGTAGTGCATATCTGTTAAATTTAATAAAAGGGGTGTTGCGGAATATTTACTTTGTGAAGTGTTAAGGTTTGTCTTATGCATGTTTAATCCTCCGAGTTGGCTATGGCAGAAATGGGAAGTTGTTTTCGCTGAACGACTGGTTTTGGCAGATTTGTTATGTTAGAACAGGTGGGTGCCGTTATCGGGTTTAGGTCCTCGCTGTTGAATTCGGGTTTAACCAGACCCGTAGGAAAAGTGAGGCCAGAATGAACCATTTGACTTTGTGGCACGGATATGCGAATAGGATAGATTTGTGCTTATCGCAATATTTGGCGAGTGGTAAGTGTAAAACTACAAGTTGAATTTACTGCCAACATACGGATTGCAAACCCTCTTGGCGAAAAAAAAACTTTGCCAAGGTTTAGTGGAAGTAAAACAATAAAAATGGATAAATTGAAAAATTGAAAACTTCATAATTTATTAAAAAAACATATGAAAAAGAAAACTGCATCTGAAATGTTACTCCAGAACCTTTCCGGAATCATGAATTTCACCCATATGCAAAGCATCTATAGGGTAGGTGGGGGCAAAGGTCTGCAGTTTTGAATTATAACTCATTTCTGAAAAATTGCAACAAGTTATGAACCTAAACTTTTTATTAGAATACAGCTTATACCTTTACCTGTCACATTAAATGATTATTTTTAATCTAAAATACTAATAAATCTAAAATACTACAATACATAAAAACTGGGAGTTACTTTTACCGACTTTGATATTTTCGGATCTTTGCCCCCTCTAATGGGACATACGCAGTGGTGGACATGGCACTAAACTCAAAATGAAACCCACTTGCAAAGTTGTCTTTGCTGCAGAATTATTATTTGTCAGGTTTTGAGGTTGACTGCTATCAGCACCTATAATTAAATTTTACTTTTTCTTTCTTCTATGAACTGCATGGGAAAATTTTGATTGATAAGATCTCATTCAATATGATTACAACCTCTAAAGTATGTATTGTAAACTTAGTTTAACAAAAACAGATAGACAAAAAGAAAAAAAATCACTGAGTTAAATTTAATTACAGAAACTTACAAAACAGCGGGAAGACAGTGGGCTGTTAAAGAACTGAGAGGTACTCAGGCCCGTCGAGAGACAGACTCGGGCCCGGGGGGGGAATACCCCCCCCCCCAAAAAAAAAGTTATTCACATTGTAAAATACAAATAAACTGCTTTTTTTTTCATTGTCTGGCAATTTCAAATTTTACTTTAAAAAAGACGCTTTCATTAAATAGTTTAACGTTGGTCTTTATAATACGAATAACTGGATACTTTCTTTACAAAATCAAAACTATTAAGAATTAGCTTTTCTCGCTTTTCCTTTGAGGCGAAAGTATCAATAATAGTTTTAAAGTCCAGTTCTTTCGCTAGTGCCGACTCAATACAAAGAGTTCCTAAACTGGAAGTACATGTTTGAGTCGAACAAGGGAGCTGGAAATTTTTTATTCTCTTCATCACACTGAATAAAATAACGCTCAGGTATAAAAAAATACGCAAAGCTACGCAAATGTTTGGAAAAATGGCATCGAGATTCTGAGAAGAAATAAGAGTTCAGTATAGTCCAAATGGTGGAAGCTCTTCGTAAAAATAGCTTCGTAGACGTGCTTCGGATGCATCATTACATCTGCTAATTCTTGAGACACATCTACATCATACTTTTCAATAAAATTCTCCGCAGATCTCCTGATAGATTTTTCGTCCATTGATGGGAACTGCCTCAAGAGGTAAAAAATTTCATTCATGTCTCTCATCGAAACTTATCTTCTTGATATCCCTGAAATGACAGAATCAACGATAACCAAAAAAGTGTTGATTTTGAATGAGAGCACAAAGGGTGGTGCATTTGCACCCCCCCCCCCAAAAAAAAAAATAAAAGAGCGTACATGACGTCAGCAATCCAGTTTCGTTTAGGACCTCGTCTCGTCTTTACTTATTCCAGTCGGTGTTGGTTTTCGCGAATTCTATTTTCCGTCTATCTCGAAAATTTTTTTGAAAGTTTAGCCCGGGCCCCCAGAAAGCGCCGGCCCGGGGGGGGGGGAAACCCCCTCTCGACAGGCCTGGAGGTACTCAAATCTCTAAGGGCGCTGAAAAACTTATCATATTGTTAAAAGGAACTGATGTGAACGTAAATATTGCAACCACAAAACGAATCAGTGGCCAAAAAAAAAAAATAATAATAATAATAATAACAATAATAAAATACTTGCCTGACTGAAACTTTTACATATCCCGGGCATGCCGGGGAGGGATTTTTCCGGCCCTGATGGACATAATCATTAGAAAGCCCGTAATTTAGCACAATATGATGGTTACTGGAAAGCAAGATGGCGGACGATCGAAACGTTCGTCGCGTGCCACAGATCTAGAGACCCTTTTTTGACGACAGCTGGCTGTGCCACGACAGCTGGCTGTGCGGCACAGCCAGCTGCGTCAAAAAAGGGTCTCTAGATCTGTGGCACGCGATGAACGTTTCGATCGTCCGCCATCTTGCTGGTAGTTAAGTCGAGCGATGGCAACGGCTGCCTTTTTTCAGCATTGGGCAATCTATCCAGTTGTTCTCGCATTCTTCCATTTTTCAGCAGATGTCAGTGCTGTTAAAAAGAATCGTGACCATTTTTTTACGGGAAATGACGTGCTAAAAAGTAAAGCAATCTCGTGGAGCTAGGTCACCCACAACTATTTTTATAGAAATCAAATCTATTCTTCGTGACTGGCAACAGTCAAAACGTTAGAGTTTGGTGTTCCTAGAGCGGGGACACTGCGCATTAAAGAGTTTTAAACCCGAAACTGCACAAGTCGCATTTTTTTAAAGTTCCAAAACCGAATGCCAAAACAAACATTCCCGATTATCTTTTCACAGCCCTCACTTTTACTTGAAATCTTCCCCCGAACAAAAGAATCCGCATCACGAAAGTAGAGAACTTTCTTTCCCATCTCTCGGATGAAATCGGAGTTAAGTTGAGAAGTTAAATTAATCCGAGTGAACTGTTCTTCTCTGAGTACACTTCCGCCAGTTTTCACTTCCCTTTCTCGCGCCGGAGCCCCTAATTAAACAATTGGGCAGAGCCCCAAATGTTTAATAAAAGAGCCGGAGACGTGCTTCCTTTTCTATCTGGCACTTCTTGAAAATTTCTTTTGCCGCCCTCAAAATCGATTGATACCCCAGCGAAATTCATCTGAATCGAAATGCAGAGAGAGAAAATAATTGAAGAGCCGATTGTGTGCGAAAAAGTAAGTGTTGATCATGTGGGATTGCATTCCGGGTTCCTTAAGTTGATTTCGTTGTTGGAGATTTTAAAACAAACTGTTATTTGGTAAGTAATTTGGCTTTTATCGATTTGGAAAAGGTGAAACAGGTGCGACTTTTTTAATTCTTTGTTTTTCCGTCGTACTTACTTCTGCGTTTGTGCAGATGTTCACTGGTTACCTATGGATTATGAAGACATCAGACATTTGCTTCTAAATTACTGGTGAATGAGAGCAAACATTACGAGTTTTGACCGTTATTTTTCCAATGACTTTCAAACATCTACCGCCGTAAATTTTATTGTTTGTTACTTGACACAAAGGCAAAATATTACACTGTGTACTGGTGTAATATTTTGCCTATATACACTTCACGAACCCCTGGAGGTTCTCGAACCATCGGTCGGGAACCAGTGTTCTAAACTGTTTCGTAACCCTTTCAAACGAAACCCTTTCCCAATGCTGAAAAAAGGGCAGCCGTTGCCATCGATTGACTTAACTACCAGCAAGATGGCGGACGATCGAAACGTTCATCGCGTGACACAGATCTAGAGACCCTTTTCTGACGACAGCTGGCTGTGCGGTACAGCCAGCTGCAGCAAACAGGGTCTCTAGATCTGTGACACGTGATGAACGTTTCAATCGTCCGCCCTCTTGCTGGTAGTTAAGTCGAGCGATGGCAACGGGTCCCCCTTTTTCAGCATTGGGCAAGCTATCCAGCTGTTCTCGCATTCTTCCATTTTCCAGCAGATGTCAGTGCTGTTAAAAACAATCGTGACTATCTTTTTACGGGAAATGACGTGCTAAAAAGTAAAGGATTGTTGTGGAGCTATGTCACCCGCAACTATTTTTATAGAAATCAAATCTATTCTTCGTGACTGGCAACAGTCAAAACGTCAGAGTTTGGTGTTCTCAGAGCGGGAACACTGGGCGTTAAAGGGTTAAACTAAAATGAGTGGAATTAAAAACTGCTTAGAACACATTTTCAATTACACTGACAGAAAGTAAAACATTATTTTGTTCTTCGATTTTATCATCAGATAAAATAGTACGTTTAAATAAATAATAATAACATTTTTTTCTGAAATTGCATCTTATGCCTTAACTTTTGCAACACGCTTTATCCTACTATGAAATTTCCAACATAATCTTTTCCATAGTTACGCATTCGCTGACTCAAAACTTCAATTTCGCAATCCCCTAATAAAACAAATTGTGAAAACAACTAAGTCCTAATTAAATTCCATATAACCACCGTAAATCATAGAAAATGCTTGTGAAACGACAATGGTGGCCATGTATTAAATATTGTATTATTGCATTCTAGTTCTACAACTAATTCCTCGGATGATTGCAAATTTTATATCTATATATATTTCCCCTGTCTGACCATGAAACATACATTTTTGATAAATATCGTAAAGAATTTATCAAAGAGAGACGAAACTGTGTCTTATTTTTTTTTTTTTCTGATAAAGGAAACGAGAAATAGAAAATTGTCGTTATTTGATAACAGCACACCGAAAGAATAAAAAATCACAAAATAAAGCCAGCTGATTCTGTAGCAAGACGCCATATTGTAGCCCAGTAGTAGGGTATTTTTTCTAAAAATATCTGTTTTCGAAAAAAAAATCCTTTCTTGTATTTTTTGACGAAAAAGATATAAAATACAGTAAAGCACTGTTTGTCCGTTTCTCACTTACACGACTTTTATATTTATACTTCGTTTTTGTAAAGTTCCGATACATTCATATATATTTTAATCAAAAATGCTTCGTTTATAAGACGCACAATATTGGTTATACGTCGTTTTAAACATCCGTTAATTTCAGAAATTTTCATTATTTTCTTATTGAGGGAGAAACTTTTTTCTCATATAGACGGTCAATTTTGGAAGGTTCTACCTTTAACTAACTTCTTTTAAAGACGCAGTTGATACTATTGATAAGTTTAGAACTTACTTTGTTTGTCAGAACATGAAGAAAAAAACATTTCATGAACTTAATTCAAATACAATCAGCACACCAGGCGACTGTGAATGATTTATTAAATTCGATCTCTGTATGAACAAAAATTTCCTCATAATTGGTATTCATTGTATATTACATCTAAATACAGGGTGAATCTAAACTCTTGGACAAAACTTTAAGAGGTGATAGAGTACATAATTAGGAATCAGAATCACATAGCAATGTGGGGTCGGCAACATCGTCTTCGTGTAGCTGTTAATAATCACTTTGGATAAAGTGCTGAAACAACAGTGCACTTTCCGACCATTGCTCGCCAGAAACTAATGCATTTTTCTCCGAAAACAGAAGACTAAAATTCATAGTTTCAAAATTCTATTTTATTGCATGGATGAAATTTTTGGAGACGAGCCTATTGTTTATGAAACTTGGTTAACAAATTTGACGAACACTTCAATACTTTTCACAAAGTGATTCTGATTCTTTATTATGTGCCCTATCACCCCTTAAAGTTTTGCCCAAGAGTTTAGATTCACCCTGTATATGCAGTATTCACAGTGCAATAAAGGTAGGATTTGTTTCACTCTTTAATGATATTTATTAGGTATTGTTTTCTTAAGTAATAAAAAACTAATATGAAGTAATTCAATACTACCTTAAAAAACTTACAATTATTATATTTACATAAATTTCATTAAAGGCGTTAAATCTGTTATAAAATTATTTACCAATTATTAATGTTTTATTTATGCGTCGTTTAATTCGGTCCCTTGAAACATGTATAAACGGTGCTTTACTGTACTCAAAAAACCTAAACATCTATACATATTCAACAGAAAACTAGCGATAAAACATTTTATTATAATTTCTTACTGAAGAAGATTTGTCTTGAAGTTAAAAAAAAAATTGTTTAAAAAGGTGAGTGAGGCGATAGAGTGTATATTAAGTTATTTTTGTAAATGATTTTATTATAAAATATTAATATTTCATACCCATTTAAACTGCTTTTAATTAAATACAGTGTCAAAGAAAGTGCGGGTTATTAGTTAAGACAAAGCAACAATCTGCCAAAGGGGAGTGGTGCCTTTGGCGGAGGACAATTTAAGAGGTGCTAACGTGTATCCAAGTTACATCTGAAGAAAACCACTCTAAACTCCAGGTGTTTAGATTGACGACCATTCGAAGGACCAGAACCCTGGCCTTGCACACTTCAATCATCTTCCTATTTTCAGTGTCATATTCACTCGGCCATTCGTTGGCCAGTGTCATAGAAGTTATTACAGAATAATTTGAAGCATAGATGTATGTCGTGTTATACAGGGTTGTTAATGGCAGAAAACTGTTTTATTGGGTGATATTTTTAAAATATTTAAATACATACCTATATACCCGCGTATAAGTCGACCCCCACTTTCCCGATCAAGAAATTTAATTTTTTTTTAAATTCCGCGTATAAGTCGACTCCCCAAATTCCCGATGAAGAAATTTACATTTTTTACAAAAATACATTTATTCAAAATCACTTGGAAAAAAAGAAAGTACTCAATGTGATAAATATAATAAAGATAATATTCAAAAGTAGCATACAAAATTAAACTGATAATTAATACTCATAATATGACACCCCACTTTAAAGCCTTTTTTGTATAAATTATTAATATAATTAATAAATACTTAAACTTTATGGAGCAGGGATCTTTTACAGCAGAGTCAATGATCAGGATAAAAATGCAGATTAAATTGTATCTATAGTCCAATAGAACAAAGTTGTATCTTAATTAAAATGAATTTTCGCTTGAGTTTCTCGGATTTTCGCTTGAGTTTCTATAAGCTAGTTTTGATGTTTGAAGACTTTACACATGTGTGTATGCACAAAAATGCTTGTCAAGAACACGAATTGCCAAAATCAATGAAATTTATTTAAATAAACAGTCAAATGTACTATTTATAAAATATATCATTTCTTTTTACTTTCCGAACATGTGCCATGTAAGGAAAGTATTGTAATAATGAAAAAATTCGAATTCGAGATTTTGGTGTATTTACACGTTTAGAGAGCTTATGAATTCATTTATGCTATTTTTACGAGATGTGTGTGTGTGTGTGTGTGTGTGTGTGTGTGTGTGTGTGTGTGTGTGTGTGTGTATGTGAGTGAACACGATAGCTCCTGAAGGGGGCATGCGATTGAGCTCAAATTGGGTATATATGTTATAAACCACCGTCGCAAGACCGGTATTGATTTTGGTGTGTATAGGTTACTTATAGTTTTTCTACAGGGCTACGCCAAAAATTCCTTTTACATTATAGCCTATGGGGAGAAATTCTTGAAAGTGCGCTAGCGTTTAAACGATACATTCGATTGAGCTTCATTTTGGTATATATATTTCAATTATTCATCGATTAAAATTTATTTAAATGCTTGGTAATGATCTTAATCGTAAGTGTTCGGAAAGTCGAGTGGAGTCACTCCAGATTTTTTTTTCTAGTTTTGAATACATAGTAATAGTCATATCAAATATAGTAAAAATGCATTCGTTTGTTTTTTTTTTTTTTTTTGCAGTGATGAGAAACATGTATCTGAATGCACTGAAAATATTGTATTCGAATCGCCAATCTGTCCACTGTTTCGCGGAAAGTTTTTTCAAGGCTCATTCAGACGTCAGTACTTGTGGACTTATGCAGTCCACGAGCCGGAGGTATTTGCGAATATCATTAAAAAAATAGACCCAATCACAGCGTTGGATTTCGCCAATATTTGAAATGCCTCTAAAGTCACATCATAGTCAGAGATACTCTGCTTCTTGTGATAAAACTAGACTGATAAAACTCAAATGGCATAGTTCCAATCTGGATTTTATGAACTTTGCAGGTTTAAATGCAAGGAAAATCTTGAAAACGTGTGTGGAGCAACTACTGCTTGACCTGGATACTTTGAAAGTACTGTCTCGTTAACGAGCCTTAACAATAACTTTCACTGGCATTTCCTTTACCAGTACAGAATAGTTTTTTTTTTTTTGATAAAGTGGTTATTTTTAACAGATTATTTACTTATTTATTTATTTATTTATGCATACTGTAAGTTAAATTAAAAATCTGTAAAATTACGACTGCTTGACCTGGATCAATGAAAGTACTGTCGCGTTAACAATGCTTAGCAATAATTTTCACTGGTATTTCCCGTCTTTTGCAGGCATATCAGTACAGAATAGTCTTTTTTTTTTAAAAGTGATTATTTTTATCGGATTATTTATTTATTTATTTATTTTTGCTTCAAACAGTAAGTTAAATTAAAAATCTATGATATTACAACTGCTTGACCTGGATGTCTTGAAAGTACTGTCTCGCTAAGGATGCTTAACAATAATTTCCATTAGCATTTCCTGTCTTTTGAAGACACATGAGTACAGAACAGTCTTTTTTTTTTAAGTTATTTCTTAAACAAATTATTTATTTATTTTATTCTTCATTTATTTATTCATTTTTGCTTTTACTGTGTTAAATAAAAATCTTCGGTAAAATTACAGAAAATCTTACTATTTAGGCAATTTTTTCTTGTTCTCACTAATATTCCTGTTTTTAGAAAACATATTTCACGTATTTTCAACGCCCAAATTGAGCTCCAACCAACTAACATTCAATAAAGCAGTAAACTGAACTGTTTTAAAAATACATTATCCTCATTCTTTTTATTAATTTACTATTTTTAAAGTTGACCCTGCTTGGGGCTTCTTCCCAACATTCGCTTGATTTCATGCAAATTGAATGCATTTCATATTTTGAACTTTAGCAGTCCATAGCTTAAGAATCTGCTAATTGAATCATCAATTTTTTGCTATTGGTAAAACTCTCTTTTGCCAATAACAAAAAAATAAATTTTCCTCCTCCCCTAAACCTACTGAATTACCTTCAAACAAGGTACGAAGTATATTTGAAGCCCAAAAACTCTTATTTATCTTGGATTGTTTTTTAAATAGCTAATAATTTCTTTTACGTTTTGTAAAAAAAATACCACTCAAGGACATAGTATCCTCGATTGACGGTGTAGAGCATTTCGACGTGACGTTTCAGTACGTCATCTGAGTGACAGCCTACTGCACATCCTGAATGCGCAGATTCTCCTGTTGTCATCCTATTGCATTCAACCCAGTAAAAGGGTATCAGAAACATCACTTTTAACTATGTTTAATCACTTCAAAACATAAAATTCCGATGGAATGTAAAAGTTGGAGGTTTGCTTAACTAATTCAATCCATTACAATAATTCAAAAACTTGAATTTATACTTTTTTGAATATTCAAAAAACGCAGTTTTCACTTAACCTTAACTAACAGGTCAAAAATGAAGTTTTCACTTAACCGGTAATAATCACTTTGTGAAAAGTACTGAAATGTTCGTCAAATTTCTTAACCAAGTTTCATAAACAATAGGCTCGTCTCCAAAAATTTCATCCATGAAATAAAATAGAATTTTGAAACTATGAATTTTAGTCTTCTGTTTTCGAAGAAAAATGCATTAGTTTCTGGCGAGCAATGGTTGGAAAGTGCACTGTTGTTTCAGCACTTTTCCAAAGTGATTATTAACAGCTACACGAAGACGATGTTGCCGACCACACATTGCTATATGATTCTGATTCCTTATTATGTGCCCTATCACCTCTTTAAAGTTTTGCCCAAGAGTTTAGATTCACCCTGTATATTCTGATGATATATATCGTGGTCCTATTCCAAGACGTTCTATCAGTTGCGCCTTCTAGCCGGAACTAACCTTACACGGACTTATTTTCAGTGGATTTTCTTCCAACTGCATGTTCTTTTACTGAAAGCTTTTAGAGAAACAAAATGTCGGATGCACCAGCTTTCTCTCCAAACAAAACTTACAGGGGAAAAAAAAACCAAAAAAAAAAAACCTTATAATTTCAGGGGTAGGAATCGCTGGCCAAGACAGAACTGAGTCCATAAATCACGAGCAACAAGAAGACTAATAATACTTCGGGAGAACGGATAGTTATTATTTTGACAACGATGATAACGCCATCTACTGGATTACAAACAGAATATGGAGTCGTTTATAACTTTAAAAATGAGCGATGTCTCTCACGAAGTTATACTCTCGCTCTTTTTTTATTTTTATTTATCAAGACACTGAGAAGTCCTCCCTTTTATTTCGCCATTTCGCGGAGAGAAATGTTTGATATGTCATACCGCATGGAAAAGTGTCAGGGGATATAGATTTATTAGGCTCTTTCTTTACACATTTGAGGTTGCTCATTTCTTCGTAAAAATTACGTTAAATAAATTATTCGACGGCATGAGAAAACAGTACGGTGTTAGCCCTTAAATGCATATAGCGATGCATATATGTATCGTATTTTCCAGGGTCGGATTAGAGTAGAAGACAAATTTTTTACTTCAATTTCACTTATAAAATATAGTTTTTAATAATAAATGATTCATATCGTGAATAATAAAAGTTTCACATACTCAAATTTCAAACCGAGTGTTTTTGGAAAAATTAATTAGTTAGTCACAGAACTGATATATGAAATTTTGCGTACACTCTTGACTATCGAGCGAACGTCTCTAAAATTCATGCATTTAAGAGTTAAGGCAATATTTATTTATTGCTGTAATTATTATCTGAAGTTACTCAATTTTATATTGCGGTGCTGAATTTAAAAACTAAAAAGAGTCATAAATCAGCCATAGAGTCATAAAAGTAAACAATAAAGCACCGCTGAATTCGTAATAAAACTATTACATTAATCTCAATTAAGTCAATTAAAGTGTAATTCCATCTGATTCAAACAAATAGTGTTCTCAAGAAATTTCATTTTAGAAATTTACGCACAATTTTACATATTGCCCACAGGTTCGTAACGGGGGCGTCTGTATAACAATGTATCGGCCCTGTATAACACTAAATACTTGGGAGGAATTTTTAGCCATCACCTCTCGTGCAAATCACACATAGCGATCTAAATGGTGCTGTGACAGGTCTATTTTGCTTATCATTTATCGAACTTATGTTGAACCTGTTTTAAATGCGCCAATTAAATCCCAAGTGGTGTAACTCCGTTTTTGGTTTTATTGGGTTAGGTTCACAGAAGTGTTCAAGAAAGGCCATTCTATTAAATGCACAGTTGGTTTAATTTGTAACCCCCGTAACAACCGTGTAGGGAAAAAGTTTAAAAAGTGCAATGCTGAATTTACTATGACAACCCTAATAAAACCTTAAATATCTCAAAACTGGAAAATTGTGAGTTACACCACATTGGCTTTAAGGGGCTCCAAATATTGTTGTGCTTTCCTCTGAACTGTCTCTAAGGAGCTTGTTGAAAAGATTGACCAAAGTCAGAAACAAGCTTTGTGCGTCTTATTAGCGGAAGTGCAAGGTTATGTATTACTGCAATGATCCTTTGTCTACGAGTTTTATTCTCTGCCTGAATTTTATGCAGCTCCGCTGCATCTCATCTAGACCCAAAATATAAACATCCACCTCATTACTACTGGAGGTATTGCTTTGAGTACCGGCACTCCGACAACTTACCTTCAGCCAGTAAGTCAGTCAATGACGAACTCAGTATGGCAAAGGAGATTTTAAGGGCTGCCTTGAAATTGTACGAAAAACGCATCAGGTTGGTTGCCTAACGGTGAGATATGGGCTCTCCTCTGTCCAGAACCACGAAGACTAAGGACACGGGGTAAGTTTCCCCAATGCGTACTTAGGGATAGAGATCTTGACAACAACCCGGATCTTGACAACATCTTTGCTACCAGCAGCTGATTCCTTAGAATTTCTGAACATGCCGCTTCACTTGGACGTGACTCAGCGTGTTCTCAAGTCAGAAAGTTGTCCTGAAGTCCTGTTTTCAACTGCTATGGACATAATTCATACCTGCTACCCAATTGGTACCTGGTTGTAGAATTTTTACTGAAGGTTCAACGAATGAAACGAATCAAAGAGCTGGCTCAGGCATTTACAGCCAAACTTTTTTTCGCATTATATTCCCCTGGGAAATTTTGACTCTACATTTAACAGAGTGGTAGGGGCAACTAGGGAATCTTAAAGTAATTCTCTTCGACACTCAGGCTGCCATTCTGATGATCACGAATTGACCAAATACTTACTTCCATCTGCGTTGTGGATTGTCGACTCATTTTGCAGGAATTGCTACGGTCCAAGAAAATAATTTCCCAGTGGATTCCAATCAGCTGTGAGATTTGTGGTAACGAAATGGCTGGCAGATGAGTTAGCAAATAAGGTCCCTAATGTCACCGAAGCCCCGTGCAGTTCAGCTGACTGTAGATCAACTTGAATATTTCATAAATTTGAAAATTAAATATCTTCAAAGGCTAGTATTGGAATAACTGGCGAAGGATAAACAACGGCACATCCCCATTCTCTGGTTACCCTGCAGCCGAAGAGATCAAGCTGATGCAGCTTTTAGACTAGTGATGGGACATTTTATAGGATTAATATCATTGAGACCCTTGTGCAGTAACTGATGGTTGCTAACCACCTACTTAAGTGTTACTCGCTTCATCGTTCCTTTGTTTTATTTACCGCTATTGGGTAGCTAGACAACTTATGCCTGTTTTTAGTTAATTTTGTGTTGAGTTTTTTTGTGTGCTTTTGGGCCAAGGATGTCTTTTGTGCCGTGCCTGCTACCAGTGGCGCACACAAGGGGGGAGGTGTCCAGGGGCCCACACCCCGCCCCATCGGCTTTGATAATTTTTTTTTCGATTGATTATTATCCTATATCTATAGTAAATAAAATAATTCCCCAAAAAGGTAGCGATAGTTTCAGTTCTAATTAAAAGAAAAAGAAATTTTTTTCTCGTTTTCTTCAACTTTCAAAAACGAACTGAAAGCGAACATAAAACACCATCTTGTTCTCAAAACTGAACAACTATTACTTTCCTTCCTATTGTACTGTGTAGTGTGTTTCTTAGGGATCTGGATGAGACGATGAGTTTTGATGAATTCCATATATTGAAAACGAGCTCTTTCATCACTGATTTTTAACAATCTGGAACATCCCTAAAAGTTGGGAACCCCCCCTCCCCAGCCAAAAATCCTGTGTGCGCCCCTGCCTGCTACAATGTTAAAAAATAGCCGAGCACTTCATGGGAGCTTTCCTAGCACCATGTTTTTTTATTAACATGCTGACTGAATGATGTAACATAAGCTAATTCTATTTTTATGTCATTTATTTATTTTTTCGTTTTAACTTTTCAAGTTTTTAAAAAAATTGATGAAAAAAATCCGTAGTGATTCTAATTAGTTAGCCAGAGGCTAAACTAATTGTACCAGCGGCTTAAAAAAAATTTCAGAATTGGTTTTTATAAACTGCACTAATAAACGAAAAATTTGTGCTTTTGTGAAACTTTATGATAAAAGTCTTCGTTAGCATGGAATTGCACTGCTTTTCAAATTGTCGCACGTTCTGCAAAATTTTCGAAGAAAAATTTCTAAACGTTTTATAACTTATACAGATTTATTGTTTAGTACAATGCATAATAAAGATTGTTAAGAGACATCCTACAAATTTTGAAGTATATACACAATTAGTTTATTTGTATTTATGAGCTAAAATCACATGATTTTTCGAACTACAGTCTTGCGTGAAAACTAAAGTGCATCTGATGGCCAAGGCCTGTAAATGATTCTTGTGAAAAACTACATGTAAAATATCTTTAACATATATTTTTAACATATATGTTAAAGATATTTTACATCAGATACACAAGATACATAAGATATTATCTTTTTATTATAATATGATTTACATAAGATGTTATCTTTGACATATATTTTTACATAATATGATTTACATAAGATATTATCTTTGACATATATTTTTACATAATATGATTTACATAAGATATTATCTTTGACATATATTTTTAAAAAGCATATCTTCTCCATATAACGAAGAATTCAGTCCATGACATTTCGGTCCCGCCGCCGTTCCGGTATCTTCCCGTTTTGGTCCCGTAACTATTTCGATTCGTCTCTTTTGATGCAGATATTCCGTTCCATTTCTTACTTTTTTCTTATTAAAGTGGGTATCTATTAATGATCCTAAATTTGTAAAATTATTTTGTGTTTATATATTAAGGGTGATGACGTGGCGTGATGTTTTAAATTACAATATGTAACATTTTTTCATTTTCCCGTTGTGTAATTATATTTCCATATATGTAATTATAATTTCATGTAATAATATATGATTGAAAAATTTGGTAAACAAATAAATAATTTTTTATAAAAGGGTGGCTGATTGCTAACTACCTCCACGCGGTGTAATCTGGAAACTCCTTTCAAATAATTCCCATCTTGAAAATAAGAAAATGTTTGAAAAGAGGCTTAATGTTAGTAGTCAAAAATTATTTATAATAATAATAATAATAATAATAAAAAGAAATAAGGATCATTATAATAGCACTGGAATTACTGTTTCATGTAATTGATAATACGTGTAAATCGATTAGATGCGGTTGTAGGTTGAGGAATTAAAATGTATCCTATGAACTAAATTTTAAAGTTGCAAGATAGATTGCATAGTGCTAGCTAGCAACAACTAGTTATGTAATTATATAATTTCATGTAATAATATGATTGAAAAATTTGGTGCAAAATAATCTAAAATACAGTCAATGACTAAAATTTTAAATTACTCAAAAACTATGAAATCCTATTATGCACATTGCAAACAACAATAAATTAAATTCATATCAACTATATCGGAAAAAACGGCGGGACCTAATCGAGAAGGGACCGAACCGGCAACGGGACCGATTTCGGAAGAATATACAGAAGTTATCCTACCGTACTATCATCTAGCAACATTTAGAGTTTTAATCCATTTACCCTTTGAGGCTCGACTTAACTACCAGCAAGATGGCGGACGATCGAAACGTTCATCGCGTGTCACTGATCTAGAGACCCTTTTTTGGTGCAGCTGGCTGTGCCGCACAGCCAGCTGCACCAAAAAAGGGTCTCTAGATCAGTGACACGCAATGAACGTTTCGATCGTCCGCCATCTTGCTGGTAGTTAAGCCGAGCGATGGCAACGGCTGCCCTCTTTTCAACATTGGGCAATCTATCCAGCTGTTCTCGCATTCTTCCATTTATCAGCAGATGACAGTGCTGTTAAAAATAAGCGTGACCATTTTTTGACGGGAAATGACGTGCTAAAAAGTAAAGGATTCTCGTGGAGCTGTGTCACCTGCAACTATTTTTATAGAAATCCAATCTATTCTTCGTGACCGGCAACAGTCAAAACGTCAGAATTAGGTGATCCCAGAGCGGGAACACTGCGCATTAAAAGGGTTGATTGTGCGAAGTATAATTGGTATATTACGTTGAAACTTTTTCATCGCAAAAATAAAATAAAAAAGTTTCATTTTGGCGAGAAATAATATCTTAGTGTTCAGTTTAACCATATGCCTCCTTTTCTTCGACCACCGACTGAAAAGAAGTTAACACTTTTCCCCCAAGAAGAAAGTATATATATATATATATATTGGAAAAGAGAAATGTGTGTGCATCAAGTGATAAATCACAGCCGGCCGTTGAAGGGGGGTCATCTCCAAATCTCTTTTTCAATATCACAAACCAGGCACAGTTAAATAAATGTATAAGAAACTATTGAAAACTTCAGGAATGTTTTGAAATGAACAATTCATCTAGCATGTAAACGACTGCGTAAATATTCAAGACTGTTTTTTTTTTTTTGTAATTTTGATTTACTCTCCAGCGGCGTTATTCAAAATTACATTTTATCTGAAAAGGTGTTTAGTTTTTGAGTAATCTAAAATTGTATTCTTTTAATGTATTCTTTTAGATGCTTTAAAATTGTTCACTAGCTAGCACTATGCAATCTGTCTTGTAACTTTAAAATATAATACAGTACATAAAAAATAGCTAATGCTATTTTTTATCATAGTCATATTTTGGGTCATATTTTGGTCATATTATTATTAAGTCATATTTACTATTAAGTCATATTTACTATTTAGTCATTTACTATTAAGTCATATTTACTATTTACCATTAAGTCATATTTTGGGTATAATTGAAGCATAGACGAAAAGAAAAACATCGTTTTAATTTGGTAGCTTTTTACAGTGAAAGTAAGCTTTATCTTGAGAGTGTAACTGGAAAAAGGAATGCAACTTTCGGAACATAAATATAAATAAAATATATTTCAGAAACTTAAAAATTTATCAGATAACTTTTCACACTCTGGACGATACAGACTATTAAACGATAAACCTGCGTCAGTTATAAACTTTTCAGAAGAACAAGAAAAAACAAAAAAAAAATCCATGATCAAATTGTTCGCAAAATGCGTCTTTCTTCAAGAAATGATATTCTGCAAATCCATGTTTAAGATCTTTTTTATCAAAATTACATAAAAGTTGCAAGAGTTTTTGATTATAAGCATGTAATACAACTTAATAGCTTTTTTTAAGTTCTTAACGGAAATGCCTTCATTTTGATCTGCATTGAAGGAATCCAGGTTCTAGCATATTAAATTCTACATACATTTCAAAAGTGCAGTGGCAGCATTAGCTTCTGACTTCTAATTTGAATTGCATATGTATCGATGAAAAAAAAAAATTGCAAATTTCCTCCATTTTCAAAGAATACTTACTCAATTAATTTGTAATTACAGTTAACAGACACTGGAAAATGCATCACTTAATAATAAAGGTGAACTTAAAATTTTAAAACATAGCACTGATAACAATATATATATGTACTCTGCGAGTCCTGCAGAAGAAAATTAACAAAAAAACAAAAAAAACTGTGCTCGTTTTAAACGTACCCGTCATGCTCTTTTAACCCTTTAACGCGCAGTGTTCCCGCTCTGGGAACACCAAACTCTGACGTTTTGACTGTTGCCAGTCACGAAGAATAGATCTGATTTCTATAAAAATAGTTTCGGGTGACATAGCTCCACGATAATCCTTTACTTTTTAGCGCGTCATTTCCCGTAAAAAAATTGCCACGATTATTTTTAACAGCACTGAGATCTGCTGAAAAACGGAAGAATGCGAGAACAGCTGGATACCTTGGGAAAGGGTTGCGCCTCAAAGGGTTAAACGCGACTAAACAATGGAACATGCCACAAAAAAAACGAGAAATATAATAGGGTAGAAGTTTAAAGATTCAGCAAGTATTATTCACCAAAACCTGAACTCCATGTGTTACGAATGCTTTCTTTAAAACTCTATCGACAATCTTGTAAGCTGGCAGGGATTGGAAATTATAAGTCATCGCACTAAAAATTTGAACTTTTCATGCGGAAAATAAGGTTCTTTTAATTTTCTTCGCCCAAAAATGTTATTTGTACGACTTTTGTATACTAATTTCTAAAACGGTGGTCAAATAGATAGGGAAATGCGATCAACGAGCCCTTGTTCCCTAATTCATTGGCACTTTAATGTAGTTAAACCTTGTAAATGCTTATACTGTAGAAAATCCCCGTGGTAGAGAGAGCACAGGCTTAAAACACGGATGTAAAAAAAGTACGTAGACAATACTAACTCTATGCATTTGGCATGCAGAACAATCGCCAGCATAATACTGAGCTCCGACTTTAAGAGTCACTACATCTTATGGATCATTTCATTTTAAACCTTTTTCGCCACTATTGCAATTTTCCTTAAAAGTAAAAAGATGGTAGAAATTTACCATGGAAAGCTTTAAATATTCCACACCAGGCGCGTAGCCAGGAAAATTTTTCGGGGGGGGGGGGGATATGAACTTATATGTGTATAAATAGACGGAGTTTCATCACTAATCTAAAAATTTCGGTGGGGGATATATCCCGATATCCCCTACGCCCCTGCACAATTATTTTATACTCGATAGTTATTTGTCGTTTTTTGTTCAGATGTTTTCCACTGAAACAACGCACGCTGGTGTTCTTCTCTTATGCCTCGCCATCTTTTTGGAAATGTCCAAAGCAGTCACGGAGAGACAGACTAGATGAAAGTGGCGCCCTCTTTCGGAGTTCAGGAAGCTCCTTTTCCAGTTATTCTAGCTTAGCGGTTTAAAACTCTCAAAATCAGTTAATCTTTTTTTCAAAGATTTAGAGGGTCTTTTTTTTTTTCGAAATCGAAAATACTCTCCCATTCTGCCAGAAAAAGACGCAACAGTAAGGCCCACACATCTAAAATAAGTAATCCACTTCAACCTATATTGGATACAGGGGCGTAGCCACGGGGGGGGGTTAAGGGGGTCATAACCCCCCCCCCCATGAGAAATTTTTTGCCATTCAAAATGTATATTATTCACTCTATTATCACACACACGTATACATATACATGAGTTATAGTAGTCGTAACCCCCCCCATGAAAAATTTCTGGCTACGCCCCTGATTGGACAACATCAACATCATGGACCTATTGATTTGAACATCATGGAATATGAACTTTTCATGCGAAAAATAAGGTTATTTTAATTTCCTTCTCCCCAAAATGTTATTTGTATGTTTCTTTTCTACTAATTTCTAAAACTCTGGTCGCCTCACCATGGCACAGTGGTTGTGCCACTGAAAATGGTAGATGGCCGAAGTGTGAAGGTCCCGGGTTCGGGTTCCATCGCGCGGCTGCGATCTAACGGTCTGGAGTTTTGGTAGGTTTTCTCCAGATGTAACGTGAATACGCGTTAGAACCTCCTAGAAAGTCCTTCTACCAAGGCACCCCCCCCCTGGCAGATCGCCCTTGTGTAGCGTTGTCATAATCACACACAACCAACCAACCTGAAACTGTGGTCAAATAGATAGGAAAATGCGATCAACTAGCCCTTGTTCCCTAATTCAATGGCAATCTTGTTTTTTGACAATTTTTCTAACCCTGACAGTCCATATGACAGTCAAAACTTTCAAGTTTAGATCATACATCCGAAAGCCAAAACAGTACTTTCAAATAGCAAAATTAATAGTGTCATGTTCACTGTAGAGTGCGCAATATCTTTCACTTTTTTTTTTTTTTTTTTTTTTTTTTTGTTTCGGTGAACTTAATTATGTCAATATTTCATACACGCATCCACACATACATGCACAAATAAATAAATAAATAAAAAATCCTCCATAACTTTTAAAAAACTGTTAAATGAAAAAAAGAAACTCAATCCATCTACAGAACATTAAACGAAAAACATATTTAAACACATCTACTTTATTTTACAACATATGAGCTACTTAGAAAAATAAGCTTTTTAATCAAGTACTTAGAGAGAAAGAGAGAAAGGGGTGGGGGAAGAAATGGTACAGTTAACTATTTAGTTAAGTGCTGCAGCGCCATCTATCGAAGTAAATGCATTCAGGAAAAAATCGATTCTTTGGATATACGTAGAGTTGAGATAGATATTCGGTACCGCATTTGCGTTTAAAACTTCAGAGAAAGGAAGGGAGCAGAGAGATGGAGTTTCCCCCCCCCTCTCTTTCCACTCTTACCCCCCCTCCCTTTCTGGGTGTTTTTTCTTTTCTATTTTTTTTCGCCAGGAAACTTAAATGTCAGATTGTGAAAAAGTATCAAGGGAATGTATTTTGTTAGGGATAAATTGTTTGTTCTCTTGTAAGTTGTTAGGAAAATTTTTATTCAACACTACTCCTCAACCCCCCCCCTCCTCCCCCGCAAATAATGAAATTTTTCTGGTGCTGCAGCATCTGTTTATTTATTCAAGACTGAAAAAGGTAGCTCAACAAAATGTTTAAAAAGTGAAATCCTTTATATGTATATTTTTTTTTCCTTGTCTATGCCCCATTTCTTTTTTTCATTGTAACATAAAAAGTGCATGAAATATGCTAGATATTTCTTGATTTACTTCAAAAAGACAAGTGTATATAGTTTGGAGGTACAAAAAAAAGTGTAAGGAGTTATTTAGGATATTTTTTAAATCTAATATGTATATATTCCAAGGAAAGTATTGATGGTGTTTGAATTATGAATTCCAACATTTACGGACTTCTTTATTAAGAAGTGTCATTCAGCGAGTAAGTTAATATGACATTAAACTTCTTATTGAAAAGAAAATGAAAAAAAAATCGATAAAAAAAAATATTTATACATCAATTTTATCTGGTATATTAAACATACAATGAATGCTGCTTTTTTAGTTATCAAAAATATATGATAGAAAATATTGTTAGTTTCCTTGGAATAGTCGTCAATTTGCAGAGCCTGACTAAAATCTCCCCAGGGAACTTTTGAAACTGTATGCCGGTGTACAATGAGCTTGATACAGGCTGGCTCAATTTTCGAGCCCGTTACATAGCTATAAACTTAATTTTTGTGGCCTATTTCTGCATGTGTACTCAGGGCACGAGTACTAATGTCGATGCGATAGTCAGGTTCTGTGAATTCGTCATCATATAAAAAAAAAGTTGTAGACTGAAATTCTTCATTTAAATAAAAAGTTATTACATGCAAACAGTTGTAAAACTGAAATTCCACATTCAAAGGAAAAATACTAAAGATAATTATTGGCAAAAAAAGAAAGAATCCATTGCAATACAATATTTTATACAGCAAATTCTCGCTTAGAAGCTACTACTGTAGAAATACTCCTTTCTCTTATATTTCAAAATTTTTTGACGACATTTGTTCAGTGCCTATTTCAAAGATGGAAAACGAGTTTTCAAAGATAATTTTCAACGGTTTCAAAGGTTTTTTAACGGTTACATTAAATATCAATGTAACCGTCAACCCAAAGATCTTTTTAAAAAAAATACACTCAAATATCTAAAATAGATAGGCATTTTTGACCATTTTTATCAGAGCGCCAATATTTAGATGTAGTCGTTACTTTATCGTACGTGTAGTGGGCGCTTATGGTATCCAGTCTAAAGGTTGATATAGAGCACGCAAATCGTGCATAAGTGTTCCAGATTAGTACGAGATTTGACGCACTTCACTGCCCTGCACCATCCATTTATGACGTATATTTATTTATTTATTTTCGAAAAATGCTTTGATGCTTCGATGTGGAGATTTGGACAGGTTATGGAGAAATTCGTTCTTTTTAATGACGAATCCATCAACAGTCATGTGATTACATCTGCATTGTTAAAGGTCAACTGAAGTTTTTGGGTTTTCTATGGATCTCGGGAGGTCCTTTGCAATTTATGATCCCAAGGAATATATTACCAGCAACGAAAATACGTCACAGGCTTAGCGGCGAGAAAGTGTGTACTTACCTTTAAAATGTGTATTTGTTCCTAAAGTGCTAAAAGGTAACTATCTCGTGCTTTTTTCAATTATGTGCTAATAAAAGATATGTTTTCTAATTCTGAATGTGTCATTTCTCTGTGAACGCCTAAAATTAAATGCATTCGTATACAAAAATGGTAAAAGTAAAAAAATCTCAAATGTGATACAACAAAAGCATAAATGTGTCGCGCTTTTGTTCTATGATGTGCTAATAAAAGATGTTTTTTCTAACTCTGAATGTTTAGTTTCTCTGTGAATGCTTAAAATTAAATGTATTCGTATAAAAAATTCGTAAAAGTAAAAAAAAAAAAAGATCCAATGTAATCTATATTTTCATAACAAAAATCAACTCAAATAACTGAAAATTTAATTAAACAATTCGTATAAAATGCACGTAGTAGTGAAATAAATTTTTAAATTAAATTTTACATAAACACTCTATAATCAGTCTTTAAATAATAAATGCTTCGTCAGTCATTTATATTGTTATATTGTTCTTTACTGCTTGAAAGTATTGTGCTATACAGTGGTACCGAAAGGGAAGAAACTAAGGCGTCTCAAACTCTCAGCAAAATTTAAAAGTAAATTAAAATTTATAAATATTGATTTACTTTTTAAAAAAATGTTTGTTTTTAATTAACAGACGTAAAAAGTTGAGCCATGCTAGCCTGGTGGTTAAGGCGTTGAACTGGCTACTGGAAGATTGTAAGCTCGATTTCGACTTAGTACTGAAAATGTTTAAAAAATGCTTCAAAGTACTGTTATCAGAGTGAAATTGCACGTAAAAATTCACTGTACGCAGCTATGCTACTAAACTCACTTTACACGTCAGATAATGAAACAATTTTTGAATTATGGAACCTCTCAAAAATTACTCATGACCGCTAAGAGAATTTTTAACCTCATGGATTTAAAGTGCTTGTCCGATGTATGGTGAATTTCTATAATCCTGAAAATCTGGATGGCCCTTGATCAGCCCATAATCTGACTGCTCTTCGACCAGCCTGAAATATATTTGGCCTTCCAGCCAAATCAGATCTCCTTTAAATCTAATTAATATTTAATCAGCTTCTAATCCAGTAAACCTTGAGGAGTTTAAAATCTAATTTTATCCATGATCAACCCGAAATCTAACTGGCCTTGCATATACATTTTTCAGCTTTCTTTGTATAAAAGCCCACTCTCGTGCAGATCACATATTTTAATAATCTTTTTTAAAAATAATTTGAAAATTCTCAGTAATCAAACAGAACTGTTGGATATTAAAATATATTTATTTATTTATTTGCCAGGAGAGAGCAGCTCGCGTCACTGAATGTGTCGCTTAGAGCTGATGTATATCTCATATTTTTCGTCTCACGTTTACATTACATACATTTCTTTCATCGTGAATACGGTCAGGATTGCCTGCTCTTAGCCCTTGGCTTCTCAACGCTAGAACCAATTGGAGCACTTTTTATTACAGCAAAGCAGTATTTAGCAATTATGTTGACATCCGTCAACAGATGGCAGCACTACACTTAATTTTTGTTGGAAAGACTATTTCGGTCTTCTTTTTTACTTCTTTCTTACAGAATCTTATTTTAAGTGATTTATTTAGAATTCTATCCACAGGGCCTTATTATCGAATGGGCAAATCGGGACTTTGCCCACGGCCCCCAATTTCAAATGTTCTGTAATATTCTTTTTTATATCAAAATTTTATGAAAAATAAAACAAATTTCATAGATGGGGCCCCCAAATTCATCAATGCCCGGGGCCCCTGTTGGTCATAATCAGGCTCCGTCTATCCACACAAAAATCTACAATGGGGTATTTAATTAATAGTAAATGTAAGAGTAAAGGAGAAGTACAATTTAACCTCTGATAGATCACTGGAAATTTCGCAATCTTGTTAGATAAATATTTTCGCTACTCAGTTGGCCATGCAAATAAATTTAAAATTTTAGTGTTTAAGAACTCCTGTAAAACTCATATCCCCACTCATTAAGAAAAACAATAGTGATAATTAATGACTCTACAGTTAAAAGCTAAACATTGGCGCAACAACCCACATGCTGGCCAAGGCCTGCGGAACCACGCCTTCGTGACCATGGGCTCTGGGATGCGAAAGCATACGCCTCCGCCAGGTGACCAACCTGACGCGAAGCCCCCAGTGTTTAACTCCCAAGCAAGCTTGGTCCTCATTTTATCGACCCACTGAAGGAATGAAAGGTTGAGTGAACCCTGTATAGACCGAGAACGGAACCCCGGACCTGTGGCGCAGCAGCGCAATGTGTTTAACCACTGCACCACCGGGCTTCCAATTAGTGACTCTATACACATGAAAAACTTGTTGTTAATGATACCTTTGATACGGGCTAGGAACTTTCAGCTGAATTTTTATACGTGCTCTTTTTATATCTACTTTTGACAGATTTAATTCATCATGTTTAGCGCAACATCAACCAGAACAGAGAGGTTTGGCCAAAAATCCACTTGAAATTCTATCATCATCATCATGTAGCTAAGTTTAACAAAAAAGTGTAATATACAGTCAAACCCACTTAGTGGACTACCGGTTGAAGGAATATCTCGCTTAATGTAATAAAGTTTCAATGTATCAAACCGTAATAATTAATCAACGTGATCCCGGATAATGAAACTTTCGTCACCAATTGGCAATAAATTTTCGTGGCAAATTGTTCATTTGATGGAGCGGATTCGACAGTATATAGGTAGATACCCAGACAGCAAGCATGAGTTCTCTGAACGTCTATTAACGTTCAAAGAACGTTTTCTGAACGCCTATAGACGTTCAGAGAACCTGTGTGTGTTGTATGGGTAGATAAAATCCTACTATATAAATAACGCTGATCCCTGACTCGCTCTCTAACAATTAAGAGCAACTCATCCCAGATAAAAAAAAACTTCTACCACCAAAACTCCAAAAAGGTAAAAAAGTTAAGCACGAAAAAAGCAATAACATCTACACCGCTTGTACGATCCGCTTGAAATGTTTCATAATCAAGTATAAAAATGTAGAAAACAATCTGCGCTACTTTAAAAAATCTGAAACTCCACGTGTTCTCATTTTTAAGCGATTTTTCGCTCTTTTCAGCTCCATTTTATTTCCGAGAGTCAAAAAAGGTGAATCATTTGCGTGACAAAATGACCTCTTTCAGGTGAAGATGACGTCATACAATTGGAGATTCCAATACGTTTAAAATAGTTTATCTAGATTACATAGTTTAATTTTTTTTTTCACAAATAAATCGTCTGCATGGACACAAGAATGGCTATGTACACAAAACGAAATCTTTCGAATGCGAAACGTTTCCGCGCGTTTCCAGAAGAGCGAAATTCGATTTCGGTCTATAATAAAAATTGAATATGAACTTATTTATTTTAGGTGGACGAAAATAAAATATATTGAGTGTCGACATATTTTTGCCAAATGTTTTTTTTCTAGCGCCCGCTGTAATTTTCTCCACAACAACTTTGGCTTCTAGCTTGTGTGTAGGGGGCCTCTAAAGTTTATAGGATAAGGGGCCTGATAGGATTTAATCAGGCTCTGTCCCCAAAAGTGCCATTGTTCCTTTCACAAACAAGAGCCTCGTAACAGCTCCCAAAGACGACACCTACGACTTTTCAACTTGCAACCTCATAACCGGTCCCCCGTTTTACCTCCGGGTTGATCTTTCCGCTCCACGTTGCCATGACAACCGCATCGAAGATGCAGCGCCGAGGGAGAGGAGGAGAGAGAGAGAGCTGTTGCTCGGTCAGTGGAAGTCGTTAAAGCATCTAATCAATGCAGTCTCTCTTCCTCTGCTAATCTAGCCGGAGTAATGTACACGGAACCTTCCATTATAATGAATCATCCCCTCTATATATATATTGTATGTCAACCTGCTAGTCTGAACTCCCGACTTGGAAAACGGCGTTTTGGAATGATAGTCGGCAAATGGTATTGGAAGATGCTGGGGGGGGGGGGGGGGGAGAGGAGGATCTTTTACAAACTGGGGGAAAAGTCGTGCACAAGTCGTGCGGAACGCATGGACTACGGGAAGATTTCCAGCGCCGGTCTCGCTGGCGAACTTGTACCTTACGGATTAGTTAACCCTTTAACGCGCAGTGTACCCGCTCTGGGAACCCCAAACTCTGGCGTTCTGACTGTTGCCAGTCACGAAGAATAGATTTGATTTCTATAAAAATAGTTGCGGGTGACATAGCTCCACGAGAATCCTTTACTTTTTAGCACGTCATTTCCCGTAAAAAATATTGTCACGATTATTTTTAACAGCTCTGACATCTGCCGAAAAATGGAAGAACGCGAGAACAGCTGGATAGATTGCCGAATGCTGAAAAAAGGGCAGCCGTTGCCATCGCTCGACTTAACTACCAGCAAGATGGCGGACGATCGAAACGTTCATCGCGTGCCACAGATCTAGAGACCCTTTTTGGACGAGATGGGTCGTCCAAATCCATCTCGTCCCATGGGATTTGGACGAGACGACAGCTGGCTGTGATGGCTTGTGCCGCACAGCCAGCTGTCGTCCAAAAAGGGTCTCTAGATCTGTGGCATGCGATGAACGTTTCGATCGTCCGCCATCTTGCTGGTAGTTAAGTCGAGCGATGGCAATGGCTGCCCTTTTTTCAGCATTGGGAAAGGGTTGCACCTCAAAGGGTTAGCCGGCCTGCCATCCCTGACTGTGTATCTTGTTAAGGCAAACTTGCACGATGGGTACCTGTCTTGGAGGGAGGGGTTGTCTTGGTGAAGGACTTTGTAAGAGGTTCTGCAACGTATTCACGTTACATCTGGAGAAAAACACCCGAAACTCCAGGCCGTTAGATTAGGCAGACACGTGGATGGTAAGAACCCTAGACCTCCACACTTCAGCTATTTGCGATATCTGTTCTACTATGACGGGAGACCCTTTTTAAAAAGTTTAAGGAGGTAGAGGTTGCCTGGCTGGGCCCATCGTTGCTTCTGTAATGGTTGGCTCATCTTGCATATTTGCCACGCCCATGAGCGAGATGGAGCACTAGGGAGCGTTCATTGCTCCATTATGCAGTTTCAAGCAGGGGAAATTTATGGAGCGCTATTTTATGGGCGCTTTTAAGGGGACCGGGTTAGCCCTATCTCCGCCATGTTAAATTCATCAAAATTTCCGTACCCTTTCCTCAGAAATGCTAAAAGATAATGGTACAAATTTTTACAGCAGTTAGAATAACATATTTTACATCATTTAACCCGTCAGGTTTTTCTAAATAAAAATGAATTATTAATTTTTTACTGAAAATCACTTTTAAATTTTCATTTTTTATAGAATCTTGCTGCGTAAAATGAATGATTCTCAATATATTAACAAACCGCCATGTTAAAGTATGTAATATAATAATATGATTTATCTGTCATTAAAAATTGAGTTCATAAGTTTAATATACAGTGGTGGCCAAAACTGTGGACACTTTGGGAAATGTTTAGGTTTTCTAACTTTGAAAGCTTATAGGAAATAATACATTTCACAAAATGCAAACTCATATATCATTTTAAAGAGAATTTACTGCTGATTAAAATACACAGAACTAAATTTAAATATGTGCAGTAGAATAAAAGTTATAATTACTTTAATCTGGAAAAGAAATACGGTGATGAAATGGATTGTAATATCTAACTTTCCAGGTCAATCACTGTTATTTTTCTGAACTTAAAACTCTCGTCAGCTCAATGAAACATCGATGAGAAGCTGTAATAATGATTTTTTTTTTTTTTTGGTTGCCTACTGGACAATTACAGAAATTATTTTGGTTGCCCGAAAATGAAGTTTCTTGCCCTTAAAATTTTCGCTACACAAAAATTTTAAGAACTTGCGGCTATTACAATGAAATGTTCGTAGAAAGTTGCCAACGTTTATTCATAAAATTGCCATTATTAGGAAATGAAAATAGAAATAGAAAGAAGTTCAGAATGAAAATAGAGGAATAGAAAACTGCATGATCCATCGTATCTTGAAAAAGTTCATCTTATATGGAGTGTTGACACCATGTACTGTTACAAAAGCCACAGAACGAGACATCCAACAGTTAATGAGGGCAGCGAGAAACACTTGCGGCAGTAAATCCCAGTCTTCCAAAAGCTAGGCCTTTAACGCCTGCAGGGTCTTGACGTGAATATCGAGCAACGTCTCTTCTTAGACCATTCCAAACATGCTCTATAGGATTAAGATCCGAAGACTTCACAGATCGGTTCATCCAGTAAATGCTTTCTTTTTCAAGAATATCATCAAACGTGTGAGTTCTGTGCGGCCTTACACTCTCCTCCATGAAAAGGAAGTCCGGGCCTGCAGCATCCCGGTAAAACGTCACATAGCTTTCGAGGATCTTATTCCCCTTACGCTGTGCGGTGACGCAAACCAAAATAACACACGTGTAGTGCGATTGCGGACAGAATATCGCCTCAGACAAGGATTTCTCTTCGGCAAAATTGGCAAACAGAAAACTCCTCGTTCTCTGTTGATGGAAATTTGTTGAGAATTTCGACTCGCCAGTAGAAAGAGCACGTCTCGATTCTTGGTGTATCCAAGAATGGCGTGTTTGGCTTCACGTCAAACTGGCTCTCGTGCTGTGGGGGTGCCTTAGGCTCAAAAGGAGGTACTCCACTGGACGCCGGGCGTAAAAAGACCCTCTGCTCAAGACATCTCCATATCATTGCCTAAAAATTCTTTTCCCAGACGCTGTAGCTAGGTTACTAAAAGCTCTGTGTTTGTCTGCCTACCTCGTCATGCACTTAATGCCAATTAGCAAGCCTTTGCAGTTGTCTTCACTCAGACCGGACTGGCTACTTTGGCGATCCCTCTTCTAGGGATTGTAAAGGGGCTCCTTACAGGGGAATTTAGAGAGAACAGAATATTGGGATAAGTAATACTTGAAAGTCTTACGCGCCTAAAACCATATTGGCAACTATTTTAAAGCTGTTTGGAGGGGGCTGATTCTTCTGATCTGAGGACCCCTTCCTGTGGGGTCCTCCACTAAGCCACTGTATAAAGGCGTAAGAGTACAAGGAAATAAATATATCAAACTACTTTGGTATATTACTCTGATATATATGAAATTACTTTAATTACCATGTAGTATATCCGTTTTTGGGAGGTCCCACTGGAGCTCCCTTAGGCCGTTGCCCACGGCAATTGCCGACAAGCCGTCCGGACCTGTCTTCACTCTTTGGCGGCTTGAGGTAAACTTCTTGGTGATGGTACCACTTGATTCGAACTCATTCCACAACCTGGTTACCACTTTTGGGGAATATTGTGACTATCATGCCAGGTCCCCGTGTAACTACCCATCTTCAAGTTATTACGAACAGCTTTCGATCTACGAACAGCTCTCGAGCTTACGAAAAGCTCTCGCTGGATCCAACTACAGTCCAACTTGTGGGTTGTAACACAATATCCACAAAAATGCAGGCAAAAATCCTATATGGTTAAACAGCCAAATCCAACATTCTCCTATAAAACTAAAGCTTAACACTATTTATTCCAAATTGGAGGCTATCATTGAGCAATCCGTTACTCGAAATATTTAAAATGCAAATTTCATCCATTTTACTGGAGGTAGCTCTGATTTGTCTTGAAAAACGCTCTTGTGACCTATATTTTGGATACCATCGTTGATTAACCTTTTTTGTCCTACTGCTTGCAAAGACGGTCTAGTTTTTTTTTATCCCTCGTATTTGGATTCTTTTAAAAACTGCTCGAAATTTGCATGTTTGATGGCTCGATTTATTGTGAAAAACTCGTTTCAGAGGTTAATTTTAGACACCGCCGTTGTTTCACAGTTTTTTAATCGTATTGCTTGTAAAGAGACGGTCATTTTTTTTAGCCTCTCTCGTAATTGGATTCTTTTAAAAACTGTTCAAGATTTGCATGATTTCATAAAGGAACAACTTGAACAATTCTGGTAGTTTTTTTTTTTTTTTTTTTTGTTTTTTTTATGTAGTCATTAGGAAAAGTATTGACGTAAGGAGAAACGACATTGCTGTCTCGACCTTCTTAATGCATACCTTCTTCCTGAACCCACGAAGATTTTGTCGCAGATACCTTAGAATAGCATAAAACAAAATCTCTTCTAAAATAGCTTTTCGAATCTACAATAATTATTTTCCGTTGTCATTCGCAGCCTTTTCGAAAATGGCGCGACACCGAAGTATTAATTCGGGAACTAATGGAGCACAATATACGTCATCGCTTCATAACATTTGGCTCGGGAAGAGGAGGAGGGGGGGAGAACAAAATAAAAGAATGTACATAAAAGAACGTTACGGAATCAAATGCTCCCGATTATTGAATAACTGAAATCATTAAGAATAAAATTATTTTATAAAGACGGGGGGTGAAAAGGTTTCATTGTATTAGCTTCACGAGAAATGATTTAATTACAAATTTTTGGTCTCTCAGCGTTAGCGTATGCTAATGACAGATAGCGATTACGACAGAAATTTTCAAAGGTTTGCTATTGAATGGAATTCAATTATAGTATAATAAAATAATGAATCGTTAAAAGTATCGGTTTTAAATGGGCCTTTCGATAGCTGCTGGGCTTTAAGCTTCCTTTTTTTCAATCAAGTTAAATCTTATTAATTACAAATTTAGTAGGATGCTGTTTTTAAATTGAGCAAAAAAGATAAATCATGTCAGGTGCATCGATTTGAAAGCACTTTCCATTTGAACTGTTTTTTCTGCGTCAAATTTATCGATCTATCGCCGACAAACTTGGTTAGATTCTCGAAGATTTTCTAAAAAGTTGCATCACTATTGATGTTACAGTTAAGTAACACGAGCACAGTTACAGTTAAGTAGATAAATGTTTATTGAGGGATACAGAATTCAGGAGGATAAGGCATTGCACAATTAAAAAAAATAAACAATTCAATACTCAACAATTTATTCTTATTTTTATGCCGCATTTTTGGGACACATTTTTCAGACAATTTTCAATCAAGGGTGAGAGATAAAATGACATAGTCATTAATATATTTTAGCTATCGATAAAATGTAAACGCATTGCAATGAAAACTGGTAATTAGTTACTGTAACTCCACGTCTCACAAGTTGAGAGGACTGAATTAAGATATGCTGTTCATGTTACAGTTAACCCTTTAAGGCGCAGTGATCCCGCTCTGGGATCACGAAACTCTGACGTTTTGACTGTTGCCTGTCACGAAGAATAGATTTGATTTCTATAAAAATCTGGAGTGACTCCACTCGACTTTCCGAACACTTTAGATTAAGATCATTACCAAGCATTTAAATAAATTTTAATCGATGAATAATTCAAACATATATGCCAAATTGAAGCTCGATCGAATGTACCGTTTAAACGCTGGCGCACTTTCAAGAATTTCTCCCCATAGGCCATAATGTAAAAGAAATCTTTGTCGTAGCCCTGTAGAAAAACTATAAGTCCTATAAATATCAAATCAATACCGGTCTTACAATGGTGGTTTATAACATGTATACCCAATTTGAGCTCAATCGAATGTACCGTTTAAACGCTAGCGCACTTTCAAGAATTTCTCCCCATAGGCCATAATGTAAAAGAAATCTTTATTTTATCCCTGTAGAAAAACTGTAAGTCCTATACACATCAAAATCAATACAGGTCTTGCGACGGTCGTTTATAACATGTATACCCAATTTGAGCTCAATCGAATGTACCGTTTAAACGCTAGCGCACTTTCCAGAATTTTCCTCCATAGGCCATAATGTAAAAGAAATCTTTGTAGTAGCCCTGTAGAAAAACTGTAAGTCCTATACACACCAAAATCAATACCGGTCTTTCGACGGTGGTTTATAACATATATACCCAATTTGAGCTCAATCGCATGCCCTGTTCAGGAGCTATCGTGTTCACTCACATACACACAAACACACATACACACACACACACACACATACACACATACATACATACATCTCGTAAAAATAGCATAAATGAATTCAGAAGACCTCAAAACGTGTAATTACACCAAAATCTCGAATTCGAATTTTTTCATGATTACAATACTTTCCTTACATGGTACATGTTCGGAAAGTAAAAATAGTTGTGGGTGACATAGCTCCACCAGAATCCTTTACTTTTTAGCACGTTCATTTCCCGTAAAAAAATTGGTTACGATTCTTTTTAACAGAACTGACATCTGCTGAAAAATGGAAGAACGCGAGAACAGCTGGAAAGATTGCCCAATGCTGAGGGCTGAAAAAGGGTCTCTAGATCTGTGGCACGCGATGAACGTTTCGATCGTCCGCCATCTTGCTGGCAGTTAAGTCGAGCGATGGCAACGGCTGCCCTTTTTTCAGCATTGGGAAAGGGTTGCGCCTCAAAGGGTTAAAAGCCGACCAATGGAAAAGTGGATAAGACACGAAACATTGGTAGACGACTGAAGTGTGAAGGTCCAGGGTTCGGACCTACTGCCCGACTGTCGATCTGACAGTCTGTAGTTTTGAACGGTTTTCTACAGATGTAATGTAAGTATGCGTTAGAACGCCTAAAAAAGTCCTCCACCGAAAGCATCCCCTCTTCCCCACTTAGTCGGATAGCCCTCGTGTAGCTGCCTTGCCCTGTATCGACCAGCCAACCATGTTGCTGTTACAGGTTAATCCTTATTATTTTGTTGTTTCGAAATTTTTCAAAGCTCTAATCAATGCTTCTCTTCAAACTGCGCTTAACAATCGCCCTCTTTCTTTTTTTAATGTATTTCTTTTTTGCAAAAGGACGTGAAAATATTGACAATAAACTGCTAAAATGTGAAGAACCTGTTCAGAATGCTTTTAAAAAATTAGGTGGAAGAATGAAAATAAAATTGCAACAGAAAAAAAAACACACACACACAAAAGGACAAAAATGTTTTTCAGGCCTTAAAATATTTTAGCGATTTTTAAGAATGCGTGTATCATTATTCTTAACTGATAAAAAAAAAATGCTGATTTTTAAGTAGCCTACAATGTCATCGTATTAATCTTAAGACAATTTGTGAAAAAACATAATTTTGGTTAAAAAAAAATAGAAGTATTTACTGCTCTGAAAGTTAATTAGGTACTTTAATAATAATGAAAACGTTAAGATCAAAAAGGAGTTGTTTATTGAAGATTTTTTTTTGTCATTAAATAAATGCTATTTTAACAAATTGAACCTATTTTTTTCTCTCGTTGTTTTGTATTAGAGATATTTTTTGTCGTTCTTAAACGAAATCAAAGTTTTTCTCTTTTCAGTTTGTGGATATATATTTCTGCATTAAAATCTTATAGTAGTTATAGTATACTTTAGTAACTGCTTGCTAATAAGAAAACAGTGATACTATGTAAAAATAGTTAAACACTACTTATCGTGTTTCATATAGCTACTGCAAAGATTTGTCTCGTCTGTTAAAATCCTTATAGAGTAATGATAAAAACGTCTGTCTCTTCCTGCATAGCAACTGTCTCGTCTCGTCTCGCAACCGTTATTAACTGTAAGTATCAGACGGTATTTACGTATAATGCCGTCGACCGTTTTCACTAATAATTTTTTTTTTCACGATTTGTGCGATTGTACGCCCACAATGTTTGTTTGTTTGTCAGGAGAGAACAGCTTACATGTGTCGTTTAGAGCCACAGACTACGTCCTTTACTGGAGTTCAGAGCCACAATTTGGATCCTCATCAGAGGGAGAACATCTGAATATTGGCCACCTCTCTGAAAGTAATAGCGACAGCCGAGTTTACTTTCAAAACTGCAGATTTAACATGCACGTAGACACGTAGATACATGTACACGGTGGTCTTTAGTGGTACGTTGGGATCGAACTGGCAAACTTCTGATCACAGCCCAGTGATTAAGGAGTTATCTTAAAGAAATAGGATTAACAAGTATTTATAACCCTGTTTCTTTACGCTATGTAGCCCCTTACTTGTTTAATACATCATCATTTTTACTCTCACCTGCGGCAAGTGCTTTGACCGCCAAAATGATTAACGTCAATTTGGTGCGGTCGACGACATAATGCGTAAGTACCTGTTAGACAAGAAAAAAAAAATAAGAATAAAGATAAAGCATGCCGAACGCAACGATTATAAAACACTTTCGAAACACAGAACTCTTTCTAGTGACTTATTTGGCGACTTATCCTCATCAAACTTGGCAAAATTTTGAGAATAACCTAGAAAGATTTATATATCTCAAGTAATGAAATTTTTCATAACCTTGTAAAAGAAAATTTGAACGTTATTCCAGCCGATTAAGTATAGAAAAATATAGATATTTCTACATGATGAATCAGCGATTATAAAACACTTTCGAAACACAGCACTCTTTCTAGTGACTTATTTGGCGACTTATCCTCATCAAACTTGGCAAAATTTTGAGAATAACCTAGAAAGATTTATATATCTGAAGTAATGAAATTTTTCATAACCTTGTAAAAGAAAATTTGAACGTTATTCCAGCCGATTAAGTATAGAAAAATATAGATATTTCTACATGATGAATCAGCAAAGTGAAAAATCACATCACTATATTAAATAATAGAATTAACATAATAGAATTAACAATAGAATTAACATCTGCCCTGTTTTACATGAGTATTTGTTAATTGAATGCACTTCCTTCTCCTTAAAAGACAACGAACATTTCAATTTTATTCATAAAACTATCAAATTTAAATCAAAATTACAGGAAAACCCTTTAAAAAATTCACCATCCATTATTTGTGATCAAAATTATTGTTACCTTAATGATCTACCGCCACAGTACAACAGACATACAATGTCACCTTTGAGCGTAACCCTTTCCCAATTTTCCCCCCTTTTTTGACGGCAGCTGGCTGTGCCAGCTGCCGTCAAAAAAGGGTCTCTAGATCTGTGGCACGCGATGAGCGTTTGGATTGTCCGCCATCTTGCTGGTAGTTAAATCGAGCGATGGCAACGGCTGCCCGTTTTTCAGCATTGGGCAATCTATCCAGCAGTTCTCGCATTCTTCCATTTTTCAGCAAATATCAGTGCTGTTAAGAATAATCGTGACCATTTTTTTACGGGAAATGACGTGCTAAAAAGTAAAGGATTCTCGTAGAGCTATGCCACCCGCAACTATTTTTATAGAAATCCAATCTATTGTTCGTGACTGGCAACTGTCAAAACGTCAGAGTTTGGTGTTCCCAGAGCGGGAACACTGCGCGCTAAAGGGTTAAGTCGTAGCTATACTGTATCAATAAAATAATTATCTTTTCCTTCTCTTAAAAAAAAAAAAAAAAAAAAAAAAAAATACTCCGAACCTCCGGGTTACTGCTTTGGTTATTGATAGAGAGGCGCAAAAGCAATCTCTTCGCTGCTCCGTTCCGTATTTGGTTACCATGGCAACTGAATCCAAGATGAAGAGGGGTGGGGGGTGTAGTGATGAACTGTTGCTCCAGCACCGAATGTCACTGTTGTGTCTAATATAAATGATCAGTGCTTCTGTCCTCCTCATATGGTCCAGTAAAGGTGAATTCGGTCTGAGAATGAGTCATTGATTATAAAGAGCTAGCATTCAAAAGGAGGTATTATGCGATTATGGTAAACGGAAAATACAGGGTGATTCATATTGAATGGGACAAAAATGAAGCAATACTTGTGAAGGCTGTAGTTGATTTGTTTTGATAAATCCAATCTATACCTTGAAACTACAATTATTCAAGTTCCTCTAGATGCTGTTTACGTGTTTATCCCCTCCGATAGCACGTCAAATGGCTATGGTGGTATTCCAGTTCTTCGCGGTAGAATATCCCCAATTAATAAGGCCGTTTAATGGAATATCGGTCGAAGGAATATACCGCTTACTGTAATAAATTTTCAACGTACCATATCGTAATATCGTGTTCACTAGCGTAATAGTCGCACTTTTTTTGGCAATTTTTCGTGGCGAAAGTCTAGGTGTGCCTATTATGCTGGGGAAGTCTACTACTTAATCTTGTAACTCTAAAGCTATTTTTTCTGTTTTCAGAACAGGGGGTGCGAATATTATGCGAGGGCGACTATTAAGCGAGTAAACGCGGTAATTAGTGAATGAGATACCGGATAATGAAATACCCCGCTTATTAGAATAAACTTTCTTGGAAAATTGCCAATTCCATTAACCGGTTTCGACCTCTGCTTTATACAGTGAGTCTCGGTAGTTCGAGTTTCCCATAAATTCGAGTTAGTGAAAAAAATCAGTTTAGCTCCCAAATAATGACCAGCGCATACAATATACGTGAAGGAATTATTTTTTCGCACCACAAAATTAAAATACCTAGCGCACCCGGAAGTCCCATCAGAAATCCTCCTCCCAAAGAAAACGATGTATTCTTCTAGATGATCTCACAGGCATTTTTGCGCAGTGTTGGCATGCTGCTTTGACGATGGCGCGATCTTGCTGCGCAGAGACGGGTCAACACACACACACACACAAAAAAAAAAAACAATTGACTATTATCTTCCGACTTAATTAACCTGTTCTAGTCATCCGTAACGTAATAATATGTAAATACATTTTTTATTTAAATATGCACTCAAATTACAAAAACTGTTTCATTTCCCTTTATTTGATTACTAAATTTTATAATTTCGATAATTCGAGTTTTCGATAGTTCGGGACAAGCCTGGTCCCGTCCACGTCGAATTATCGAGACTCTTTACTGTATTAGTTATCTACTGCTTCAGTTACTTCTTGGTCTTAAATTACGTGGTCTTCAGTTACCGCTTGCTCTAAAAGTCTTTGGAGGATTACAAAGACTTCTTCTTTATCAAAATCCCAGAGGAAAGAAATCGCAAGGAGTTAGTTTTGGGGAACTAGATCTCGTAGGCTAAGAAGGCAAAAGTAAGGTGCATTTTACATACAGCACAGATAGTTCAACAACAATGGTTACGGACAATTGTTCAGGTATTGATGTAGGTAGTTATGCCAGTGCGGCAACCGCCTGTCCGGTTTTCAAGCGTAAACAGAGCTTCATATTTTTGCGTTATTTGAAAGACTCTTAGAGGGTAAAAATTATTTAATTTAAAACAGATTTCTAGAGATTTCTTCGGTACGAGTAACCAACCTTGGGGATTTCAAGGTTTTCTTTAATGTTCGCTCCTCAATGCTACCTGCTATATCCTCTTATTTCGGAAGGGGTCCTGTCGAAGATTTGAAAAGAATAAGCCCTGATTTGTTTAACCCTTTAACGCGCAGTGTTCCCGCTATGGGAACATCAAACTCTGACGTTTTGACTGTTGCCAGTCACGAAGAATAGATTGGATTTCTATAAAAATAGTGGCGGGTGACCTAGCTCCACGAGAATCCTTTACTTTTTAGCATGTAATTTCCCGTAAAAAATGGTCACGATTATTTTTAACCGCACTGACATCTGCTGAAAAATAGAAGAATGTGAGAACAGCTGGATAGATTGCCCAGTGCTTAAAAAAGGGCAGCCGTTGCCATCGCTCGACTTAACTACCAGCAAGATGGCGGACGATCGAAACGTTCATCGTGTGCACACAGATCTAGAGACCCTTTTTTTGACGCAGCTGGCTGTGCCGCACAGCCAGTGCGCAACTGTTAATTATTTTTCATAGCTAATAATGCTATTTTGTAGGGGGGGGTAGGTTCGTTTTCAGCGCTATTTTAGCATTAAACTTTTTTTTTATTTTCTATTTTAAAAAAGCAAAAGCTTGATTGGAAATTAATCACATGTTGCTGCGGAATTACGGCAAAGCCACCAGAAAGCTATTAGTCTAAGGGAAGGTTGCAGAAGGTTGCTGCTTAAGGGAGTTGCTAAAAAGAGAACTTTTTAAGGGGTTGTAAACAGAGAGTAGAGATACACTACAGATCGCATCACCTTTCGAAACCGGTTGGAAAAGTGAGAAAAGGACGATCCATGAGACTTGACACGGAAATGAAGAGAGAGGCTAGAATTGTCCAATATCGCTCCATTTGGCGAGTGATAAATGTAAAACAACAATCGTAAGTTACTGTCAACAAACCCTCTTGGCGTAAAAAAAATCGCTAAGGCTTAGTGGATCTGTAAACATTGAAATACTCTTCATTTATAAAAAAGTATGTTTTAAAAATATGGAAGAAACCACTCTCCTGTGAAATGTTATTCCAGAACCTTTCACCGGGTCCTGATTATCGCAGGGACTAGAGGGGCATATGCCCCAGGGCCTCCGATTTTGAGGGGCCCCCTAAATTATTACAGTATGTGAATTTATTTTAATGGTTTCCCTCCCCCCAATGTAGATAATGCCTATTTTTTTTTCAGATATGAATTTACAAGTTACAAATAGTCAAATATTTTTCTTCATTCTGCCTCTCCATGGAAAAAATATCACAGCAGATTGACGATTTCTGCAAAAAGAGGTCGTAATTAGATTTAAAGTGATTGCGTGGTAAGTTGTCGGACCCATTGAAGTTTTTTAAGTGGCTACCCAGCGAGAATGGGGCACCCATGAAGAGGAATTTGCCGATTATGATTATTAATATTACGAAAAAGTCAGGCTTTTAGTTGTATTTTTTAAGTCTTCATCTTATAACAAAGCTTATTTCATAATGCTGATGTTTCATATGTTTATTATGTTCATAAACATTCTCGTTTATCTAGTATTAGTATATTTCATGCTGGATATATTTAATCATGACAAAGATTTGTATGCGAACACATAAAAAATGCATAAAGTAGTTGTCAGACACAGTAACAACATGTAATGGGCCCCATTCAGATTTCTGCCTCAGGCCCAGGTTTTTCATAATCGGGCCCTGCCTTTCGCAAATCGTAAGTTACATCTTCAGGCAGAGCAGCTATGAACTGTTTTCCTTAAAAATAGAACGATGAAAGCGGAAAATAGCGCGCTGGCCAAAAATGCTCCATTATGAGCGTGAGCTCTTGTAACAAGTCAGCTGCTGTGGACAAGTGCCATATCTATACCTTATGTTGGCTCTATGGTTCTAACACGTATTCGCGTTGCATCTAGAGAAAACCGACCAGAGCCCCCAGGCCGTTCGAACGATAGCCCATGTGGTAGGCCAGAACCCCACAATCCAACCATTTACCGATATTCAGTGTTTTATACATTAGTGGCAAATTAGTCACATGGCAGGGTTTGTTTTCTGAACTATAAATATGAAAACATCCGATAAATCCACTGGTTCATGTTAAAATAAAAAAATATATTCCAATTGCTTAGAAGTTTTACAACCGATTATCTTCACTGTGCACAATTGAACATCTATAACTTTGTTTTAAAATCTCTCCGCTTTTTCCTGCCTATTTTAATAAATATGAAATCCCCTTTCACATGTAACAGGAACTGTGCGAAAAAGTTGGGGCAGAATTTTACAACAAAAGTAAATATCTTTAATAATTAAAGTTTTCAGCGGAAAAATTTTATTTTAAAATCCCGCTTACTCGGTATCAGCATAACAAGTGAAGCTTTTCAGAATGGGAGCAAAAATCGTTAGCTGCTAATAAGTAAATTAGTTGAGCATCAAAGACGGAAAAAAAAATAATAATGCTTCATCTCCGAGAATTGATTAAATTTCTTCGTTGAGGGATTGTCCGCATATTGAAGTTTTGTTCTAACTTTGGTGGTTAAATATTGATTTTTATTACTTTCACAGGAAAATATTTAAAGGAAGAAAAGGGAAACAATATTTTGGATCGTAAGCTTTGTAGTTGTCAGAAAACACTCGAGGCTTATAAATAACACACCACTTTCAAAAACGGATGCCCATTAAAAGCCAAAATAAAATTTATTTGGGTTATCTATCAGAGAAGTACACACGGTCAATTAAAAAAATAAAAAGTGTGCGCGTGTAATTTTTATGCGCGGTTGAAGTAAAACTTCTTTGACGTTTGCGACACATATCACTGAAAGGATTAAACTTTAACTTAAAACAAATATCATATCTTATAAATAAAAATGAAATTCTGTTTGTTTGTTTGTTTATTTGTTTGTTTGTTTGTTTGTTTGTTTGTTTGTTTGTGGATTTGATTCGTATACAAATCCACAAAAATGGACCTATCGGCCTGAAATTTAGCACAGATATGTAAAATAATATAGAATAAATCACAGTCCACTTTAAAACTTTGAAAGTCCACCCGTTCCCGGAATTTAAGAGATTTTTTATGCTCTTCACGCAAAAATCTTTCCGTAATTGTAACCCCTGTAGTGAAAAAAGTGTGAAATAAGGATCGTGGTTGCCATGTGTGGCGATTTTGCCGAATAAAATGTCGTTCGTATACAAATCCACAAAAATGGACCTATCGGCCTGAAATTTAGCACAGATATGTAAAATAATATAGAATAAATCGTAGTCCACTTTAAAACTTTGAAAGCCCACCCGTTCCCGGAATTTAAGAGGTTTTTTATGCTCTTCACGCAAAAATCTTTCCGTAATTGTAACCCCTGTAGTGAAAAAAGTGTGAAATAAGGATCGTGGTTGCCATGTGTGGCGATTTTGCCGAATAAAATGTTTTAAATTCTCAAAGTAAAAATAAAAGAATAATAATGATTTTTTTTTTTGTTAGTTTATATTCGTAAGGTTATTTTTTTTTTTTAATTATAATATCGTGTGCATGGGAAATCAGAGGAGGAATGTAATGCTTTACACGCAAAACAATAAGAATTGAAGGTTTCCGAGGCTAATGTGTAAATTTTTTTAGTTTGGCGAAAAAATAAAATGGCTGAAATATGGATTTTGAGTAAGTGAGTTCTAGCGGTTGGCACAGTTTTCGACTTTGCGCAATTTATTGAGAGCTTAAGGAAATAGATTTTTGAAAACAAGTGCAAAGGTTTTATTAGAATACAGCGTTAAATTTTAATGATCCGTGAAGAAATAATGCAGTTATTAAGGGATTTCAAGCGATCTAACTTCAGAATTCTCGCCAATTGAGTACATTGATTTAAATTGGGGGAATTCCGCCAAATTTCAGAAAATTGAAATCTTCTCATTTAGTACATCGGAGTAACGATGAATAAAACACATTATAGTTGATAATTTAAAAAAAAATCGGCTTTATTAAGGAATTCCAATTTTCAAATAAATGCGTGTTACTCTTTGGCGGTCGAACCATTTCCCATATTGATTGCTGCTAATTCAATGCTTCGAATGATTCCCTGAAAAAACTCTTGCAAAATGGCGTATGTTGGCACTTTGGCGAGGCTTAGATTTGAAACTGGATTTTATTTGAGACTGGTATATATAATAACACTGGTGCCGATAAAAATGAATGTTGGTATGTGTTTATGAGGTTGAAAAACTCCAGCACCGTTGAGCACCGTTGCACGATGAAATTTGGTTCACCTAAGTCTTTTATGATGGAGAAGGTTTTTATGCTATTCCTTAACTTGCCACTTGGTGCCGCAGCACAACGTTGAATTCTATTCCGTTTAGCCGTTTGCTATGCGAATATCGTCCAACCGATTTCGATGAAATTTGGTACACGCGAATATTAGAACACGGAGAATATTTTTCACTATCCATTTTGCTGTAACTTGCCGCTAAATTGCGCTGCAAAGCATCAACGTCTATACCGTTCGACCGATTGGCATAAAATTTTTTATACTTACACATTTGAGCACGAAGAATATATTCTAACTGCGTTCCTTTTGATGTTACTCACCACTAGATGACACTGCAATGCATTATTATTTTAACTCGCCACTAGATGACGCTGCAGCAGGCCAAATTCTTGACCATTCAAACGGTCGCTATGAAAATCAGTATACATAGCTATTTGAACAATGAGAATATTTTGGTGTTATCCATTTTGCTATAACTCGCCACTTGACTGCGCTGTAGCAAATAATTACTTTAATTAACTACTAGATGGCCCTGCAGTGTATCACTTCTTGACTGTGCAAATGATCGTTATGAAAATTGGTATGCATAGATAGTTGAACACGGTCGCTATGAAAATCAGTATACATAGCTATTTGAACAATGCGAATATTTTGGCGTTATCCATTTTGCTATAACTAGCCACTTGACGGTGCTGTAGCAAATCATTACTTTATTGAACCACTGGATGGCCCTGCAGTGTATCACTTCTTGACTGTGCAAATGATCGCTATGAAAATAGGCATACATAGATATTTGAACACGGGGAAGAGTTTGGCGCTATCCATTTTCCTATAACTTGCCACTAGATGTCGCGTCAACACATGAACTTCAGGACTGTCCAGCCGATAGTCATGAAAATTCGTATACATCGATATCTGAATGCGAAAAATATTTTCGCCGTATCCGTTTTGCTAAAACTCGCCACTAGATTGCGCTACGCCGCGTGGCCTTCTGCACCGTACGAATGATTGCCTTGCAATTCGGTATGCATGATTATTGGAAACAATATAACGCGATATCCACTTTGCTATATCTGTTTATTACAATGAATAGTAATCACCACAAATCGTAATATCAAAAAGTCCATTCATTCCCGTGCGAAGAACGGGTACTTAAGCTAGTTATAATATAATTATATTTATTATTCATGTACTTCACAAAGATTATATAAATGTTATATTCATATTATTCATTGGAAATAGGTACTTGAATGTCATCATAACTTTTTATGTATGATATTATAGGTTTGAAGTAACTATAATGCGAAACATAAATTTTATTTTCTAAATTTGCTAATTTTCTTGAGAATACAGCATCTATCGTTGTACCGAAACGCGTTGTTGATTGAAGTCGAGAAGTAGATCAAATTTTTCTTTAAAAAAATCAACTAACGGCTCAGATTCTTGAGAGCGAAAATTAACATTAAAATCTCCAGTAAGAATCATCAGTAGTTCATGATAATTACTCAGAATCCAGGAAGTGTCCATGTTGTAGTATTATTCTTTAACTGTTTTCTTATACTATTGTTCCGTCTGGAGTCATGGATTCTATGAATGAATGGTTTGAATGGGAGGAATGTCCATAGTCTAGTATTATACTTTAACTGTGTTCTTTAACTGATCTTTTCCTCTGTTTGTTGGGTTCGAATGCAGGCAGTGTAAATTTTTTTGTGTTTTTCTATCACAGTGTTCTTAAGCGTTGGTTTCGAATTATTATTCTGTATCCGTGTTTTTAAACTGCAGGTTGTGTCTATTGTTTGGGATTGATTGCAGCCAGGGTCCGTTTCTTTGTGCTTTTCCAAAACCATGTATATTATTCAACTAAAAATAAGGATTATCGAGAACCTCCTGCGAGGTTAGGATTACATGTAAAATATTATGTCTGATGTACCTTCAAAACGCTTATTGATCTATAAAATAAAGATTGATGCCTCAAAGATACGGCTCTTGACTCTTTTCTCGCCGTTTCTTTCCCTAACAGGTTCCGCGTATTTTTACAGGATGAAGTCGTCGAAAGCAGCCGAGCAGTCGAAATAGATAGGTTTTTCTGTGGTTCTTCTTTTTCAGAGTCAGCGTGGTGTATACGACATATACGTCACTTCCTTTACTGAGAGTTACTTCCGTCAGAAAAAAAATCTGAGTTACTCCCTAGTTGCGCCTAAAGAAGTTTTACTTCAAAAAATTAATGAACGGGACTTGGCTCTATTGAATAATTTTTTTTTTATTTAAGGATTTTTTTTTCATCATAACATAGTTTTAAAAAAATAGTCAAATAATATTGCATTTAAAAATGTTAAATTCGAATTTTCTTTTAAAATGTTGAGAAATTAAAAAAAAAATTTCTTCTTTTATTTTTCAAGTTTTTGTTACCAAAATTTTTTGTTATGCTAATAGTATGCTTTGAAAAAGTTAAGAATGGTTTTTCTTTTAATGAGTTTGTTTTTAGGGGAAAATATTAAGTTTATATTAACATAAAAATGTAGAAAAAAAAAAACGTTTTTTCTCTAACTTCTTGATTTTTAATACTCTATTTTCTCAAGATACAGCAAAATCCACCCTTAATTCTATTAAGTCAATCATATGGAATACGCACACTCACAAAATGTCTAAAATGAACATGTCTTGAAGTTTTAGTACTTTTTTTTTTTTTTTGAAAAAGTTAAAACAGAGAAACGCAGTTTAAAAACGTTGTATTTAAAAGGCTGAGTGCAGTTAAAATATTTAGAATCCTTTTTCTCTACACTTACAGTAATCAAATCCTTTCAAAATTTTCGTAAATGTCACTATACTTTTGGGTAAATTTCTCAGCATGAGGCTTTGCCTTATTAAATAGTTACCTCACCCCATGCTGACATTAATTTCTTAGATGGCCGCCAATTGCATTTGAAAGGGTTTTTTTTTAAGAAAATTTATTGATTAAAATGCTATGTTGAAGTACATTTATTCAATGTTCACTATATTATATACTTTATGTTAAACTGTTATGAAGATTAAAGTTAAATGCTTTTAAAACTTATGAAGCTTTATGACAATAAAGTCAAGCCTAAATAGAATAAACGGAATGAGTAAACTCAAAATGAAGTTTTTTTCCACTCTGTTACAAAGTTTAACTTAAATTATGTTTTGAATTTTATCAGTCAAGACATACATACATGCGTACATTCACATACATACTTAAGAAAGCTATACATATATTGCTAAAGTCTAGCAACAAAGAGCACAATAGATTTTTATTTGTAAAATAATAATCTTTGTTTTTCTTAGTCATGGAAAAAGGTACTGTCTGGGTTGAACGTAAGTAAGAGAGTGGAACTATATTAAGAAATTATTACAAGAATTTTATTTTTATTTAAATATTACGGCACATTGACACTTCTTACCTGCATAGTTATGCGTATGAGCTCTAAAATGGTTGTTCAACTATTTCTAAATGTCTGGTAACAGAGTGGACAATTTTCATTTTCCCTACTAAACAAAATAATAATGAATAAATTTTTGTTACTTGCAATAGAAAAGGTGTATGAATTGAGATACATTTTATTAGCAGAACTAGTTTTCTAGCTAATAATTAATCAAAGTTGTAAGAAAAATGAGTTGTTTTAAAACACACATTGAACAGGAAAACATTTACATTTCCCCTGTTCAATGAAGTTTTTTTTTTTTTTTTTAAAGTATGATACATGTAAAGCGTACTTTGAGCAACAGCTATTTATGGTTTTAATGCGTTGGGAAATGTTTGTAAATAAACTATAAATATTATGTGCACTATTTTCAATAGAAGGAGTAAAAATCTACAAGGTAGTCGAGTAGGCTTAATGAAATATCGGTTAAGCGTGTATTCCGCTAAATGTAATAAATTTTCAGTGTGCCAAACCGCAGTAATTTGCTAATGTGATCCCGTAGAATACCCGTAGAACTATAAATATTATTTGCACTATTTTCAATAGAAGGAGTAAAAATCTACAAGGTAGTCGAGTAGGCTTAATGAAATATCGGTTAAACGTGTATTCCGCTAAATGTAATAAATTTTCAGTGTGCCAAACCGCAGTAATTTTCTAATGTGATCCCGTAGAATACCCGTAGAACTATAAATATTATCTGCACTATTTTCAATAGAAGGAGTAAAAATCTACAAGGTAGTCGAGTAGGCTTAATGAAATATCGGTTAAACGTGTATTCCGCTAAATGTAATAAATTTTCAGTGTGCCAAACCGCAGTAATTTGCTAATGTGATCCCGTAGAATACCCGTAGAACTATAAATATTATCTGCACTATTTTCAATAGAAAGAGTAAAAATCTACAAGGTAGTCGAGTAGGCTTAATGAAATATCGGTTAAACGTGTATTCCGCTAAATGTAATAAATTTTCAGTGTGCCAAACCGCAGTAATTTGCTAATGTGATCCCGTAGAATACCCGTAGAACTATAAATATTATCTGCACTATTTTCAATAGAAAGAGTAAAAATCTACAAGGTAGTCGAGTAGGCTTAATGAAATATCGGTTAAACGTGTATTCCGCTAAATGTAATAAATTTTCAGTGTGCCAAACCGCAGTAATTTGCTAATGTGATCCCGTAGAATACCCGTAGAACTATAAATATTATCTGCACTATTTTCAATAGAAGGAGTAAAAATCTACAAGGTAGTCGAGTAGGCTTAATGAAATATCGGTTAAACGTGTATTCCGCTAAATGTAATAAATTTTCAGTGTGCCAAACCGCAGTAATTTGCTAATGTGATCCCGTAGAATACCGTAGAACTATAAATATTATCTGCACTATTTTCAATAGAAAGAGTAAAAATCTACAAGGTAGTCGAGTAGGCTTAATGAAATATCGGTTAAATGTGTATTCCGCTAAATGTAATAAATTTTCAGTGTGCCAAACCGCAGTAATTTGCTAATGTGATCCCGTAGAATACCCGTAGAACTATAAATATTATCTGCACTATTTTCAATAGAAAGAGTAAAAACCTACAAGGTAGTCGAGTAGGCTTAATGAAATATCGGTTAAACGTGTATTCCGCTAAATGTAATAAATTTTCAGTGTGCCAAACCGCAGTAATTTGCTAATGTGATCCCGTAGAATAAACGTAGAACTATAAATATTATCTGCACTATTTTCAATAGAAAGAGTAAAAATCTACAAGGTAGTCGAGTAGGCTTAATGAAATATCGGTTAAACGTGTATTCCGCTAAATGTAATAAATTTTCAGTGTGCCAAACCGCAGTAATTTGCTAATGTGATCCCGTAGAATACCCGTAGAACTATAAATATTATCTGCACTATTTTCAATAGAAAGAGTAAAAATCTACAAGGTAGTCGAGTAGGCTTAATGAAATATCGGTTAAACGTGTATTCCGCTAAATGTAATAAATTTTCAGTGTGCCAAACCGCAGTAATTTGATAATGTGATCCCGTAGAATGGAATATCCCGCACATTTTTTTTTTTTGGGGGGGGGGGGATCAATAATTAAAGCAGGGACAGGAAAGGAATTCCTTTTGAACTTAAAGTACTAAAAATACAGGGTTGTCCAAAAAGCCATGTTACCACTTACATTGTAGTACATAATTTTTAGTGCTGTCTGACCACGTTTCGCGTGGAATATTGGCAAGTTGCCAGTAAAGTTGAATAGAAATGAACCAAGGCATGTCTGATTAAAACTATAACTCCACACAAATAATAGACTCGTCTGTTTCCGCCACCAAACCGGATGTTTACATTTGTATCTGAGCGGCATGATCGATCAGTACCTACAGAAATGTGTGAAAGAGCTGTCACCTGCATGGTGCGAAGACGTTAGAATTTCGTTTAGAACCAAAGTGTATAGGTTAAAGGAACTTATTAGGTTGAGGTCAATTTGATATTATGTTTTTATGTTATAATTTTAGAATACACATCTCTCCCATTTAAGTATTAGCATATAACCCTGTATATGCCCCCTTTTTTTTCGAACAAATATCAGCTTAATTACCATTCACTTCTTCCGAATGCATCTAGCATTTTCTTTCACTGATGCATCATTTATATAATGCAAAAATCGAATAATTACATATGTAATGAGAACAGAATTTGAAAAATGGGAAATTAGCATAAGTAAGAGGATAGAAAAACAACATCTCCGAAAATTATATAATGGAAAGGGCACGGAAAGAGACGATTCTTGATCATTAGTAAATTTTTTGAGAGAAAACTATCTGTGCTTTCAGTTAATAAAATAAAAGGATTTTCTTATTTGATAAAATAATCTTCCAAAAAAAATTAAGAATCTTTTTTTTTTCATTCGGTTTCTTTTTTTGTTTGTTTGTTAGAAGAATTTGCTTTGCTTTTATTCTCAAATTAGTAAAAGTGCCGAAACCAAGTCGTCAAGGGGCAAAAATGTATTCTAAATATTTATTCGTCACAAAGAGATATCTTAATTGATAAGATGTCACGTACGCTAAGAGAAAACATTCGGTCATATAACAAAAGTTTTTTTTTTAAATTGCGTGTATGTGTGTTGAAATAAAACATTTTTATGAGTACAGGTTTTTACTTGTTGATAAGTATCCGAATAACAGTGTTAGGTGTATGCACAAATTGAGTTCTATGCACAAATTCAGTTCTTCTAGAGACCCTTTTTTTTTGACGACAGCTGGCTGTGCGGCACAGCCAGCTGTCGTCAAAAAGGGGTCTCTAGATCTGTGGCACGCGATGAACTTTTCGATCGTCCGCCAACTTGCTGGCAGTTAAGTCGAGCGATGGCAACGGCTGCCCTTTTTTTCAGCATTGGGCCATCTATCCAGCTGTTCTCGCGTTCTTCCATTTTTCAGCAGATGTCAGTGCTGTTAAAAATAATGTGACAATTTTTTTTACGGGAAATGATGTGCTAAAAAGTAAGGGATTCTCGCGGAGCTATGTCGCCCGACACTATTTTTACAGAAATCAAATCTATTTTTCGTGACTGGAAACAGTCAAAACGCCAGAGTTTGGTGTTCCCAGAGCGGGAGCACTGCGCGTTAAAGGGTTGAACGCATTTCATTTGAAACGAAAATACGATACTTCAATAACACTAAGGTGAGATATCGCCAAGCTCAGTTCAGTTTGGCGAAATTTGATGATATTTCACCAAAAGTTACAAATCTTCGTTTTAGAAGGGGCGATTCTGGGCATCGTTCAAAAAATAACTGACCGTGGTCTTTAACATCTTAAAAGTACTTTGGATGACACTGTAAGACTACCCGTTCCTTTGTAATCATAAAAAGATGTGCACAACCATACAACAATGTTAAGTGCAAAATTTCAACATTCTATCAGTAATCGTTTTTGAATTATACAAGATATATTACATACATTCATTTAAAGTGAAATACATAATTCATTAACATTGAATACTTCGATTCTAAAGCCAGAAACATTTGCTATTTCGGCATCAGAAACGATTTCACCCTTCCCTCTAATGCAGGTATTCATGAGTAGTGTTAGTGTGGTATTAAATAATAATTGAGCAAAATAATGCTAAGCAAATAATTTAAAAGTTACATCTATGTTTTGATTCCTTTGTATTTCGACTTCAAATGTGTAGTCGGCTCCCAAACTGCTGTTTGATAGTTGATGCGGCCCTCTTCCTGAAAAGTTTGGAGATTGCACCAAGCAAAACCTTGATGGCTATCTGGTGAAAAGAACGTTTTGGCCCTTCATTCCGTTTGCGTACAAATTTTTAAAAATCGCATCTTAAATGTCACCTTGGCCACAAAAGAATTGAGCTTCTAAAATTTCACGTCTGTATTTCCAAAATATTCGGCTGAGCATTGATGAGTCAGTCAATCAGGACATCTTCCTTCATATTTAGATATCGCCAAACTGGGCTCTCACTTGTAGGCTTATTTCTCGCACTAAATTTGGATACATTTCTCCAAAAGTCGCCAGACTTGGCGACAATCGTCGAGACTTTGTCTATAGCCCAAACAATGACTGTCCATGAACTTTAATGTATCGAAAGTCTTTTGGGTGACGCTATAAATAAATGACCTAGTGGATTATAGGATTGTATTCCAGAAAAAAGGTGCACTACTAAATAGTCGTAAGTATAAAATTTCAATATTCCATGGCTTATCGTTTTTGAGTAGTACCCAGTAATCTACCTAAGTAAACCTACTCTGAGTTTACTTTCAGTTCTAACCATCCTTTCTGCGTAGGTATTAGAACTTTTTTTGTAACTGAAAAAGGGTGGACACCCGAAAGGTTCGGCTTGCTAAGAACTATTTTTTTTTTCTGTGTGTTATTAAGTTTTTAAGTTACTATAAGTTGTATCCCTTGGAAATGTATAAGGGCTGTGTTCGCATTTCCCTGCATTATAACTCTTTCTGCAGAGAAAGGAGTTTTACAGGCAAAGGAAAATTTAATGAAGCACCTCCACAGTAAACTTTCGCAATACAATTGAATTGTAAATGCCTTAATTACTCTTTTCATTTCTATGTCTATGATCAAAAACCAAAAGAAGTAGAAAGAGCAAAGTTCTGGCAGAAATTGATATAATTCGGATTAAAGCCACAGTTTGCGTCTCATTGCATTATAACTCTTTCAGCAATAAAAGGAGTTATAGAGGTAAAGAAAAGTTCATGAGGCACAATTCCGAACATTTTTGCATTGCAGTTGCATTTGAAATGCACTATTCACTCTTGCAGAAAAAGTTGTTTTAGAGGCAAGAAAATTTTAAGAAGCATTTTCAGTGGCTTTGAAGATAAAACCCATTGATTAATTAAGAAAGTGCTATTATTGGTTGAGGTTAAAGTTTTATGTCTATAAACGTCTAAATATTATCAAACATCAAAAGACGAGTTCTTGCTTTTGACAAGCGATAAGTATCAGTTAACATCATTCGGAATGTAAAGTCACTGTTTGCATTTCACCGCATCTTTCTGTAGGAAAAGGAATTTTAGTTACAAAGAAAATTGGATGAAGTTTTTCCACGGAATATTTTTTTCAAAGTTATTGCATTTGAAATGCATTAATCATTCTTTGTTATTTACTGCAATATCACCTTGTATGCAAAAACAAAGGGTGTTTTGCAGATAGGAAAATTTCATGAATCACCTTTAGTGGATGAAAGGATAAAACGAATGGATTGATCAAAACAATGCTGTTGATTGAGACCAGTGAGGATCGAATGGGGAGGAGGTACCCATAGTGGATTGGAGCGTTTTTGCTCCCTTCATTTTGCACCCGGTAGGCAGTATTGTTGCCAGTAGCGGATCCAGAAATTTTTTGAAAGACGCTGAACGCTGAAAAACGCTTATTTCACCCAAACAAAATATGTATAATAAAGTAAAATTTTAGTCTAAACTAATTTTAAAAATTTTGGGAGGAGCTAAGTTATAAAAAAAGATCAGTTTACCTACTTAAAGTATAAAGCAGGATGTTGCCCTTTAGCAATCTCTTTGGGGGTGAAGCCCCTTAGCCCTCCCCTGGATATGCTACTGATTACGGCTAAGAAGCAGCAATCAAAAACCAGGAAACCAGCCCATTCAACGTAGCCAGGGAATGGGCTATAAGGGACCTGGACCACCCGAAATTTTGGATTTCTGTTAATTGGATGTCAATCAAGCATTTTGTGAGAAATTCTACCTTATTCACCTTTTGGGCACCCCCTCCCCCGAAATTATTTGTCCCTACGCCCCTGTCAAGAGCTATCAATCACTGAGATACCATTATTGGGGTAAAAATATCCTAAAGAAAGTAGATTCCCTTACATAGTACTACATAAAATGAATTTTATTTAAAGATGAGTAAATATAAATTGAATAAAGTTTTAATTCCAAAACTGTGGTTTTATATATTGACTACTTTAATTATAATCCAAATACAAAATGCATATCCAATGAAATACAATGGCTTTGAATTGCATTTTATTTTCACATTTCATCTAAATTTTAAATTTAAACACAGCCACGTTTAATCATGAGATGAAATAAATATTTAAATTTGAATAGTGAATTCGAAGTTAACTATTTAGATTTTTTTCTCTCGTGATTTTGACGATTTTAATTACTTATGGATAAAAACGTTAACGAGCATTACATAATCTATTAAAGTACATTTCTCACAAAGAATGTATGTGCTTGGAAATAAAGTATTTGTTATTTTCAGAATGTATTGATATAACCCATTATTAGGAGCAGTATTTCATTTGTAAATATAAAATTTGTATGTATGGAAATCCAGAAAACATAATTAGATATTTAATAATATTATTTCTTAACTAAAGTGGTAGGTAAGACTGAATCTGGTGCTATTGAGAATAAATATTGGTTGACATGTTATTTGCACAGTTTCCAAATTAAGAGATACCAACCAATTTTATCTGCAGTCATTTGAAAAGTATAAATTTTTATATTATACAGTGAAAAGTAGCTATTGCGATATTCGATACAACGATAATCCCTATATAACATTTAAACTTTGCGGTCCCTCGGAATTCTAATACAATATTTTTATATCTACAGGATGTCCCTAAAAAGTGGTAGCACACTTTAATTCTTTATCTATTAGAGATAAATTGAAAAAATGCTCAAAATAAGGTAGGGAAAAAAATTAATAAAAAGACTCCGTTAAGAAAAAATTCCTGTCATTAATTAAAAAAAAACACTTTTTAAATTTATGTACTACTACCCGTACAAAAAAAAATCCCAATTAGTAATATGTGCCCCATACGTTGATGAGGTGATGTGCAAAATTTAAGAATTATATCCTAAACAGTGTCAGATATATGAAGATAAACATTTTCTGAGTTAAACCACTTTTCAACGGCTTTTGATTGGGAAAAAATCACACCGTAGGATCAAGTTTCAGGGGTCGTACAGGCATTACGAAAGAATTTTTTTTTACTCAAGCATTAAACAATTTACATTCAAATTCAAGTATAGTACCTGACCGTCTTTGTTTAAGGATATCTGAGACATTTTATGATGAAAGACTGAAATTTTATTCATCACCTACTACGGAGCACATTTTACTGATTGAGGATTTTTTTTTTTTGTACGGGGGTCGTATAGAAATTTAAAAAGTGGAACTTTTTGAAAATTAATAAGAAAATTATTTTTTCTTCATGCTGTCTTTTTTCCTACTTTATTTGGAACATTTTTTTTTCAAATAAAGTTTGCTGATTTATCTCTAATAGATTAAGAATTAAAGCGTGTTACCACCTTTTTGGGACACCCTGTATAAACTTCTAGATAGGATCAAAAATCGAAAGATTGTAAAACGACATTTTGATTTTGACAGGGGATTTAAAAGTATTGGTTAATATCATTCGGTATGTAAATCCTCTGTTTGCATTTCACTGCATCATAACTCTTTCGGCAGAAAAAGAAGTTTTACAGGTAAAGGAAAGTTCGTGATGCATTTCTACGCAATCGAGAAATAACATTACCCTTTGACGTGAAGTGGTTGCACCACCGTGAAACCACTTTATTTCACTGCTAGTCGCAAAAAAAATATGATTAAATGAATCCGATGCTGAAAAAGTGCATCCGTAGCCATCTGTGATGCAGTTTATCACGTATTTATAATTAGTTTTGATTTTCCTCTCCCTATTCTAAATTTAATATTCTTTGCCATTTTTAATGTCCCATCTCTATCGGTTACACTATTTTAATTCTGTTTCTTAAATTACTTTGGTTTAAACTTTCGCAATGTACTTAGCAGGCGTCTTTCTGTGCGATAATTCCTCTATTTTCATCCCGATCCCACGGGGTTTCACTAATATTTCTTAGGTTACCATTTCTCTTTGACTCTCCCCCCTTGGCGGCCCACATTTAATTTTGGTAAACTTGCATTAACGCTTAAGGATCTTCTCATTTTTTTTTCAATCTGGCGATTTATTTGGCGGCCGTTCTTTCTAGCTCTCAATTCTATCGCCAGGTTGGCTTTCTGTGTCCTTGCACTTTTCCTATCACTTATCACTTTATGATGTTTCAATAAAACTACATTGGAAGCCTATACTGATTGGTTTTTCATCTTAAAGTGCGGCGTTCCAGGTATTGCATATGTAATGTTTACCAGCTATGCGATCCACACAAGCTCTACAAAATCTTTATCTTCACCGCCCAACTTCCTCACACCATCGATTCAGCTGGCTGCGCGGCCGCACAGCCGGCTGTGTCAGAAAACTTCTTTAGCTGTTGGGTGCTGGGTGGACGATTCGGTCACCAGCATTGTTGTTGTTAGTTACATGGATCGATGACGACGGTTGCACTTTTTCAGCATTGGGCAGTCTATCCGGTTGGTCTTCTATATTGATACGTAAATGCTTGAGCTTCAAAGGGTTAATAACGCTTTACAATTTATTGCATTATGACCTATTGTATGCAGGAAAAGCTCTTTTACAGATAAAAAAATTTCATGAAGTATCTTCAGTAGATCTGAGGATTAAACACCAGAAATTAAGACAATCCTGTTATCAATTGACATTAAAAATTATGTCTATCAACGTCCATAGATAAAATAAAAAATCTAAAGACAGAAAAAAAAATATTCTTGCTTTTGACGGGTGATGTAAACTAATTATTTAATAACACTCGAAATATAAAGCCTCCATTCGAATTTCACTGCATTGTAACTCTTTCTGTAGCGAAAAAAAAGTTTCCTTGGAAAGAAATGTTCTCAAAGAACAGTTATAATGATTGATGCAATGATTACAATGTTACTCTAAACGCTTCATAAATCTAAAAGTGAAATAAATACTCTATGATGTATGAAAGGTATTGCAGAAGTAATAGACTCTAGAAATTTCGAATACTGGTTGAGCATTTTTTGAAAATGTTTTTGATATTTACTATTTTCGATTAGACTTATAAAACGTTAAAATATCTTCGCTAAACTCACAGTTTTCCCGTAATATATTTTTCGACAAAGGATTATCCCACTACATAGTTACGCTGATCTCTGACTCACTGATTCTGTTACAATCCCTGGCAACCACTCCAAGATAAAAAAAATTAACACCATTACCCCAAAAAGAGTAAAAAGTTAAACATAAAAAGCGTAATAACATCTACACCGTTCGAGCCGCTTGAAAATTTATTTAATTATGCATAAAAATATAGAAAACAATCCGCGCTACTTTAAAAATCTAAAAATGTACCCATTCCCTAATTTTTAAGTGTTTTTTTCCATTCCAGGGGCTCCATTTTATTTCCAAATGCAAAAAAAAAATATTTTCGTGACAAAATGAGCTGTCACAATCAACATGACGTCTTATTGAAGTCACGGTCTTCATTGTTTGAAAGGAAAGTTGCGATTCCAATTTGTTTAAAATAATTTTTCCAGATTACATAGCTTAATTTTTTTCACAAATAAAATGACATCGCCTGCACGAAGCACTGATATAAGAGAGGCTGTGTACACAAAACGAAATCGTTCGGATGCGAAAAGTTTTAGCACGTTTACAGAAGAGCATGAAATTCGATTTCGGTACAAAATTGAATATGAAGTTATTTATCTTAGGTTGGAGAAGATAAAATACATTGAGTGTAGACATATTTTCGTCAAATGTTTTTCTAGCGCCCGTTGTAGTTGCATTCACAATGGGCTTTTCTCTCTCTCTCTCTCTCTCTCTCTCTCTCTCTCTCACACACACACACACACACACACACACACACACACACACACAGCAGTGTTGTAAAGCGCAGTTCTGCGAGACCTTCTGGTAAATATTTTCAAAGAGTTCTCTGAATTAATAAAATATTATTGTTATTAATAGAGTGCTTTTAATTAATTTCAAACCTTGTGTGTTGTAAAGCGCAGTTCTGCGAGACCTTCTGGTAAATATTTTCAAATAGTTCTCTGAATAAATAAAATATTATTGTTATTAATAGAGTGCTTTTAATTAATTTCAAACCTTGAGAATGTCTCCACAATTTAAAAAAATCGTTTCTTTTTCAATTTACGCAGTGCATTTCATGCCTCATGGTTGCCATGTTTGGCGATTTTTCGGATGCGTAAGTTACGAATTACCCTGGGTAGCCACAGATCTAGAGACCCTTTTTTGACACAGCTGGCTGTTCTCGCGCACAGCCAGCTGCGTCAAAAAAGGGTCTCTAAATATGTGGCACGCGATGAACGTTTCGATCGTCCGCCATCTTGCTGGTAGTTAAGTCGAGCGATGGCAACGGCTGCCCTTTTTTCAGCATTGGGAAAGGGTTGCGCCTCAAAGGGTTAAATTTTGTCGCAGTCATTATGAGACACCCTGTATGCTTGTTTATTTTTCACCAAATCAGAAGAATAGCACAGCCAACAGCTTCTTTCATCTCCATATCAGCATAATTAACAGTTGCTTATTCCGAATGCATCTCTCATTCGTTTGCACTGGAGCGCCATTTATTGAATGCAAAAGCGAGTAATTACACACATAATGAGAAGAACCAAAAAAAAAAAAATATGGAAATGGAAAATTAGCATAAAGAGAAAATTCTCTTTTCTGAAATTATATAATAAAAAGAAGGGGTGGGTGAGGGGGGAATAAGATGACTGTCTGATCATTAGTAATCTTTTGAAAGAAAAATTATCCATGCTTACGGATAATAAAATAAAGTATTTAAATGAAATAAAACTTCAAAAGATAAAAATCTGTTTTATTTGATTCATTTTTTTTTCGAAGCAAAAAAAAAAGAAAAAATTTCGTTTCAAATTAGTTAAAAGTGCCGGAATGAAATCGTTAAAAAAAACTTTTTTTTTTACTGAGAAATCTAATTAATGTGCTATTGCATGAAAGAAAATGAATATGTTTCACTGATGCTTTTTATCATTTTAAATTAATGGGATAGTTATCAAAATCGCACCGAAATGCTAGTGTTTACGCAAATGAAACGAGATAAAAATAATTTGGACACATATGTTAAAGTTAACAAAACCACAAAAAAGAAAACTGTACATGGATTTCTGGAAATACAAAGGGATAAGTATCACGCCTCACAAAGACAGAAAGGAACGTTTAGGTAGTCTCTTCTGTTGAAATTACCGCGGAATAATATTGAAGTAGGGTTACTTACCGCTTAGTTACTTGCAAGTCGACCGTTGAAAAATGAATATAACAAAACATTTTTAATTTAACCCTTTGAGGCGCAACCCTTTCCCAATGTTGAAAAAAGGCACAGCCAGCTGTCGTGAAAAAAAGGCTCTCTAGATCTGTGGCACGTGTTCAACGTTTCGATCGTCCGCCATCTTGCTGGTAGTTCAGTCGAGCGATGGCAACGGCTGCCCTTTTTTCAGCATTGGGCAATCTATCCAGCTGTTCTCGCGTTCTTCCATTTTTCAGCAGATGTCAGTGCTGTTAAAAATAATCGTGACCATTCTTTTACGGGAAATGACGTGCTCAAAAGTAAAGGATTCTCGTGGAGCTATGTCACCCGCAACTATTTTTATAGAAATCAAATCTATTCTTCGTGACTGGCAACAGTCAAAACGTCGGAGTTTGGTGTTCCCAGAGCGGGAACACTGCGCGTTAAAGTGTTAATATACATGAAATAATTATTAACACGATATATCGTGCTTTAATCCGTCTTATCACAACCAAATCAAATGATAAACTACTTCTCATTTAAATATTCTATCGTTAAGCAGAAGAACACAGCTTATTTATTTTAGAGAGAGCTTGTTTCGTGTGTTACATTTGTGAGAGAAATGAGCATTATTTTATCTACTTTATATAAAATACTAAAGTAATCGGTGCTAAAAATCGACGGTATTTCTACCCTGTGAATGGCAGCAACAACTAGATCCAAATTAACAGTTCAATGACGTCAAATAGAGCAAGCATAAAATACTAAAGTAATCTGTGCCAAAATCGACGATATTTCTACCCTGTGAATGGCAGCAACAACTAGATCCAAATTAACAGTTCAATGACGTCAAATAGAGCAAGCATAAAATACTAAAGTAATCTGTGCCAAAATCGACGATATTTCTACCCTGTGAATGGCAGCAACAACTAGATCCAAATGAACAGTTCAATGACGTCAAATATAGCAAGCATAAAATACTAAAGTAATCTGTGCCAAAATCGACGATATTTCTACCCTGTGAATGGCAGCAACAACTAGATCCAAATTAACAGTTCAATGACGTCAAATAGAGCAAGCATAAAATACTAAAGTAATCTGTGCCAAAATCGACGGTATTTCTACCCTGTGAATGGCAGCAACAACTAGATCCAAATTAACAGTTCAATGACGTCAAATAGAGCAAGCATAAAATACTAAAGTAATCTGTGCCAAAATCGACGATATTTCTACCCTGTGAATGGCAGCAACAACTAGATCCAAATTAACAGTTCAATGACGTCAAATAGAGCAAGCATAAAATACTAAAGTAATCTGTGCCAAAATCGACGATATTTCTACCCTGTGAATGGCAGCAACAACTAGATCCAAATGAACAGTTCAATGACGTCAAATATAGCAAGCATAAAATACTAAAGTAATCTGTGCCAAAATCGACGATATTTCTACCCTGTGAATGGCAGCAACAACTAGATCCAAATTAACAGTTCAATGACGTCAAATAGAGCAAGCATAAAATACTAAAGTAATCTGTGCCAAAATCGACGGTATTTCTACCCTGTGAATGGCAGCAACAACTAGATCCAAATTAACAGTTCAATGACGTCAAATGGAGCAAGCATATTCGTTACTGGCTATTTTTGCTTACGTATGTCACGCAGTAGATAGATTGCAAAATAAAATATCCTGACGTGTGTGGCACCAAAATTGACGATATTTCTGCGCTGCGAATAGCAACAACAACTAGATGTGAACTTTAGCATGATAAGAATAACACATGCACAAAATCCAAATTAACAGTTCAATGATGCCAAATGAAGCAATCACATTCGTTCGTGGTTATTACTTTCCGAACATGTACCATGTAAGGAAAGTATTGTAATCATGAAAAAATTCGACTTCGAGATTTCGGTGTATTAACACGCTTTGAAGTCTTCTGAATTCATTTAAGCCATTTTCACGAGTTGTATGTATATGAGTGTGTGTGTGTATGTGAGTGAACACGATATCTCCTAAACGGGGCATTCGATTGAGCTAAATTGGGTATATATGTTATCAACCACCGTCGCAAGACCGGTATTGATTTTGGTGTGTATAAGGCTTATAGTTTTTCTACAGAGCTACGACAAAGATTTCTTTTAGATTATCGCCTATGGTGGAAATTATTGAAAGTGCGCTAGCGTTTAAACGGCAAATTTGACTGAGCTCAAATTGGGTATCTATGTTATCAACCACCATCATATCACCGGTATTGATTTTGATGTGTATAGGGCTTATAGTTTTTCTATAGGGCTACGACAAAGATTTCTTTTACATTATGGCCTATGGGGAGAAATTCTTGAAAGTGCGCTAACGTTTAAACCGTACATTCGATTGAGCTCAAATTGAAAAATCTGGAGTGACTCCACTCGACTTTCCGAACACTTACGATTAAGATCATTACCAAGCCTTTAAATAAATTTTAATCGATGAATAATTCAAACATATATACCAAATTGAAACTCAATCGAATGCACCTTTTAAACGCTTGCGCACTTTCAAGAATTTCTCCCCATATGCCATTATGCCATAATATAAAAGAAAGTTTTGTCGTAGCCCTGTAGGAGAACTATAAGTCCTATACACACCAAAATCAATACCGGTCTTGCAACGGTGGTTTATAACATTTATACCCAATTTGAGCTCAATCGAATCTACCGTTTAAACGCTAGCGCACTTTCAAGAAATTCCCCCCATAGGCCATAATGTAAAAGAAATCTTTGTCGTATCCCTGTAGAAAAACTATAAGTCCTATACACACCAAAATCAATACCGGTCTTGCGACGGTGGTTTATGACATATATATCCAATTTGAGCTCAATCGAATGCTCCGTTCAGGAGCTATCGTGTTCACTCACATACACACACACACACACACACACACACACACACACACACACACACACACACACACACACACACACACACATACATCTCGTAAAAATAGCATAAATGGATTCAGAAGACCTCAAAACGTGTAAAAACACCAAAATCTCGAAGTCGAATTTTTTCATGATTACAATACTTTCCTTACATGGTACATGTTCGGAAAGTAAAAAAGAAAAATACTAAGAATTTTTGCTGAATTATTCATAGATTAAAATTTATTTAAATGCTTGGTAATGATCTTAATTGTAAGTGTTCGGAAAGTCGAGTGGAGTGACTTCAGATTTTTTTTACGTACGCTATAATAATTCAGCCAACACTGCACTGAATGTAAAGAACAATTAAGTATGGAGCGGCAAAGCTGGCCTCCTTGGCGGCTAGTATACTCAAATTGCGAGAGAAATGACTTGCGAGTGATATTATATTCTTGTTACATTTGTTAACAGAAAACATGAAAAAAAGCTATTAACTCGCCCAGTTGATCAGCGAGATATCTTCGCAAATTTATATAAGAGCAAGTTAAAAATGGCGGAGAGAGAATTTGTTAATCATGAAATTTGATTGGTCGACGCCTTCGGAATACTCGTGGCATCACTTCCGTAACAACTAAATAAATACAAAATCTTGCGAGTTTCTCCATTTACGAGCGTTTTCCCTCGTGAAGCATTCTGCATAAATCAGGCTCTAAATCTCGTAAAAAAATCTTACACTGTATATTCCCGAGAAATTATTTAGAATCGCTCAAACTGCAAATAGGACGTAAATTTTAGGCACGGCTTACCAATATAATGCACTTTTTTTAAGGGCTTCACGTTTTCTACTGCCGTAAAAGAAATCCCGAGTATTTCATTCAGTTAAACCTGGTTAGTTTCCCCAGTTACATTTCTAATGGAGAAGTACTGAAACTCACAACGACTTTGAAATAAAAATTCTTTACATAAGACAGTATTAACGACACCAGAACCCGAGCTGGCTCATTCCAGCATTGTTTGTTTCCCAGCGAAATGAAATTGGTGGACCTTACAGTAAAAGCAACGAGGCAGTAAGTAGTTCTTTTGCTGTTTTTAAACCTATTTTTACTTCCTTGTACGTAGTATAAGGAAGTAATGTGATCCCGAAAAATTTTGGGGGCCAAATTTCGACAAAAAAACCGATTTTGACTACATCTAAATTTAATTAAAAAAAATTGTTTCGATGCATCTCATCGTAGGCTAGCATGCACGATCATATTAACGCGTCTGCAACTCATTTTGACCAGCGGCGAGTCTACTGCGGCCAGTTTTTCCATGCCGTCTGTACGTACGTACGTACGTATGTATGTAACTCGCATATCTCAAAAACTATGGGTCGTAGAATGTTAAGATTTGATATTTAGGATTGTTCTATGATCTAGTTGTGCACCTCCCCTTTTGGTGGCAGTCGAATGGATAGTTTATGTACAGAACCGCCCAAAATATTCGAAATACATTACGCTCTATGGGCCGAAATTCACTAAACTCGCCTAACTCAAAAGCTATTAGGCGTAGAATGTCGAAACTTCATATTTTAGATAGTTGTAACATCTAGTTGTGCACCTCCCTTTTTGGTTCCATTCGACTGGATAGTTTATCTACAGGACTGTCCAAAACATTCGAAATACATTACGCTCAATGGGCCGAAATTCATTAAACTCGCATATCTCAAAAACTATTAGGCGTTGAATGTCTATACTTCATATTTTGGATAGTTGTAACATCTAGTTGTGCACCTCCCCTATTGGTTCCTTTCGACTGGATAGTTTATCTACAGAACCGCCCAAAAGATTCGAAATACATTACGCTCTATGGGCCGAAAATTATCAAAGCGTTTTTTAGAGGTATTGGGCTATTTCAAACGACTCAGAAGTGATATATGCTGTAAAGAGTTAGAAAATGAATTTCTCCATTAAAAAAAATGTCTTTATCATTTATAGTTCTGCTACAGGAACACTCAAAAGATTTCCAATACATTACGGTCAATGGCAATTTTAGGGGCATTCATCCATTTCAAGCACAATACCGTCCTACCACATAAGTTAGGTAATGGTCCGACCACGGTCACGTGCCTCCCTCAAGAACTATGCCAAAAGTCGCCAAGCTTGGCGACTTTTGGTGTACGTGTGTGCATATTTAACTCTCAAATCTCAAAAACTATTATGAAATTTCATATATAAGAATGTTGTAACATCTAGTTGTGCATCTCGATTTTTGGTTCCAATCTACTGGAGAGTTTATTTACAGGACCACCGAAAAGAATTTCAGTACTTTAATGTCTATGGACATCTTCAATATAATACAACTGTAGACAGTCATTGTTTGGTACATTCCCAAAATCTCGCCGTCTGTCCTCGACCTTGGGGAGTTTTGGCGAAATATCGCCAAATTTGGCGATAGTCAGTCATTTGGTCCATGCCCAAAGTATCGCCATTTGTCATCGTTCTTGGCGAGTTTTGGCGAAATATCGCAAAATTTGGCGATAATCTCTCATTGTTTGGTTCATGCTTAAAATCTCGCCAAATGTCGTCGACATTGACGAGTTTCACCTAAATATCGCCAAATTTGGCGCCAAAAATTATTTCGTATCTTTTAGAACTATTGTAATATCTAACTGTTTTTAATATCTTTTTTGACAGCAATCGACTGAGAATTTATTTACAGGGTGAGCCAAATGACTTTAAATACATTGAGGTGTATGGATGCATTCAATTCATTGAAAGTCTGTGGTCAATGACTACTTTGGCTATCCCCAAAATCTCGCAGACTATCTCAAGTTTGTCGGCTTTTGGTGAAATATCGCCAAATAAAGTGTCAGAAGGAAATCTTTCAAATTGAACTCAGCTTGGCGATATCGAAATATTTGGCTAGAAATCGCTAAACCTTACTATTATTGATATTTTATCTCTTTCAAACAAATAAGTTTAGAGGAAGTGCGTCGAAAATATTTTTGATCTAATGGACGTGCAAGGAAGTCATGTGTTGGACACATCAGATTTTTTCTTCTTTATTTCGGCAATGGAAACCTAAACATACTCAAACATTTTTTTCAATGATTTGAACAATTTAGAGCATCACAACTACACAACTTCACAGTTTATTAAAGTTTTGGTTTATCGCTCACAATAAACAATCGCAAATACAACGGTACCCGCGGATTGGTACAGAATGGGAAACAAACATTGGCGGGTATAATTCAGCTTGAATTAAAATAGATCGTATGGAGGAATGTAAGGCTGCTTTAAAAGCAAATATAAAGCACGATTTACTCAAAAGTAGAAAAGAATCGGAATTCTGTCTTTCTTAAGTAGGAATAAAAAAATAGGTATCAAGAAAATAACATGGGGAATTAAATTGGAAAAGAATGATAAGGGAGAAAAAATGAAAAATTGTACAACAGCAAATTTTTAAAACAATATAATTAATACAAACTGGAAAACAAATTAATGAAAATGTAAAACAAGAGATAAAACAAAAATTAAATGCATAAAAGCAGAAAGAGAACATTTTATAAAACAGTTCTTTTATACACTGTCTACCAATAAGTATTTGGACACCTGTGATAGAAAAGAAAAACTAACTTTATTCAAAATCAATAGTTGGTAGAGCCTCCACGAGAGGCAATTACAGCGCGAACCCTCCGGGGCATATTTTCCGCAGGTCTTTGTATTACAGCTAGTGGTATTGTCTTCCACTCCGCTTGAAGTAGACATAGAAGTTCCTTCACCGAATTTCGACGGGTAGTGCATCCCCCTAATTCGGCGGACCAGCTCGTCCCAGAGGTTCAGTTCTGGGCTCTGGACAAGCCCGTCCATTCGATGAACGCCATTGACACCATACCAAGCGTTGGTTAACCTCGAAACATGGCAACTGGCATTGTCGTCCTGAAAGTAACAGGTGTCCAACCCGTAAAATAGCCACAACGTAGGAAGCACATTGTCATCCAAAATAGTGCAGTAGGCATCGGCGTTGAGCTTACCATGAATGGGACCAAGGATTCCAGTCCATACCAGGAGAAATACCCCAGACCATAATTCCACCTCCGCCGAACTTCACTGCATAAGCGTAAAGTTTTCAAAATTATTGGGGGGGCCGGGCCCCTCAACCACATATATTCACATCAGTGGCGTAGCCAGGGGAGGTTAGGGGGTCATAACCCCCCCATGAAACATTTCTGGCTACGCCACTGATTCACGTACATATAACTTACTCATACCTGCCAACTACTACGGAATATAATTAACCACTTTTTACATGATTTTTCGGCTTAAGATAATAGCAAAATTTTTGTTCTGCGCGCGAGCTGGTTACTATTTTGAAAAAAATTATTAAAAAATTATACTGTTTACAAAAAGTGGTTAATTTTATTCCGTAGTAGTTGGCAGCTATGACTTACTATATGTAAGTGTAAATTATTGGAAGCGCTCGAGCTCTATGGGTCCATAGAATGCTACACCTACGTAAGGGAAATATCCATGTTAGTATCTTCCTACCATGTTATAAGTTAAAAATAGAATCAAAGTGAAAAATCCAAAGGAGGAAAAAAAAAACATTTTCGATGACATAGTGCATTTCAGACCCATCTGAACTTTTTTTTCATTTCATACTTTACATTGTATAATCTGATTTTAATGAACCAAAGCCTGGCGAGGGCAGCTTATAGTAACATTGTGTGTTACGTGGCGTCACAATGAATACTAAATCTTGATTGAAATCAAAAGAAGAAAATTTTTAAAAGTAAAGTTTTTTTTAAACGTTTGTAAATGGCATGAAATCCTTTTTTTTATGTTAGTATAAATGAGTTTTCTGTATTTAGTAGTAAATTATTGGGTGGGCTCAGCCCCTATTCACAATTTATTGGAGGGGCTCGAGCCCCACGGTCCCATATAACTCTACGCCTATGCTTCACTGTTGGCACAATGCATTCTGGCAGGAGACGTTCTCCAGGCAGACGCCAGACCCAGACCCTGCCATCCGAACGGTAAAGGGTGAACCTTGATCCGTCGCTCCAAAGAACCCGTTTCCACTGATCTTACGGTCCAATTTCGATGTGCTTTGCACCACATTAACCGAGCAGCGCGGTTGGACTTTGTGATCAAAGGCTTATGGGCAACAGCACGACCATGAAAACCAAGCAGATGTGCTTACGGGCGGTATTCATCGAAACAATACTCCTGGATGCCTGTTGACACTCCTCGCGGATGAGGGCCATCGGTTGGTTGCGGTTCTTCCGAATTTCTCTGGGCAGCACTCGTCGGTCTCTATCTCCCAGTTTCGTTGGTCTGCCGACTGGGGGCACATTCCGATAATCACCGCTCACCTTCCACTTCTGAATCACATAGGACACTGTCGATTTTGGGTATTTCAGATCGCTAGATATGTCCCTTAAGGATCGGTCACATTTGTGATACCCGATAATTATACCTTTCTCGAAATCAGAGAGCTCCGAACTGCGCGGCATCTTGCATGCGACTCATGCCGATGCTGTTTCCTACACGATATATACCGGCGCGGCGGAGGCCGTGACGTACCTCAGGACAGCAGATATCGTCATTTGCATAGGTGTCCAAATATTTATTGGTAGACAGTGTAGATGTAAATAAGAAAAGCAAACATTTTGCCTATATAGACTGCCATCCAGCAATGCAGTTTCTAATCTGAAAGTAATGTTTCTAAATGGCGTAAAATATACTGTCCCAAAAATGTTGGCAGTTTGACATAAAATACAAATTAATTTCCATCTTTCTTGAGAAAAGTTAACTTTATAGCTTTTTCCCTCCAATTTTTGTTTATTGAAAATTTATTGATGTTAAGACGGCCAGGTACATTGACAGGCGGATAGTAGGAAATTATTAGTTTTAAACATCGCGTCGCAAAGCAGTGATACATGCATATTTTTTAATCATGCATCCGCTATCACATAATCATCATCAAACTATGCAGGAAAATTCAAACAAATCTCTGTTATTATTTAAACAAATCTCTGTTCTTATATTAAGAACTTGTAGATTCAAGACCTCTTTTAGGATTCTCGAAAGCTGTGATTTCTTTCTTTTTTTCCCTTAATAAAAGAAAAATAACAGAAAGAGAAGGAAAATATGAGCAAGAAATGTTAGTTCGTTGGCAGAAAAGAAATCCGTATTAGTTTTTATAATTTCTGTTGAAATGACAACTTTCAAGCTATATTTTTTAGATTTTTTATTTTAAATTTATCCTTCCGTTAACATCACTGATGTTGATTACATATGTAAAAATGTCTCTCTGTCTCTTACTTATAAACCACTTGCGCACCATGACGTAACCTATACGTCATGAAGCTCTCTTGAAATAAAGACATAAAGCAAATGCGTAAGTCATTATTTTATTTCAGTAGAGGAGAGGAGGTGATTATGGAATAGTCGGAAAATATGGAATACCGAGTTTTGGCTCTGTTAGTTGCTATTGCCACAAGGGAATACCATGAACAACTCAAGAAAGATTCCCTTCTTACAATGCAGTAAGAGTTGACCGCTCTCTGTTGCCGTACCACTCGCTACAGAACAAAGTATGTTTTGTGATTTTCAAGAGTTTTTGTAGATAAGTTTTCAAACATTTTAACTTACTAGTAAACACGTGACATGAACATGGATGTTACGAATAATGTACACTAAGAGAATGGTAGTTTGTTGAACTGTGGTTATTTTTTAGATGACAGTGTTTTGCCAATTAGTTTTAAAGGTTCGTTTTCCGAGATGGCGTGTCGGGTATTATGGAATACTGGGTATTATTGTAATGGGTTTCATGTCATCCACTAAAGACCCGGAAACCAAAGACGCTGAATGCATCTTTTGTCACGAAAAATTCTCTAATGATCAATGACGATAAGTTTGGATTCAAAGATCCAGCTGTTCTCTGTGGGCTCACCATGACTGTATCGGAGCAAAGAAAGAAAATTATATCTACAACTTTTCTAAATCGACTCGAAGCAGAAATGACTCCAGTATAATTATTTAAACTACAAAACATAAAAATTTGTTTTATAGTAACAAATAACTATATATGAAGCAATATAAATTGCTTTTCATCGGTTTAAACCATCTATTCCATATTACCCGACTATTCCATATTATACTCCATTCGTAACTTTTTTTTAAATATTTTTTTCTATAACAACAAAATAAATTGTGTATTTCTTTGCAATTGACATTTCATTACGATTAATTATAGCATGTACTCATGCTTATTTGGGGGATTTTATTTAAAAATCTATGAAGTTACAGTTAGAAATGTAAATGGTATTCCATAATCACCTCCTCTCCTCTACATTTCACTGTAATTCTTGCTCGGTTATTACACCGTAAGCGCACCCCACTTTCTTTTGCAAAAAAAGAAAAAAACATTAATTTTTAAATAAGTACTTACAGTTAGTGTATGTGCATCAGTTAGTGTATGTGCATCAGTTAGTGTATGTACATCACTGAAAAGATCAGATAATTATTCATGACTCTATAGCAAGTTACATTGATAGGAGCAAGTCAACTGGTACCGAATATTTCGACGTTATAACAGAGTTGTAACTATAATCGATGTCACTATAACCGAGTTCAGCAGTATTTGTAGCCGAGTCTCTTAAACTAAAATCCTGGGTGCGCCACTGTATTACACTATGCCTGAAAATTGTGGTTTGGTTATGGGAGCTGTATCATATTTTGTTAGCACATGTTTCAAAGCTTAACCCTTTAACGCGCAGTGTTCCCGCTCTGGGAACACCAACTTCTGACGATTTGACTGTTGCCAGTCACGAAGAATGGATTTGATTTCTATAAAAATAGTTGCGGATGACATAGCTCCATGAGAATCCTTTACTTTTTAGCACGTCCTTTCCCGTCAAAAAATGGTCGCGATTACTTTTAACAGCACTGACATCTGCTGAAAAATGGAAGAATACAAGGACTGCTGGATAGATTGCCCAATGCCGAAAAAAGGGCATCCATTGCCATCGCTCGACTTAACTACCAGCAAGATGGCGGACGATCGAAACGTTCATGGAGCGCCACAGATCTAGAGACCCTTTTTTTGACCCAGCTGGCTGTGCGGCACGCGATGAACGTTTCGATCGTCCGCCATCTTGCTGGTAGTTAAGTTGAGCGATGGCAATGGATGCCCTTTTTTCAGCATTGGGAAAGGGTTGCGCCTCAAAGGGTTAAAGTCAACGTGGCGAGAAAAGGGCTTAATAATTTATGATACCTCATTAATCATATAGGTTTAAACATCGCAATGCAGCAACGGTATTTTTTAGTACATTCCGTATAATAACACCATCAAAGCATGAATGAAATTTCCAGCAACAAATCAATCCTTTTTTTTTAAAACGGCGGAGAAAAAGTAACATTTGAGCTAAGCTACTTCAACTTATTTTTTAAAATGCTTCAGAGAACGTATGTTTTCTTTCTTAAGCAAACGAAATATCCTTAAATCCCTATATATCATTACTATCCTGATCAAGACATCCAGAAAATGAGAAAAAAAAATTCTGGAGTGACTCCACTCGACTTTCCGAACACTTACGATTAAGATCATTACCAAGTATTTAAATAAATTTTAATTGATGAATAATTCAAACATATATACCAAATTGAAGCTCTATCGAATGTACCGTTTAAACGCTAGCGCACTTTCAAGAATGTCACCCCATAGGCCATAATGTAAAAGAAATCTTTGTCGTAGCCCTGTAGAAAAACTATAAGTCCTATAAACATCAAAATCAATAACGGTCTTACAAGGGTGGTTTATAACATGTATTCCCAATTTGAGCTCAATCGAATGTACCGTTTAAACGCTAGCGCACTTTCCAAAATTTTCCTCCATAGGACATAATGTAAAAGAAATCTTTGTAGTAGCCCTGTAGAAAAACTGTAAGTTCTATACACATCAAAATCAATACCGGTCTTGCGAAGGTGGTTTATAACATGTATACCCAATTTGAGCTCAATTGAACGTACCGTTTAAACGCTAGCGCACTTTCCAGAATTTTCCTCCATAGGCTATAATGTAAAAGAAATCTTTGTCGTAGCCCTGTAGAAAAACTGTAAGTCCTATACACACCAAAATCAATACCGGTCTTGTGACGGTGGTTTATAACATATATACCCAATTAGAGCTCAATCGCATTCCCTGTTCAGGAGCTATCGTGTTCACTCACATACACACAAACACACATACACACACACACACACACACACACACACACACACACACACACACACACACACACACACACACACACACACACACACACACACACACATACATACATACATACATCTCATAAAATAGTATAAATGAATTCAGAAGACCTCCAAACGTGTCAATACACCAAAATCTCGAATTCGAATTTTTTCATGATTACAATACTTTCCTTACATGGTACATGTTCGGAAAGTAAAAAAGAAGGAAAAAGCAGTGGGAAAATGATGGATGAACAAGGGATAGGCATTTTGAAGAAAAGGAGAAACCCACAAAGCGAGAAATACTGAGGTTGTTTTTGAATCGGCATTGTAATAGAATAATGATTCAACAGTTGTTACCGAAAACCCATAGATATAAGTAGTAAAAAACATGAGTGTAGTGTTCGATGCGCTCTAATAACACTAACGAAGTAAGTCACATTTTTGTAATACCGCAGTCTTGAAAGACCGATTCCTTCAGACGTCGTCATCAGGAGAAATCCAAAAGGTGTCTGATCTGGTGATCGTGGTGGCCATGAAAACTACCCTTCACGTAAAATCGAGCCGCCAATCTTCATGTTACGTTTTTTTTTTTTTTTCTCACACCGCGTGCCTAACGAGATGTACAGGCTACTTGGCTGACATTTCGGTCACAACCCTTTTGCACTCGAACAGTCATGTGACCTAGGGTGTGTGACGATCTTAGTATGGCTATCTCGGACAAGGCTGGTCGCACTCCCTTGGTAACGATTTCGGGTACAAAGGGCTATGGCTAAAATGCCAGCATCGTAGCCTGCATATCTCGTCAGTCACGTTTGCACCGGATGCGACGTCATTACTTCTCTTTCGCATTTTCTCAAAAACAATGGGTCGTAGAGGAATAGCTCTTTGGACATTTTTTTACGTACTCTGCATAGCATAAAGGAATCTGGCAGCACAGAGTTTATGAGGTCGTGTTTAGAAACCCTGTATATTAATGCGATTTACAAAGTTGTTCATCAATTTTAATCTTTGAATATCAAATGTTTACAGTGTATTTATTAAATACTGAACTGGCAAAGTACTGAGTAGTATTTAGCTAAATATCAGGTTGTAACGAAAGTTTTCCGCCATATCTGCCTGAAAAACTAACTTCTAACTCCTCAGATACCTGTTTATGAACTTTCGGTACCAAACCTGTACCGTGTCACATGATACAACAATAGTACTTAAAGCTGTACTCATAATTCGTTGATATTATGTAGCTGACTTTTTGCAACACAACTGGAAGTAAATGATGGTTCTAATCCTCTAGAGTGATAGTTCTATTTGAGACACCTTATACTTAATGATAACTATATTTTTTACAGATTTCACAACACAGTGTTATAAAGTAAACCTCTTTCTTTCAAATGCCAAAAATCGTTTGACAAAATAGGAGCCAATACGCCAACGAGAACTGTGTGCTGACGAAGTTTGCGGTGGCGGGAAACTTTCGTTACAACCTAATAGAATTGAATAGAATAATGATACAACGGTGGTTACGGAAAACCCAGCCATGTAAATGCTAAACAATATTTAGCAGAATTCTAAATAACATTTAGCATTAAATCTGAGTAAAAGACTTCTTTTTCTATCAAAAAAAGGGGGGTGAAGCCTAAAATATGCAAAAAAGTTACACTCATGCTGCTGTCTCCCATACCTCAAAACACATAGTGCTACTCTCTTAACAAGTCCCTCAACTGCTATCTTCCGTTTACGGTTACTATGACGACCGTGGATCCAAAGACAGAGGAAGAGAAAGGGAGCTGCTATTCAGAAACGTGGAAGTCATTAGAGCAGCTAATCAATGCTGAATTCGGGCCTCCTATTAATTTCACTGTAGAAATTTCCCATCGGAGTAAATCAGTGCCTGAACCCGGAGGCGAAGTACATTTCAAATCGTGTATTAAATCTCAAAAGCAGCAAAGGAAACATCCAAAGTGCACCGGGGGAAGATCAAGAGTTGTTACTCATGCATTCGTTTAACCCTTTGAGGCGCAACCCTTTTCCCAATGCTGAAAAAAGGGCAGTCGTTGCCATCGCTCGAATTAACTACCAGCAAGATGGCGGACGATCGAAACGTCGCACAGCCAGCTGTCGTCAAAAAAAGGTCTCTAGATCTGTGGCACGCGATGAACGTTTCGATCGTCCGCCATCTTGCTGGTAGTTAAGTCGAGCGATGGCAACGCCTGCCCTTTTTTCAGCATTGGGCAATCTATCCAGCTGTTCTCGCATTCTTCCATTTATCACCAGATGGCAGTGCTGTGAAAAATAATCGTGACCATTTTTTTACTGGAAATGACGTGCTAAAAAGTGAAGGATTCTCGTGGAGCTATGTCACCCGCAACTATTTTTATAGAAATCCAATCTATTCTTCGGGACTGGCAACAGTCAAAACGTCAGAACACTGCGCGTTAAAGGGTTAAAAGCAAAGATAGCAGACCCTGATTAAGGAGAGGGTAGGCGGGGAAGCTGCCCTGGTCCCCCAACGAATTGAGAGGGGGCCAAAATTAATAAACAACACTGTAACACTGTTGTCGATAGTAGAAATGCATGAGTTGTGTCAGAGCATGACTTGTATACTGGGTGATTCCAAATTAATTTTACAAACTTTTAGGAGGGGCAGGATACACCAAGACGGTTGAGAATCACATGGCATTGTGGGGCTGAAACGTCGTCTTCGCGTACCCGTTTACTAATTGCTTTGGAAGAAGCGTTCTAGCAACAGTACACTCTCCGACCCTGGTTTTTCAAAAACTAATCTATCTTCCATCGATTGCACTAATCTATCTTCCATCGATTGCTACGAGCTCATTGATAAAAATTGTTAATTCAGAATTTTTTCTTTCATTGCATTGATGAAACTGTCGAACGAAAGCCCATTGTTTATGAAGCATGGTTAAGAAATTAGACGCATACTTAAACACTTCTTCCAAAGGGATTATTAACGGGTACACGACCCTGTAAGCAATTTTGCTCGGACTAATACCGGCCACGTAGCCAGCCGATGATGGCCCGAGCAAAATTGCTAGTAGGGGAAGACGTTTCCGACCCCGCAATGCTTTGTGATTCTGGACCGTCTTGGTGTATCCTACCCCTCCTCAAAGTTTGTAAAACTTATTCCGAATCACCCTTGTATACGTATACTCAATCGATATACTCAGTTTTTATGATATATGAATACAGTCGAGAACCCGCTTAATAGAATATCGGTTAAAGAAATGTCCCCCTTTTTGTAATACATTTTCAATGTACCAAACCGTAATAATTAGTCAATGGGATCCCGGATAATGGAGTATCCCGCTTATTAGAATAATTTTTCATGCTAAATTGGCTATTCCATTAAAAGGGTTCGACTGTACTAACTAAACTTTTTTTTTTACAACAGGCGGGCACTTGCCAATTAGGCATTGTCCACTACATCTGCCAGAAGCTATTGTGGCCATTTTCTTATGGAAGCACCCAGTGGGAGGCCAGCGTTACCCCCTATGAAGAGACGGACAAGTTGACATCCATGGCCAAGCAGGAATTTGAGCCCGAACCCAAGGCATGATAGAATTGTTGTTAAGCCGCTACACCACCTGGACGACGGACTGACTAAACTAAACATTGGAGCAAAATAGATCGTGTGCGTCAAGTTCTTCCTTGCCCATCCGCAACTTCCCGACCATGGCTCTCGTTGCTGAATCATATGCGATGGCCAGGTGGTCAGCCTGACACGAAGCCCCCAGTGTTTAGTCCCCAAGCAAGCTGGGTCCTCGTTCTCTTGAACCACTCAAGGGATGAAATGCGGTGAGGTCAAACTTGACATCCCGGGAATAGAGTTCCGAACCTGTGGGACGGCAACATAATGTGCTAACCATTACACCACTGGGCTTCATGTATATACAGGTTGATTCAAAACTATTGGTCAGAAATGTAACGGGTAAGTGTATGGAACCGAAACGATTCAGAATCGCATAGCAGTCTGGGGTCACAAACTTCATCTTTGTGGGCCTTTTAATAATCACTTTTGAAGAGGTCTTGAAGTATTCGACTCAATGGAGTTTCACTAACCATTATCTTTTATCCGAGAATTTCATCCATGAAATGACGTAGAATTTGTAAACTATCGGTTATAGTTTAGTGCTTTTGGTAGAGGATGCATTAGTTTTTGACAAATCATGACTGGAATGTTCACTATTGCCCCAACACCTTCTTCCAAAGTAATTATTAGGTTGTAGCGAAAGTTTCCCGCCACCGCAAACATCGTCAGCACACAGTTCGAATTGGCGTATTTGCTCATATTTTGTCAAACGATTTTTGGCATTTGAAAGAAAGAGGCTAACTTTATAACACTGTGTTGTGAAATCTGTAAAAAATATAGTTATCATTAAGTATAAGGTGTCCCAAATGAAACTATCACTCTAGAGGATTAGAACCATCATTTACTTCCAGTTGTGTTGCAAAAAGTCAGCTACAGAATATCAACAAATTATGAGTACAGCTTTAAGTACTATTGTTGTATCATGTGACACTGTGCAGGTTTGGTACCGAAAGTTCAAAATCAGTTATCTAAGGAGTTAGAAGTGAGTTTTTCAGGCAGATATGGCGGAAAACTTTCGTTACAACCTGATATTAACAGATATGTGAAAAAAATATATACATGTTTTTTTTTTTTGTTTTTTTTTTAAGTTTAAAGGTATTTTTTGATACAGTGCTAGTTAACCCTTTATCGAACAAACTAATTGTTAAGAATATCAACATGAAACTTTCTTTTCTATCGTTTTAGTTAGGCAAAGAACTGCCAGTACTGATCGATGTAATATATAAGAAAATTGATTAAAAATTAATAAACACGAGCTATGCGTATGAAAACTGTTTCATAAGCAATGAATGACTCTTTTTCAAACTGTTGCGGCACAAACAAAGTTGAAGACGTCAAGTAATACTTTGAATGACACTTAGTTTAAATCTAATCCCTTAATCATAAAGCCAACGTCTGAAAATTCACTAATGCTCACATTGTTCTTCATTGTCTGTATGATCAAAAAGTAAACGGAAAGCTATCCATTTAAAATAAAATCACTTTAATAGAACATCAGTCATGATATAAGCTGATTAAATGAAGTATTTGTTAGTGATTTTTAAAAAATGGTTTCAATGAATTAATGAATTTTTTTTAAAAACTTTATTTTTACTGTACTTCCAATAACCATCAGTAGATAAAGAGCTAAGACCTACCATTCTTACACAAAAATAAAATATGTATTCTTTACCTCAAGTTTTTAAAAAGGTAGTTTTCCCCAAAAATACCCACTTCCCATTTGCTTGAACTTTCAAATAACGTATTGCAATTGAGCAGCTCCGTTAACAATATGTGTACCGTCACACTAGGCACGTCTCTCCGGTATTTTAATTCGACTTGATTTACGGCCAATATTCTCCCCTAAGTGGTTTGCAAACATATTATCACAACTTATAATTACTTCTCCTTCATGCACTCCCTTCGCTTCCCGTTGCCATGGAAATGGATATCACGAGTCAAATATATCTGTATGAATTTACAGGTATATTTGACTCGTATACAGACATGTACTTAGATGGTCAGGTTCAACGCAGTTCAGAGAATAGTTTGAATCGCGGATAATAAATAGTTAACGATGGGTATTATCTGCAGGGCAAAAGCCTTAAACACTGTTCCGATTTTCTGAAGCTAGAAGTCAGTACCATCTCTGTACCATGGGGCATCAAACGCTTACAATCATGTAAAGGGCATAAATTAGAAAATAACTAGAATAGAGTTAAAAATACGAAATTTTTTAAATATACAGTAAATTAATGTTCTATATTTGTTTCATATTTGCAATATTTTTTCAGAGTCTGAGAAGCCTAGAAATTATTTTAATTTTCATTTGATTGTCGAATTTAACAACTTAAGTGGCAACTACATATTATAAGGTATAAGAAATGTTAAGAAAGAATAGTACAAAAAAAACTGCTTATTTTAAATCTATAAAAATGAAATATATTGAAAACAGTTTTCATTGATACAGGCAAGCTTGTTTGTATAAATGAAAACCGCGAGTTAAAATAATTATTTTGTTACCAGAAGATATCTTTAAATTCGCATATATTAAAAATCTCTAGAAAGAAAGCTCCTTCTGGTGTCCTATTATTTGAGATCATTAATACCAATTAGTCACGATCGACGTGATAATACGTAATTACCAAAATGCTGAAGACCACCCCCCCCCCTATTGAATGAAGGACTAAAACTGATAGATAACACTTATTCCTATTTTGCGAAATCGCAATTTCAGTTTTACTTTGTTATCCGCTGAGTACTTTATATACATGAAGTATACTTAACCCATTTATGCCTAGCGTCCCTTTTTTGGGACGGCATTTTCGCTATCAGTCGAAAACGTTATTTATTTTTCCTAGCTTTTATTCGCGAGTATTTAACCGCAATTCCACAAAATATTTTAATATGGCCAAGTAGGATGTTGACATTTCAATTTTTATACATAATGATTTTAAATGAAATCATCCCTTGTTCAAAAAGTTGACATCAGAAATTTATCAATTACTGCTGGTGTTAGCAAAAATCGAAGAAAGTCGCAAAAATATCTAGGCACGAATGGGTTAATTACATGTTTTAAATAAATTCGACCATTTTAAGTATGCACTCCATAACAGATAACTTATGCAAATTTAGTGGTATCGGTAATAGCCTATTCATTGCTTTTCCACGTAAAAACTACCTGAAATGACCTTAAATTTTACATGGTAACAGTTTCCGTTCCTGAAAAGAGCGCAAAACTTTTCTTAAAATGATTTCCCTTTTCAAGATTCATCTCCATTTTACCAGCTTACAGTGATAAGTGAGTTATACCATCGCACACAGGCTGATTTTTTTAATTTTTTTGGTCAAAACCTATAGATGGATTTAAAAATTTAAAAAGCTAAAGAAATCTAAAAAAAAAACCATGATTGGCATATACCAAAAGCATATTAAATGTCTTCTGTTAAATCATCCTCACCACCCAAAAAAGTTTTTACTTTGCCGACAAGATTTTCAAGTTTTTTTATTATTATCTTTTGAATTAGTCTCTATAATGTTCGACTAATTCTCCACGACATAGGACGACATTCTTAAAAGATGAACGGGGAAAAAAATTTAAAATTAAAAAACTGAATTATTTTAGTGTTTTTTATTTTGGTATTAATTATCTAATAATGAGGAGAGTAGCAAATATTAGTAACTACAATTAACATAGACGTTAAGCTACGATGAGGAACTTTATTATAATCTTTATAACTTAGCCTGATTCTAATGAATTTATAACTTTATAGCTCAACAGCAGAGCCTTATTATCGCTTGGCAAATCGGACTTTGCCAGGGCCCCGCTCGAAAGGGCCCCAATTTCAAATATTGTTCTGAATACATTTTTATATCAAATTTATGAAAATAAAACAAATTTCAAAGATGGGGCCCCAATTCATCAATGCCGGGGCCCCCATTGGTCATAATCAGGCTCTGTCTACAAGCCAATCATTACATGAAATTTAACTCAAAGATTTGTTTTATTTTTGTTTTTTGCAAAAAGATCTGAAGAAAATAATAAGTATATTTTAAATACACAAATATATACCCCCAGGTTCACAATCCATTATAAAAGTTACCCCAAAAAACACGATAACTTTTTTCTTTTTAATAACTTCAAATTTAAACAATAACACCGGTCAACACAATTTTTGGGTCTGACTTCTACATGTTAAATATTAGTTTCTCCTACGCAAAAACTAAGGAAAATATTTTTTTTATTTTATTAAAGTTTGCTTTTGTAGAAATTAAAGCAATTTTTCAATTTTTTGGCAAAAATCACTGATTTTTATATATTTATTTTTTTTATAATTCCAAATTATGATCAGAAAAGTTTTTGCTGGATGTCTTTTTTATTCGAGATTTGTGATAAACAATAACATATAAATGTAAAATAATAAGAAGTTAATGTCTAAAAGTGAATATTTTTGGTATTTCTTTTATGTTCGTATGAGCAAATAATAATGCAAACAAATAATAATATTGCAAATGATACTACAAGCAATACTACAGAGTTACAAATAATAATACAGTTTACTTTCGGGTTAATCAAAGTGCTGCCATCTTTCGTTTATGAAATAAATTAAAATATACTTATCGACGTCAATCAGACAAAAGCAAACTTTAAGAACTAAAAATGAAAATGTAAGTGTTTTTCAATGTCTAGAAACAGAATTTAAGCATGAGAACAGAACCCCCCTCCCCCCTCCCCTTTTTTCTTTTCTTTTTTTCTTTTTCTTTTTTGTTGACCGGTGTAATCAGTTGTTATTGAGGAGACGACCAACTTTCCAATAGTGGTTGACCGTTAAAACATTCGACTCAAATATTATGCAGGCTATCATTGGATTCAAGAAACCAATAGGAATCGAAAAAATAAGTAACGTGACTGTCATGGCTGACTTCATATATTGGAATTTTGACAGCGAATATTTGAAAATCTGCCTCTGTGCATCGACCGACATTTAGCCCTTTCGAATCATATTAGGTATCGTGCAAGTCGGAATTGTTTTTCACTCAGTGATCAGTAATACATAAAACGCAAGATTATGAAGAAAAAACATAATTTTTATTAGATTTTGTCATCTCCTCTTGATAGAGAAGCACCCCCAAATTGCATGGTGGTTGGCGCACCGCTCTCTACGATCATGGTTCCAGGCTCGACTCCCAGCTCTGGTTTGGTTCTTAAATTGCCCGTTCCTTCGTAGTGCGGACAGCTTTGGCCCGCCTATAAGATGGCCCCTTAATAAAGTGGGCAATAATTCTGACTTTTGTCGCGTACAGAGTCCATAGAACTTAAAATGGAGAATAAGATGTAATTTATGTATTGCAAGATCAGCATTGTTCTTAACTGTGGTGGCTGGGAGAAAACATACGCCTGAAACAGTAAAAGGACTTTGGTATCTGAAAGTAGACACGTGACCTCAAAAGGCTGAAGATACTACTGCCAAATCATTTTCCAGATCGAATTTGTGTACAAAATGAATGCATTACAATACAGTGAGTGACAAACATCCAAGATAAAACATGTAGGGGTACGCTCATTTCTTTTAAGTTCAACATAAATGTATCAGATTGGTCAGCGGTATTTATTTCTGAACACAATACATTTTATTTCATAATTAATTCTTGATTTTCTCAAATATTTTAACATTAATTATATTTTGTTGTGTGCTTTACAATTTAATTAATTGACAGTTGAAGCCACTGTTATTGTGAACAAACAGTATGTCTTCAACACACTCTGAAAACGGGCGAGAATAAGCCTTACGGAATCATCGAAAACCACCCCACAACTAATCGAAGTCTGTCAGGGGTACATTAAGCAGAGTTAATAACTTACCCCTTCCAAATCGTACTATTTTTTCTTTAATTATATTTATGAAATTGTCTGAGGAAAGCCCATTGTTTATGAAACTTAAGAAATTAGACGCACCTTCCAACACTTCTTCTAAAGTGATTATTAACAGAAGAACTTAGTGCATGAAGTCGACGTTTCCCAACCCGCATTTTTGTGTTATTCTGAACCGTCTGGTAGGGAATCAGCCTGTATAATATAAAACACCATTTGGGATCACTGATTTTTGTGTTTTCTTCTGCCTAACTCAATCCCAGATAGCACACTTGTCCATTTTATATCCATCTCGCCCATATTACGTCCATGTCTATAAATGGACAGAAGACAATCCAGAAGACAATCTGGAAAATCCCAAAAATGTCCATGAATAGACAAAAACTAGATATAGAATTTCCAGAATAAGTCTTTTTATAGACGTTAATGTCCACATGTGGATGAAGACGTCCAGGACTTGTCCTAATTAGGTCCATATATAGACATTGATGTCCAAGACTTGCCATACTAAGTCCATAAATAGACAAGCACGTCCATAATTACGTCTATATGCATGTCTATAAGACGTCATATAGGCATCCTATAGTGCCATATTGACGTAAATTGGACGAGAATTGGACGAATCCTGGTTGTTTAATGGGCATGTCAGTTTGTCTATATGACGTCTTCTAGGCGTTTTCTGGACAAGTTTGTGCTATCTGGGACATAGCCTTGTGAACAATTCAACGGTTGTTGAGTGCAGATTCAATTTAATTAGCAGATAATGTGATTGGCAAACAAAACACAATACATGCATTCGATCACTTTAAGCGTGGATCAGGAATCAATCGATAATCACGAATCATAAATTAAATAGATACCTAGCGTTTTTCAGTTCTAGCAAATGCAAAGCATTGCCTTTATCTCTAATAAAGGATTTTCGCTTTTTATGGAATATGAAAGCAGAAACTTGATATGACACGACTCGCTTTGAACATTTGACACCCAAACAATTGTCGATTCAAAACATTTTCCACTCATAAATTTAATAAATAACTGATATTTTTTTAATGTATCGGATTCGTTGCGAAGCCATATGAATATTTATTGCTCAATTTTCAGTTATATTTCGAATTATATTAAAATTTTGAATATTGCAACGTGTTGACAGACTATAAACACAGTTAAGATAACCACACAACGCAACTTGGATATTCATGTAGAAATCGAAATTGAGCATTAAATGAACAAAAATTTTTACCTCTAGATTTCGTAACATTTGCAGTTATTTTAGCAGATAATAAAATGACGGCTGTGGAGCTCGGAGTTTTCCGTGATTTTCTCCGAAACTTAGCGTAAATACGGTATAGTACTCCTTAGAAAGACCCCCACGGAGGGCACCTCCTTGTGTTGTCCATCTGACGTGGATTTATAAGCGGCCTTCGGACCAAGCGCACAAATCCGAAATGCATGTTACACAAACAAACAGAGAGAATCCCACCAGTAGACTTCTAAGGAAATGTCAGTGAAGCAGCTGGTGATCGAGTTTTGAAGTGGACCGAGACTGGCCCAATGTTCTAGAATATTCCGAGAGAATGTTCTAGAAATTGTAGAATGTCTTTTCTTATTGGAAGTCGTTGTAGCAGCTGGAATTTTTATAAATCGAGTTTAAACATTTTAAACAATGTTTGAGAATGTTATAGAGTATTCTAAGATGTTCGAGAATGTTCTAGAATGTCCCAGAAAAATTCTGGCTTTCGAAATCAACTTGGACGTGTTTTCACTGACGGAATGTTTGAACTGGGATTTTTTTTTTTTTAAAAACGCTTAAAAATTTTGGGATTTCTCAAAATGTAGCTCATAAAAAAACCTTTTTTTTTCTAAATATTTTCTAATAAGCTATTCCTCCCTTGAAATTCATGGGAAAACTCAGCTGGTAAGAAAAATAAAATCGCCCAACTTGGAAGTGAAATGTAGGGGAGCGTTATAATCTCATGTAAAAAAAGTGGAGGGAAAATATGGTGTACTTCGGCAACTACATCACCGTTGCAGGCTGTTCTTAAAGGTTAAAAAAAAACTGCCCTTTCAATAGCTCTTGGACAGTTTTAAAAATATAAAAATTATGTCATAGGTTCTGAAAAGTTTAGAAAAAAAATGTTTACCACTGATCATTTTCAGTGTAATCAACCCTTTATACTCTAATTCTTAGTTATTATTTTAATTTGTAGAAACTCGTTTAATTTATATCCACTTTTAGAATGCTTTTGCGTAATACTTTTGAAATGCCAAAAATACAACATTTTTAGCATTTTACGAAGTTACTATGTTGATTTAAAAAGAACGTTAAGTTAAGTATTTTTAAAACTATTTAAAATGTAAAGAGTGAACTACTTAATTTTCTGCCTTCTGGTGAAACACTAAAAGCATGTATCGCCATCTATTGAGCAAAGAAAAATCTAGCTGTATGAATAAAAATGTACTGAACTTTCATTTTGTAAAAATAACATTTTAACCACAATATCAGTAAGCAAGAATATTATGGGTTATATACCTTTTAACAAGCGACTAACTGCTACTGTTATGCGATAATTATTCTCTTTAATCACTGTTTTTAAAAAATGTAATTTTGTAGGAAAACTTCCCATTTTTGTAGTTTATTTTTATCTCTTTTAAGGCACCACCGTTTGCTTTATCACACTTTTTCTTTCGAATTAAGTTCACCCAAACATGGCGTGTATTCATTTTTCTACTTTAATTATTCAATTATTTTTCTTTGTTTTTCAGTGGCCAGCAATTTGCTTGCTCCTTTGCTTGACATATTCGATCTCATTAATAATTAAAACCATCCAAGATATTTTTCGGAGCCTAACGTACCAGGCAAAAAAATAAAATAAAACAGCAATAATAAAGTAACTTGTGATCGTTAAGAAAGTAACATCATTAATCATTAATACGAAAATTAAAACTCCGGTCGAAAGGGAAAAAAGTGTTTTTAAAACACTGATTGATAATAAATTCTCTCTCTCACACACTGAAGGGGCGGACCACAAATTTACAAAAATTATTTTACAGGATTCTGAGCTGTTGTTGCATTTGGAAGATTTGTTTTCGGACTAGTGTGCTCGGTTTAAAGAACCGCTTACAAATTCTCGTTGAGTGAAGTAGGCAACTTAATGGAAGTTTTTTAATAGCACAGAGAAAGGAAATTTAAATATCCAGGTAATGGATAGGAATCGAACCCACGACCGTACGCTTAGCGTGGAGGAGGACAGGCCCTTACCCATAGAGATATGAATACAAGGAGACGGCATTAGCTATCTGATAGTGAAGCCGAAACTGTAACCGATCCGCCCTATTGCTTGGACCACATTGCAATAGGACTGTGTTATTCTATGGTCACCGTTTCAATTTTTAAGAAGTCATGTCGCCAAAGTTGGCGCCAAGAATAATGACGTATTTGACATACCTGTAAAACTTGTAACTGCAGAGCTCTGAGATTTTGCATTTAGAACTATTGTAACATATAATTGTGCATCTTTACTTTTTATTCCGTAAAATCGTGCATCTTTCACTGTTATTTAACAAAAAACCAACAAAATGACCCGCCATACTTAGACCAACACAGTTACTTCATTTCGTCCAATGCTGAAGATGGCTGATGCCATCTCCTTGTATTCATATCTCTAAGGCCTTACCCTTCAAGTCTCTGGTCACCGGTTAAATTATCAGCAAGACTTAATGGTCCAGTCGAACTTCTTTATAAAGAATCCTTATTAGACGAGAACCCAGATTTAACGAGTAATTAGAAAATATATGGTATTTCATTCTATGGGAGCATAACTCGCTTTTAATCCTTTGAGGCGCAACCCTTTCCCAATGCTGAAAAAAGGGCAGCCTTTGCCATCGCTCGACTTAACTACCAGCTAGATGGCGGACGATCGAAACGCTCATCGCGTGCCCCAGATCTAGACACTCTTTTTTGACGCAGCTGGCTGTGCGGCACAGCTAGCTGCGTCAAAAAAGGTTCTCTAGATCTGTGGCACGCGATGAACGTTTCGATCGCCCGCCATCTTGCTGGTAGTTAAGTTGAGGGATGGCAACGGCTGCCCTTTTTTCAGCATGGGGCAATCTATCCAGCAGTTCTTGCATTCTTCCATTTTCCAGCAAATGTCAGGGCTGTTAAAAATAATCGTGATTTTTTGACGGGAAATGACGTGCTAAAAAGTAAAGGATTCTCGTGGAGCTATGTCACCTGCAACTATTTTTTATAGAAATCAAATCTATTATTCGTGACTGGCAACAGTCAAAACGTCAGAATTTGGTGTTCCCAGAGCGGGAACTCTGCGCGTTAAAGGGTTAACGAGTTAACCCTGGTTATCGAGAGGAATATTTTTGTGATTCTTGATATTTCTACTGACTTCCAGTTTGACTAGTTCTTTCTTGCAAAAATTCCTTTAACATTCCGAAGTCAATGAAAGCGATGAGCTTGAAGAATTTCAACATCAACCTCTCCAAACATACTTAATCTTTTGAGTGCATAGAAAAAATTTCAAACATCATTCGAAGCCAGGCATGAAATGACGATGTTTTGGGAACACGGGTCTTTTTCAAAAAGAACAATAACACAAGGGAAAAGAGAATACAACAAGTTAACTAACTTCCGTTGTACCGTGCAGAAATAAAACGAGTACTTGATTCTTCAGCAAAACGAGCAGTACGAGTTCAGCAAAAATCGTGGTCCTTTCATTCTCCTTGCAAGCGAATTCTACTGTATATTAGGTGTTTGTCTGTTACCAAAAGCGGTTGGGTTCAGAAATTTAAAAGGACCAGCAACATGTCAAAATTATATAGTACACCTTCTTGAGCTAAAGGCTCTTTACCACATGCACAGTCCACAGATGAGATTCTGAAATATTAGTGAAATTTCAGGTGTTTATTATGATTCATTATTCATGTCTGAAAAGCGCTTTAGAAAGGTAAAGAAATATTTTATATCTCAACAACTGAATTTTTAAAAAAATTTTTACTGCAATGGGCAGAATCAAATCATGAGCACACTGAAAGTTTTTTTTTTTTTTCAGTTTTATAATTCTTGCAAAATTTATAGACCAAAATGTATTTGTTGTAAAGTTCAATAAAACTGTTATTTTTATTTTTGTCTTACTTGAAAATATATCTGTAATATACCAAAGTGTTATTGAAGTTTTTGTGAATAATTTAGGCTGAGAACATTTTAAACAATCATTAACATTCTTATAAGGTTGGCCTTACGAAAAAATAGTATAAGTGCTGCAGTAACCAATAACTCAAAAGCTGAAGCACAAAATACAGTTTCGTGTTACAATATTAACCCATTTATGCCAAGTGTCCCTTTTTTGGGATGGCATTTTCGCTATCCATTATAAAATAAATCCGTCTTTTGTTGTCCCTTCTAAAGGAACTAGCAATAGCATATACAGGATGGTATAAAGTTCTATGATTTAAAAAATGTCCACTAGAGGGCGCTGTGTATGGAAAAACGATGAATTCGGCTTTAGAAAAGACCCAAATTAGTTAATAAATGTTCAACAAAGTTATTGAACAAATATTTGTACAGATCGAATTATTGCAAAATAAAATGAGAATCTTTCACTCTTTTATTTGTAATTTTTGGATAAAAAATACATTCTACTAAGACCGATGGTTGATATTTGTTTGTCACTGCAGGTAATATCATAAATTTGAGAATGTAATGGAGCACGGCGGGGTAGACATTCACGTGGACTTCCAAAAACTGCAGCTAGGGCTTATAAGGCTTTGCCTATTTTTCATTCATGCGTACGTCTCAAAGTGCGCAAATATGACGTACGTATGCATAACATGCACGATGCATTTTGAGCAACCATAAACAGTATCTCGATAACTATTGCCAAGCTTGACAAGTTTTGTTGAAAAATCGTAGGATTTGGCTAAAGAAATTAGGTTTTCAAAACTAAACTTAGCGACATCGCCTACGTTTGGTGATAAATTGCCTGACCTTAACATTATTGAAAAATATCGTATTTTACTTTGAAATTAAACTACTTAAATAAAGTGCATCAAAAACCTGTATATTTTAATCGATGTAAAAGAAAGCCATGTGGTGTTCCCCTCAAATTATTTTAAATATGTCATTCGTAATGAGTTACAGGGCTAATGTTTACAAATTCCTGCAAATTAAGTCTATAGAAATCATGATGATTGAATTTTTCATCTATTATATCAGTTTCATAACAAACAAACAAAAAATCTGCTCCTTAAACTTTCTTCGACATTATTTTTATCGAAAACTATTCCTAGAAAGAATAACTGTTATAATCCCTTCATTATTGTATGGAGATATAAAAAAAAATTTGCTTCCCCAATTCGAATAACGTTTCCTAATTAAAATTTATGCTCCAACAATACCGCGTTTCTCCAAAGCACGTAATAAAGAGGTTACAAAAAAATAAAAATACTTTGCAGTCTTCATTTTGTTTTTCTGGAGCCACGCAGTTTGCTTTACTCAACCTTTCTCTTCAATTCGATCTCATTAATAATTAAAGCCCAAGCAAGTGACGTCCTGCAAACGCTATAGGATGGTTAAAGAAGACCCGTAAAGAGTGAGTGGAGAAAAAAAAAAAATTAACAAAGCGAGTGATCGACGCTAAAGAAGCCGTCGTTAACCACTAATAACAAAATTAAGAGAGCAGCTTTGGGTAAAAAAAAGAAAGAGATTAAAAACGATAGACTGATTAAATTTTCTTCGGGCTTTTTGGGGGTTAATTATAAATTACAGAGCTTCTTTTAGTGTTTTGGAACACAAAATCTTAGACATCTAGCATTTTTCAATGGTTTCTTTGATGGGTTTTCTTAATTTTTGAGCAATGAGAACATTCAGTTGTTAAAACCGGGAAGCAACGATGGACACAGAAGATTCCATCTGGTCCTTGTTGAGTCAGGAGCTAATAATTTATCTATTCCCTAAGTAGTAATGTAAGCGCAAATGAGACTGTGTTGAGAAAATGTTGGATTATAATTGATGCTATTGCTCTGATTTATCCTTCTTGACTGATATAAATATGAGAACTTCTATGCTCTATAACAGTCACCGAACAAAATTATTTGTTCAATATACAACATTGATATATTTTAAAATCCATTAAAGGTCAATGCTATTAGAAATTAAATTGCTGAGCAAGAAAACGCAACAAAATTTCATTTTCTTCCCTTTTCTACTAAAAGAAATTAAGTTAAAGAAAAGAGAATCTATAAATGCTTTCATATTTTAATTAACTCTTTGGCTTTATTTTAATATTTTACTTATGCTTTAGTGACTCAGTTTAAATTAGTTTAATTTGACGCACTAAAGTGCTATATATTAAGAGTGCATCATGATGTATGCGTGGGCCTTACTTTTCTTCCTTGTCTCATTAAGTCTGAAAGTACTCCATCCCAGACAGCACATAAGCTTAAATCAAGCTTGAGATTTGGCTTGGCAATGCAAGGTTGGCTTAAGCTGGATTTTGACTTGCAAAGTGCGGTGATGGCGCCATCTGTGAAAGAGAATGGACATTAATTGTCTAGCGTCCTAAAAATTTGTTGAAAGTTCGTAAAAGATGTGTTTTAACGGGGATGGGTTTTTTATTACCAGTGCCATATTACCGGCAGGGCAAACGGGGCAACTGCCCAGGGCCTACAGATTTTAAGGCCCCAAAAATCTTAACTATCTGTTTCTTTGATTTCAAATTACTTAACACAAAATTTGTGAAAAGTAAGTAAACCCATTCTATATTTCCAAATATGGAAATTCTTCAAAATAAAATGCAATTATACTACGAAATTGATTTCAAAATCAATCGTTTGTCTCGATTTTGGCCAGCGGCAGTATTGCTCATGAGTGTTGCGAAAGTTTTATATTATGTTATTATATATGTTATTATATTATGTTATTATATTATATATGAAAGTTTATATTATGTTTATTTCCCTATTAGTAGAGTCTCTAAATCACACATAAAATTATTTTAATTTTGATGCATCCCATGGAAAAAAAAAAAAAATATATATATATATATATATATATATATATATATATAACATATCGCCCACTTATCAATCAGGCCAGAAAACCGCTTAATAATTCACTTCAAACTTTAGTCACAGCTGCACAAGGCTCTGGTGGCTGAATGGATAACGCACTCGGCTACTAATCGAAAGGTCCCGGGTTCTATTCTAGCCACGGACACTCGATGGAAACAGATTAAAATAACTTAAAATTACAGTATAAAGGGGGGAAAATGCACGGGAAAAAAAAGTATGTGGGGCGCGTTCGCCAGCGGGCGTCCCGTGTATTTAGAAAATTTTTTAAGCTTGAAATTAAGCTTGAAATGTCAAGCTTAATGCAAGCTGGGCAAGTGTAAACTAGAACACTTGATTCAAGCTTGCATCAAGCTTACACGACTGGAATTTTCAAGCTTAATTCAAGCTTATTGACTTGATAAATCTAGCTTGCTGCAAGTTTGATGCAAGTTTGCTGTGCTGTCTGGGATAATCCATGCGTGGACCTTATTTGTCTTCCCCGCTTCATTTTGTTAGAAAATGCATCATAATTCGTATCTGGACCAAATATATCTTTCTTTCAGAACTAATCACAGAATTAACAGAAAAAAAGAAACATTTTTTGATTATATTTTGACATTTGAAATTATTCATACTCTGGTGCTAAACAATATGGAGTTAAAAAAAAAAATCTGAAACATTTTCACATATTTAATGCGCAGTAAAGTGCTATATATTAAAAGCGTATCATAATCCATGCGTCGTCCCTATTTTCCTAACTTATTCCATTGGGTTGGAAAGTGTATCATTATTCATACTTGTGCCGTATTTTTCTCCCTTGTTCCGTAAAACACTTTTTCAGAATTAAAATCTATATTAAAATAACCTCTTAAAAGTGTTTTACAATCTTCGCCAGCCTTATATTCTAACTATACTTCACCTTTATAAATACTGGTTGGAATGTGCATCATTATCTGTAGGTGTGTCGTGTTTGTCTTGCTTGTTCCATTAAACAGTTTTCAGAATTGAAATCTATATTAAACTTGCCTACTAAAAGTGTTTCAAAATCCTTGTCCAACATATTCTAACTAACTCTTTTCCTCTGTAATAAACTCTACCGTCTGCTAGTTTCTTGCCAAATATGGAAGATATCGCCATGCAGAGCCATCGTGATAATACCGGGCCTGCTTGTGCACTCCGAAAGAGGCCTACGTACGTTTTCTCATTGATTAGTTTCGGCCGTTAGATGACATATCTAGGTGCTGGAACCAATAAGGGAGCATCCGTAGGCCTCTTTGGATGACTCATCGGAGTGCACAAGCAGGCCCGAGCCATGCTAGTTTCAGTTTTGGGGGCTTACTTTTTGGGTACCAAAACAAATAAATCATCAAAAATTGCAAACCTTGGCGACTTTCAACATTTTATCAACTCCTCCCCTCGCGCTATCTGGCAAACCCTATTGCAAAAATGCTACCAAAAATAGGGATGAACGCGAGACGATTTTTTGCGAGACGAGACAAGAAATTTACAGCTTTTTTTGCGAGACCAGAGAGACATTTTTAATATTGCGATATATATCGGGATTTTGCGAGACGAGACAAACTTTTTAGGCTGTTTTGCGAGACGCAAGACGCCAGTTTACCATCTCGCGTCCATCCCTAACCAAAACGGGCCAACGCAAATCGGTCCACAAAAACTGAAAAAACCCGGAATGAACGAAACAGCACTCTAGTGCTAAAAAGAAAAATCTGTTATTTATGCACCCAACTCCACCATTTCCTGATTTCGATCGGATTTTGCAGATTCCACCAGCAGAATAAGCCTCGCTTCGGTAAATGATATACTTCACCCAAAAAGAAAGAGACACAAAACTAACGATCAGGGATGGTACTTGCACTCATTAACCACTAATACGAAAATTAAACGCGCTTCTTTTAGCAGGAAAGGCACGTGGTAAAGGGGAAGGGAAAGGGGGAGGGGTCTTTTAAAACCTCCGATTGATTAAATTTTGGTAGAGACGGGCAATGAGGGACCCTACGCATATTAAATTATGGTGATTCGCAGCGATCGAAAATTAACGAATGCTGTTGATTAGTGTAGAATTATCTACTATTCCGTATGTCCCTTAATAATAGTAACAGTGGATACTATTATTAAAGTATAATCTCTAATATATAAAATTCTCCTGTCACAGTGTTAGTCACCTAACTCCTCCGAAACCACTCGACCAATTTTAATGAAATTTTCTATGTATATTCGTTAGGTCTGAGAATAGGTTTTTAACTATGTCTCATACCCCTAAGTCATAAGGGCGGTCCACCCCAAAATGTTTAGCCCCAGAGTGCTATTCATTTCAATCAGGATTTCTGTGTAGACATTAGCGTGTCGAGTCACTTTTCAAATGTGTTTGCCAGATAATGTGGAGAGGGGGGGGGGCGTTAATAAAATGTTGAAAGTCGCACAAGGTTTGCAGTTTTTGATAATGGATCGCTAAATATGGTGCCAAAACGTGACAATTTATTATAAATATATTTCGCGTATAGTTAGAAAACGCCTGGCGTATATTGTAAAAGAGTTTTATCAGGCGATTTTAATAGATTTCTATTCCGAAGAAGTGCTCTGTGGAACAAGAAAGGAAAACACTGTACACTGGTGGATCATGATGCCCATTCCAAACAGAATTTAAAATGTCTTTGCGGTATAGTTGGAATATGCCTACAGGAAGAATATGCCTGGCGAAGATTGTAAAACAGTTTCAGTAGGCGATTTTAAGATAGATTTCGATTCCAAAGATGCGTTTTATGGTACAAGAAAGAGTTGATTCCTATTTTAACGCCCCCACTCTCGCCAACCTAAAAAATCCCCGTACTTTGGCGAGCTTTGCAGTCATGGGTCTCTGGGAGTTATGCACAAGTTTCAACGGTACTTACGTATTATCCCGGCGGTCCGCCAAGACAAGCAATTTTTCACCAAGATAAATGCCGGGCACATGAAATTGTTGATGGTTTGGAATACGATTGGCAACGTATTTAAAATCTACGAAAAAGTAGTTTGGCGGAAGTGACCGCCGGGATAATACGTAAGTACCGTTTCAACGCACCCAAAAGAACTAGGTGATAACTAAAGTAAACAAACTAGCGATAAACGCGCCAGTTAAGGAATTTGAAGACATTTAATTATTAAAACTACATTAATTGGTAATCCAAAATAAATAAAAATGTAACGGCATGCTGTACTTACATGTTGTTCCAAATCGCCATTTTAATTCTAAATTACGATTTCTACATAAATGCAAAAAATCGTCATGGTAACTGCATATGTTTAATCATCGCCTCCTTGGCGAGAGTCGAGGCGTTAAAGTAGGAAACAATATATAAAACGGTGAAGTATATAGTTGTGATATACTTGGCGAAGATTGTAAAATAGTTTTAGTAGGCGATTTTAAGATAGATTTCGATTCCAAAGATGGGTTTTATAAAATAAGGAAGAAAAATACAGCACAGTCATGAATAATGATAACACTTTCCAACTTAATGGAATAAGGACGAAAAATAGGGACGACGCATAAATTATGATACGATTTTAATATATAGCACTATAGTGCGTATTTAAAATCTGAAAGTGTTTCAGATTTTCATCCTTTTTTTTGGGGGGGGGGAATTTTTTATGGAATGACTATCAATAAGTCTCAAGGCCAAACTATGTCTGTTTCTAGATTAGATTTGAGCACGCCATGTTTTTCACACGGACAGTTATACGTGGCATGCTCTCGAGTGGGCAAACCATACAGTGGCCATCCAGTTTGTTTAAGTTATCTAAAGATGGGATAACAAAAAATATTGTATACTCTATTGCGTTAAGGGATTGATATTATTTTTTAGTAAAGTTATTGTAATTAGCGATATATATAAATTTAAAGAATAAATTACAATGAATTGAAAATATATGTTTGGTATTGTGTTATTTTTATATTCCAGCATCGTTCACAGCCCTCCATGCCTCTTCCACTCATATACCACATCCTCACAAACTTACAATAAGTTAGTCATTTCTTTCTACTCAAATAATCCTAGGAATAATTTATATGGCAAAACAACGTTTGCCGGGTCAGCTAGTAATAGTATAAAAATTAGATAAATATTAGTTAGGAAGATCTGGAGTGATCTGGTTCTTCAGGGGTTAAATTTAGGCTAAAATTCGTATTTTACAAGTCAATTAATTAAAATTTGCATTTCTTTGCATTTAAATAGGTTAATTAGTAGAACACTGGATTGGGAGATTTCGGCTTACCCATTGTTTAACATAACATTTGTCGGTTTCTCGCTAAATATTGGCAATATCATTTTGTAAAGACTTCAGTTTAAAAGGCATTTTTGGCGCCAAAATTGGGTTTTTCCGCCAAAAAATCGTCAATCTTAGCCACATTTGGCAAGAATTTATTAATGGTGCCACTAATGTTTGCTTTTCTTTATTGATACTATGCAATAGCACTAGTGTTATGCAATCAATGTTCGCGAACAATAAGAAACGTCAACGAATTAGAATGTTGTGGAAATTGGGTGAAAGTTCCGGAAAAGTGAGCGGAACTTATAAATACGAGAGAGCAGATTGCCACTCGTTTCAGTTTTGAATGAATGCTCGTCGAGTTCACTGTATTAGTAGCCATAAGGCTCTGTAATGTGTGCGCCTTTGTGAGTGATTTTCTCGCTTGTTTTGAGAAGCTTATGTTTGAATGCTGTTCGTGAATTCTTCATTGTTGTATGCCGAGGAGCAGCTGAGAGTTTTTCTCGAGAATTTACACTGAATTTTAGCCTGTGGAAGGATTTTACTGTATGCGAAATACTATATTTCTCGTAAATGCGATTATGCAATTTTTGGTTAAAGATAATACGTAAACAGTAGAAATACCTCCAGCTTGAGGAGTATGGTAGCGTGCACGCGATTTCTTCCAGACTTCCTAAGACTTTCCTGTACAGTCGGTTGAGAAGTGCTGGCGTTGCGTTCATTTTAGAATGTCTCTTTCTCACTTTGAAGTTTTAAGAGGGATTTCTTATGGCAGTATTGTTTGTAGCATGCATTATTCATATGATAGGCAAACACTACTTTCTTCACTTAATAAGCTCAGACGCTTCGTAACAATGTCGTTTCGCACTTGTGCAGCGGCTCATATATTTTCTCGACCATTTTCTGTACTTATCACACTGCTATTACTTTTATTACAAATAATGCATGTTTTTTCGTCTGGAATTAAGTCTATTACACGGTCTTGCAAATGCTGCTGACAATTTTATGACTTCCATACTTACATTTAAACTCTACAATCTAAAAAAAAGAAAGAAAAAAGAAAAATACAAACTAAATTCGCGCCTTTTCTGCAAGCATTAAAACCTAACCCTAAAAGCAGCTTATACTGTTTTTGCAATCTTACCTTTAGAGGACTACTGGAGCCATTCGTTAGAAAAAATTACAAACCAAATGAAAAAGAAATACAGACAAACCAGTGGCGGATTATTGGAAGTTTGTCGGAGGGGGGGCGGTTGGTTTGTCGGTGAGTACGGTTAGTTAGAAGATTGACATATACATCAATTTTATGGAAGTAAAATAGGATCTTTTACATTGATTTCTTATTTCTCGGGGGGGGCGGTCGCCCCTCTGCCCCCCCTTTAATCCGCCCTTGAGACAAACCAGTTTATACTAGTAGAAGACCCGAAGAAGTACCCGAACCACGTTTGAACAAAACTGTCAACTGGTTAATGCCTGAAAACTACACACCGTCTGCATTGCACATTATTACATACGTTATTTAATAAAATAAGTGTAAATTAATATAAAAAAGTGCAATGTCATACAAATCGGACAAGTATTAACTTGGATATGAGCAGTTCTGAGATGCGAGCAGCCGCCATCTTTGATGACGTCATAGCCGGAAAATGTACCAGGTGACGGATGTCCACCCAAGTCCAAAATGCGTACTAAGACACCTACTAAACATTCCTGAAAAAAAAAATTTCCATACTCAAACTTTCCCACAGAACTGCAGTCAGGTCCTGGATTATTTGAGGAAGCTCCTGTGAATAACTGACCGTTATTAGACGTGTTGTGGTGTATTAATTCTTGTGAACTGTGTATTAGAGATTGTACGTCGAATTTCTTGGACGAATAATATTTGTGTTTCCTCCTGTCAACTGGACTGTTTAGGTAGAACTTTCCACTTACATTGGAAGCTACGACGCTGATAACTAATCAGTGTTCTGCATACTGTTCTCCGAGTTTAACCCTTTGAGGGGCAGCCCTTTCACAATGCTGAAAAAAGGGCAGCCGTTGCCATCGCTCGACTTAACTAGCAGCAAGATGGCGGACGATCGAAACGTTCATCGCGTGCCACAGATCTAGAGACCCTTTTTTTGACGACAGCTGCCTGTGCCGGCACAGCCAGCTGTCGTCAAAAAAATGTCGTTTCTTCCATTTTTCAGCAGATGTCAGTGCTGTTAAAAATAATCGTGACCATTTTTTTACGGGAAATGACGTGCTAGTAAAGGATTCTCGTGGAGCTATGTCACCCGCAACTATTTTTATAGAAATCAAATCTATTCTTCGTGACTGGCAATAGTCAAAACGTCAGAGTTTGGTGTTCCCAGAGCGGGAACACTGCGCGTTAAAGGATTAACGTAGTAACACAGTATAAACCTGAAAAAGGGTTACGAAATCGGCTTGAAAATCTGAGTATAAGAGAAGGGTTTTGGAGGGGTAGGCTTCCGAATTATAAAACGCAATTTGGAGAATAATCACGTTAATGTTTTCAAATTTTGCTTACGGATGCGTATTCTGTCATACATATACCCCACGTGTATCATACATGTCATACATATTCATGACCCCCTTTCACTTATCAACATTATCCAGCTAGACGTGTATAGCTGAGGAGAATCTGGACTATTGCTTCCTCCTGATGCAATAAGGAAAAAAATTAAAAGGATTTAAAATACATTGGATTAATTTAAGATTTTATCTAGAAATATATATTCGAAAAACGCTTTTTAACTCTCTTCATCTTGTTTTCCGAGTACAGTTCATTAAAGCCGTAGAAAATTAATGACATCAATGTTATACGAAATTGAGAGCATTATAAGTTTGATCATTAAGTTTGTTTTGTAGAAAACGTGCATATAAATTTTTTTAGAAAAAAATTCAAATTCTTATGTTCAGCAGAAATGCACAGAAATAAAAATTAAAGTATAAAACAACTTTCTTTCTGAATTAAAACAATTTTCTAATAATTATACATGCTAAAATAGATTTTTAAATCATTTTTGTCTACCACATGATTTACCATTCATAAAATTTTAATCTGTGACAAAAGGCCATTCTTTGAAAAAAAAAAAAAAATTCTATTCCTGGACTTAACCCTTTACAGGGCAATTTTTTTCTAGCAATGTTATGTTAAAGTATTTTTAGGATTGAGATTGATTTATAAAAAGAAATTCATTTAGCTTATTACCTAAAATTATTAATTATTATTATCATTATTAATTATTATATAATAATAATTATTTCTGCATAATATGTATTTTAAAAGATACCTAAATTTTCTGGAGTTATCAGCAGATGGTAGCACAAATCATAGGAGGGAAAATAGTTTCCCATCGACATTTGAAAATGAATGAAGTTGGTGGGAATTATACTTCCCACGGCCTTCTGAAGGGTTAATTTAAAAAAAAAAAACAATAATGTTAAACATTTTAAAATAATAATGATCATTATTATACTGCTTAAAAGACTGTTGTATGTATTGTATAAACAGCCAACCTGAATTCAGAAAAAAATATTTCTAAGCACAAAAATCCTTTTCAGAAATAAGGTGAGAAGCCATTCCTGAAGGGCAATGCCGCAAAATACGGTATTTTCAGGATTTTTTTCCTCCCTGAATGTGCTTCAAGTTTCATAGTTCCAACAGGTTGATCGTTAGTAAAAGTGTACATTATTGCTTGTGAAGAGACAGAAGACACGATAGGGTTTTTTTTTTTTTTTTTAGTTTCAAGCTTCATCGGACTCTAAAAAGTTCTTCAAAAAGAGTTGCATGGTTTTATTTTAAAAAAAGAGCCTTCATTAAAATTTCTATTTTTCTATTTCAAATAGTATATTGATAACTCGCCAACTGTTCCGAAAAGCGATACTCTGAAATCAGTCCGAGCAACATGCAATTTGTGAACGGCCCCCTCCCACCGTTACGAGCTTCAACTTTTGCAATTTCTCGTCTTGGAGCGCATTTTGTCATATGTGTGCATGACTTTCCTCCCAGGAACACCCCCGCAAACTCCATTCGATTTTTCGCTTCCCCCCCCCTCCCCCCTAGTACGCCTCTTTCCACTTGGGATATTTCCAGCTAAGACGGAAAGCAACAGAAAAGATTCTGAGATATATATTGCGCCCAGGATAAACTGTACAGAATAAGAAGAAAGCTTGAGCGAAATTTTTATTTCGATTTTTATTTTATTTTTTTTGCTAATGTGACTTTTTATCTCAACAATATAAATAAAATATGTAGAAAAAAAAATTAATTGATTTTCTTTTCAAGCACAGATATTTTCAAACGTGCTCTTAAAAAAAAAATGAACTGATTTCCCCCTAAAGATATTTGATTTTATGCAGTTTCATTTTTTTTTGCTTTATTGGTAGCTATTGTGCAGAAATTATCTAATCTTGAACACAGGTTTAGCTTGTTCGCGCTCGTCGTTGTTAATCTACATGCCACAATGGAGATGATATAATAATTAGACAATACTCTCAGCAACATACGTATTTAATTATGTCCACAGGTACACACATGAACACATACGTTCTCTATCGAACTGTTGTTGTGAACATGTATATCGGATTTGTGTGCTTTGCTCGAAGTCCGCTTATAAATCCTCATCAGAAGGAGAAAACGGGGGGGGGTGCTCTCCGTGGGGGTCTTTCTAAGGGGTCCTAACCCGTATATACGCTAAGTTTCGGAGAAAACCACGGAAAAATCCGAACGGTTAGGTCGACGGACGCGCGATGGGACCCGCACACGAGTCCTTGGGCAGGGCCGGCCAGAGGGGCGTACGGGGCCCCAGGCGAAGCGCAAGAGCGGGGCCTCTTCTCTATCATGCCTTATGAGATAGCAAAAAATGGCCCAGGAGCATTACATAGTTTTTACACAAAAAACACTCGACGTCATTGTCAGTAATTTCTGTTTCTTGCTAATGCTGAGGTCTATATTTTACGTAATGAAGCACAAAAACTGCAAATGCAAAAAGAAGATTATTTTCTTCATCCAGCGTAAATGTTTGAGTGCACTCTTGTTCCACGTTGTGTTTTTTTATTATATACAGTTCATAAGGATCTCCTGCGTGCAGCAGTAATGACATCACACTTACTGAAAACATTTTATATGTATGTACAACATATTTCTGAGGAACAAATTGTATAAAATAGAAGTAGTAAAATTTGACGGGAGAGGGCAGTTTAAATCATCGGACTTATCGTTTAGAGATACTTACACCCTTCCTGCAGTTGCCCTGCACCACTAAAATCACATGGTTGGGAGAATTTTCAATGTTGGTACCAGTGGATAGAGCTTGAGGACTTAGAACAGGGATAATCTCATACACACGGTGATCATCAGGCATCAGTGGGAATTGAAACCGTAACCCTTCCTTTCCTGGCACGACGACTTTAAACATGAGAGCCCAAGTCTATAGGCAGGGAGGGGCCATACACCTCCCCCTCTCCTCCCAGCTTCAGAGAAAAGTATATAGTATAGTATAGTATTCTGAGAAAAGTATATAGTACCGGTATGATTTACATACCGGTCCTATAACGTAGAAGCAGTTCAACACTAAAATATAGTACCTTCTTGGGTAGGATTCTTGACTTACCCCACCCCATCCCCAACAAACAATCGAAAGGGCGTCCATGTCTTTAAACACTGGCTGCATTCGTAAACGACAAACTCGTTGCAAGAGTTTTCGTAAGAAAACTGGAATGCGTGTGTTAGTGCTGTCAGTGGTTATCAGTTTCTTTTGACTTTAGAACAGCAACACTTTCTTTTGACTGAAAACAGCAACAACGTGCAGCAAGTGTATCTTCTCAACGACGGAACGAACTTGATCCGCTTTCAGTTTACTTCGTTTGAAACTAATCGCACTCAGTTTTGTATACGAACGCTCTAGTTTTTAAACTGAATGCTCTCAATTTCCTTTACGTACACCTTAGATAGAAACTCGTTGCTCGAGTGCAACTCGTTTGACGTTTACGAATGCGGCCACTGTTCTACAACGGCAGGCTTGTACAGCTATTTCATCCGGATGTTTAAACGGCCCCTGATCCTTTTACTCACTTTAAAAGTCTCAGGGAAAGGGGGGGTGTACTTTTCATGATTTAAAAAATATTAGGAGGATATATACCTTAATATTTTTATTATTATTATTTATGAACTTCAAATTCTCCCTTTCCATAATGAAGGAGCTATTTAAATGTGCTAAGAATTAATATTAAATTTGAAATTATTGACAACGTCGGAATATATTAAGTTCCACGTATGAAAAACATTAATTTCAACATTAATATTAGGTTGTAACGAAAGTTTTCCGCCACTGCAAGTATTGTCTGCACAAACGGTTTGCGTTGGTGTCTTTGCCAATATTTTGTCAAATGATTTTTGTTATTTGAATGAAAAAGACTTTTTAGAGCACTGTGTTGTGAAATCTGTAAAACAATATCGTTATGATTAAGTATAAGTTGTCTGAAATGGAACTATCAGGCTACTAGATTTAACCATCATTTACTCTCAGTTCTTTTTCAAAAAGTCTGCTACAGAATGACGCCGAAACATGTTTACAGCTTAAGGTTCTACTGTTGCATTAGACACTGTGAAGGTTTGGTACCAAAATTTCAAAAACGAGGACTATGACATTTAAGAAGCTGAGCGCTCTGGCGGGCCTACTGATGCTGATGAGGCCCGCCTACGAGAATGTGTGGAAGAAGATAAAATATTCACCAACTCGAGAGCTAGCTGTAGGAGTTAGGCTTTAGTGCCATGTCCATTAGTCCCGCTAGGCATCACATAAGAGATTAATCGGTGGCTACCGCATGAGGTGAATCAAGCAGATTTGGCGGAAAACTTTCGTTACAACCTGATATTTTACTGATTTACCCAGTAAAATGTTACCCAAATGTTGTACAAGTACTTGAAAATAGATTGTTTACATCAACTTTATAGTTGATTGACAGGGGTACTCAAAACACTTTCTACACATAATGCCTATGGACGCTTTCAGCACATTACCTGTCTTTGCACATTACCGGTCAATAATTGGTTGGGCCATGTCAAATTCTCGGAAATTCGTTAAACTTGGCGAATTTTTAGAGAAACGGTGCCAAATTTAGCGACAAAAATAAATTTACAAAATTGAACATCTAGCGAGACATCGCTAAATTTTAATAGTAAAGTATCGTAGATCATTTTCCTTTAATAGATGTAAGAAGAAATCATGTGGTGTGTCCGTGCCTGATTTCTTTTTTTCTTAACATCTGTTAACAAGGTTGAAAAGTATGTATGATTTCGGTTTGTCTGTCTGTCCGTCCGTGCTCTAACTCGCGTAAATATGTATTGATTTCTACGAAATTTATATATGTTATTCTTATCTACCGAAGCATGTATCCTATTGAAAATGATATATGTAGCATTTATAATTTTTCTACAGGAGCACTCAAAATATTCCAAATACATTGCGCTCTATAGCAAGTTATTCTTTACAGTGCGTATTATCCTACTACGTATTTAGTTACTCTGATCCTGACTTCAAGATAAAACTTTTTCCGCCATTACTGCAAAAAGATTACAAAGTTAACACAAAATGCCTAATAACTCCTTCACCGTTTGTACGATCCGCTTGAAATTTTTCATAATTATGTATAAAAATATAGAAAACAATCTGCGCTACTTTAAAAATCTGAAAATCCACCGTTCCCTCATTTTTAAGCGATTTTTCGCTATTTTCAGCACCATTTTATTTCCGAGAGTAAAAAAATGAGTCATTTGCGTGACAAAATTACCTATTTCAAGTGAATATGACGTCATACAATTGGGATTCCAATTCGTTTAAAATAGTTTTTCCAGATTACACAGTTTATTAATTTTTTTTCACATATAAATCGTCTGCATGGATATGAGAATAGCTGTGTACACAAAACGAAATCTTTCGACTGCGGAAAGATTCCGCGTGTTTCCAGAAGAGCATTAAATTCGATTTGGGTATATAACAAAAATTGAATATGAACTTACTTATTTTAGGTGCATGAAAATTAAATATATCGAATGTAGACAAATTTTTTCTCCAATGTTTTTTCTAGTGCCCGTTGTAACTGCCTCCACAACGGGCTTTGACTTCTAGTCTATGTATAATAAAAATTGAGGATGAATTTTTTTTTTATTTAGGTGGACGAAGATTACATATTCACTGCAGACATACTTTCGTCAAATGATTTTTTCTTGCGCCTGTTGTAATTGCCTCCACAACGGGCTTTGACTTCTAGTTTTAGAGATATTCTGCTATTTGAAATGAAATAAAATTGATATATGTTATTAAGGATTACAAGATGAAGCTTTCCATCGAAAATAGTGTCTGTATAGTTAATAGTTTTTCTAATGAAGCACTCAAAATAATTTCAATCAATACGGTCAGTGGCAGTTTATAGACAGGCATCTATTTAAAGCATATAATACTATCCTACAATATGATTAGCTAATAATCCGACGACGATCGTGTGCCTCCCTCAAAAGTTGCGCCAAAAGTCGCCAATGTTGGCGACTTTTGCAGATAAATTGCCAAATAGGGTGCGAAAAAAATGCTTTGAAAAATGAACCGAACTTGCGATATTTTCATATTTGGCAATAAATCGAAAAGGTACTCACTATTATCCCGGCGGTCATTAACGCCAAACTATATTTTCCTCAAATTTGCTGCCAAACTGTTGCCAATCGTATTCCGAACCATCAATAATTTCATGTGTCCGGCATTTATCTTGGCGAAAAATTGCTCGTCTTGGCGGACCGCCGGGATAATACGTAAGTACCTCGAAAAATATCTAATCTGGATTTAAGCTATGACGATTTCATGGGGAATTTTGAAAATTTGTTACTCGCGCTGTAATTAACCGATTTAGTGTATTGTGTTTTGTTAAGGAATGGCTAAGGGCTATCTGCTTAAGGAGTGGGAGGGTGTTGCGTCGGTCGGAGGAATTTCTCCGAACGACGAAAACCCGTTAACCCTTTGAGGCGCAACCCTTTCCCAATGCTGGAAAAATTGCAGCCGTTGCCATCGCTCGGCTTAACTACCAGAAAGATGGCGGACGATCGAAACGTTCATCGCGTGCCACATATCTAGAGACCCATTTTTTGACGACAGCTGGCTGTGCCACACAGATATGCGAGTTTGATGAATTTTGGTCCATAGAGCGACAGCTGTGCGGACCTTTTGACGGCAGCTGGTTATGCTCGCGCACAGCCAGCTGCGTCAAAAAAGGTCTCTAGATCTGTGGCACGCGATGAACGTTTCGATCGTCCGCCATCTTTCCGGTAGTTAAGCCGAGCGATGGCAACGGCTGCCCTTTTTCCAGCATTGGGCAATTTATCCAGCTGTTCTCGCGTTCTTCCATTTTTCAGCAGATGTCAGTTCTGTTATAAATATTCGTGACCATTCTTTTACGGGAAATGACGTGCTAAAAAGTAAAGAATTCTCGTGGAGCTATGCCACCCGCCACTATTTTTATAGAAATCGTATCTATTCTTCGTGACTGGCAACAGTCAAAACGTTAGAGTTGGGTGTTCCCAGACCGGGATTACTGCGCCTTAAAGGGTTAATGCGTTCAACCCAAATCGGGTTTATTTATTTACATGGAACAAAATACCAAACTTTGAATCTTTAGCGCGTGGAAAATTAATTTTAGACTGCTAACCCTTAAAAGAATAAATTTCTGACTGTCTGTGTTTGTCCGATACCGTTATGTTGTATGAAAAGAATATTTTATATTTTTAATTTACCAACAAGTTTGAGAAGTCCTTTTGATTTCGGTTTGTTTGTCTGTTCTGTTGTCCACCCGTCCAGTGTTCTAACTGCTGTAAATATACACCGATTTGTGCGAAATTTACGTTTTTTCTATGGGTGTAAGTAGCATTTATAATTCTTTTACAGGAGAAAAAAAATCCATTCTATGGATAGTCATCCTTGAAAACGCATTTTAGAGATATTCGGTTTTTGAGAGAAAGCAAAGTTGGCATGCATATCATTAAGGCTCTCAAAATAATGATCTCCATTGAGAATAGTAACTGTATTATTAATAGTTCTTCTACAGGAGCACTCAAAAGAATTCCAATACATTGCAGTCTGTGGCATTTGAGAGACACTATACATTTCTAGCACAAGACAATGAGTTTAAAATTTTTATATTCTTCAGTTAAACGTCGAACAGGGTCTCATAAAATTGCATTTATAGTGATAACACAATGGAGTACATTATCTCCAAAATCTCGCCAGGTTTAAGGAAACTGCATGGCTAAATTTGTCGCAAAAATATTTTTGTGCTGGAAAGTGTTTTATAATCTATGCGTTTGGCATGATTTATCTTTCATGTTTTTAGTTTAACTATCAGAACTGCATCATGTTTTTCAAGATGCAATTTGCCTCTGCTCCCTTTCGGGGCTTTTAAATTTTTGCGATTTCTTCTCGGGCGGGTATTCTGTCACGAGCTCGTGACACTGCCTCCCACCAAACGCCCCGACTCTGACTTCGATTCCAGCACATCCCCCCCCCCGCATGACTTTTTAAATTCTGTGACAATGCCTGTCTAACTAAAAGAGAATGCATTTGGCGAAAAAGCAACAGGAAAGGAGAGTTTCTTGGGTTAGGTACTCCGTGATGCACTGTCTAAGGCATTGTGTGTGCCTTTTCTCAGATAGCCAAAATAGAAATGTTTTAGTAATAAAAGGGGGAAAAAACGTAATTTTATATTAATGACTATGTCATTTTATCTCTCACCCTCTTATTGAAAATGTGACATAAAAATGAGACACGAAAATGCGACATAAAAGTAAGAATAAATGTCCGCTGAAAATGTTAGTATGTGTTACGTAAACCACCGATTTCTATAAGATCCTTAAGGTTGCATTTATTTGATAAAATGATTGTTTAAAATTTTCATACGTTTTGTAAATATTATATGAGAATGTGGCAACAGTGTGTAGATAAAATAAAATGTTAGTATGTGTTACGTAAACCACCGATTTCTATGAGCTCCTTAAGGTTGCATTTATTTGATAAAATGATTGTTTAAAAATTTCATCCGTTTTGTAAATGTTATATGAGAATGTGGCAACAGTGTGTACATAAAATAAAATGTTAGTATGTGTTACGTAAACCACCGATTTCTATGAGCTCCTTAAGGTTGCATTTATTTGATAAAATGATTGTTTAAAAATTTCATCCGTTTTGTAAATATTATATGAGAATGTGGCAACAGTGTGTACATAAAATAAAATGTTAGTATGTGTTACGTAAACCACCGATTTCTATGAGCTCCTTAAGGTTGCATTTATTTGATAAAATGATTGTTTAAAAATTTCATCCGTTTTGTAAATATTATATGAGAATGTGGCAACAGTGTGTACATAAAATAAAATGTTAGTATGTGTTACGTAAACCACCGATTTCTATGAGCTCCTTAAGGTTGCATTTATTTGATAAAATGATTGTTTAAAAATTTCATCCGTTTTGTAAATATTATATGAGAATGTGGCAACAGTGTGTACATAAAATAAAATGTTAGTATGTGTTACGTAAACCACCGATTTCTATGAGCTCCTTAAGGTTGCATTTATTTGATAAAATGATTGTTTAAAAATTTCATCCGTTTTGTAAATATTATATGAGAATGTGGCAACAGTGTGTACATAAAATAAAATGTTAGTATGTGTTACGTAAACCACCGATTTCTATGAGCTCCTTAAGGTTGCATTTATTTGATAAAATGATTGTTTAAAAATTTCATCCGTTTTGTAAATATTATATGAGAATGTGGCAACAGTGTGTACATAAAATAAAATGTTAGTATGTGTTACGTAAACCACCGATTTCTATGAGCTCCTTAAGGTTGCATTTATTTGATAAAATGATTGTTTAAAAATTTCATCCGTTTTGTAAATATTATATGAGAATGTGGCAACAGTGTGTACATAAAATAAAATGTTAGTATGTGTTACGTAAACCACCGATTTCTATAAGATCCGTAAAGTTGCATTTATATTTAAATACCATTAGTTCACAATAGCTTTAATCTATTGTTACAATATTTCGTAAGCTGTATAATATGCTCTCCATGTATTTTTTGACATATATTTAAATACTATTAGTTCACAACAGCTTTAATCTATTGTTACACTGTTTCGCAAGCAGTAGAATATGCATCACAAGTATTTTTCTATAAATAGGTTACACTCATAAAAATTTCAGCATAGGGCTACCAGACGAAATACACGAAAGATGAGAGATAAAATGACATATTCAATGAATATCGTTTTAATATGGCAATAAGGAAACTAAAAAATTAGGGGGCTTCGGGGGGTCTACCCCTGACGAGGATCGAACAGCCGAGTTTTATTCTTCTACTTTCACGCGTTTTATGCATTTTTTTTCCCGAAGTCGTATTTTAAAATATAATCATGCGTCGTGGTTGCCATGTTTGGTAATTTTTCGGTTGCTGTATGTACGGACAAAAATGAAACTCAAAGAAAAAAAGATAAAAGAACAGACAAAGATTTCTTCTTTTTGGTCTTAACAGTTTCCATTGAAAAGAAAACTCGAACGAACTGCTTCAAATAAATGAAAACATTAATGATTCACTTTTCAGCTTAATGAAACCAGTAAAAATATGCTGCCAACGCTTGTTTCATAAATCACTTTTCCAACATAAATGAAACCAGAAAAAAAAATAGGGCCAACACATGGATTATGTTACACTTTTAATCTATATTAGAGCAAATTAAAAACCTAGATTTGTGCAGTCGCATCTACAAAGGAATTTTCTTTTGAAATGTGTAGTCCCATGGAATAACACAGAGTGGACTGAGCGACGCGCAAGCGAATACCTACCTTAATCCTCTGAAGTATAACCACTTTCACATCGATATACAAGAACTCCGGGATGTGCTGCCTAACGCTGAAAAAGTGCTGCCGATGCCGCCATGTTGTTGTTAGTTAAATTAACGATAGCAAACAGCTGCACTTTTTGAGCGTTTTGACATTTGGACAGTGTATTCAGTGTTCCACCTAGTACTGACGCTAAACGACAAATTTCAGAAGGATTGTGCATTTCGCTTGGGGGTAAAAGCAATTTTACTTTATATGCTTGTTTTGGGACTTTTATAAAACTTTTAAAGGTTAGACACGTAGGCACTAGTTGTGAGTTTTGAGTAATATCGTACAAGCGCGCGAAATTTGAATCCATAGTTACATTTTTTCGGCTTGTTATGTCTTTCTTTTGGTGCGTTGTAGCTAGTATTGCTCCCTCCGAATGCAATAAAGAAACCCAGAAAATGTGAACAAAACACTCATCACTGAAAAATTTAGTCCAAAGAGCACAAAAATGCTGAAAACAGTGATTTTAGAGAGCTGCCAACAGCATAAATATATGAAATCTTCTCAAAATACTCTAGAAAAACTACACAATTATATGTACTTACATTCGAACAGAAATAACCAAAGTAAATTTTCTCTATAAAACTAATAAAACATCTACTGAATGTCTAGAGGCCCGCGTATACTCACAGACAACTGAAGTTGGCAGCGTTGAATCATTTCACCAACAAAGCAGTTGTATGTCCATGATCTTTGTTGGCGAAAATGTGTTTACATTGTCAGCTGTTGATAATATTGATTATAATTCTTCTTCAAGTACCATCAACTCCATCCATGGGGACAGGAGTTTTCCAGTTTCAGCATGTTCAATCAGAAATTGACCATCTCCATTAACATGGCAACAGTGTCATTGAGAAGTCATCTGGGATGAAACTACGACGTATCCCGGATAGTTACTCGACAATGTTCCCAGTTGATGCAGGGAAGAGCACTCCCGGAATGTCAGCTGTCCCCGGCTTTCAAATAGCGTAACGCAGTTAACCCTTTGAGGCGCAACCCTTTCCCAATGCTGAAAAAAGGGCAGCCGTTGCCATCGCTCGACTTAACTACCGGCAAGATGGCGAACGATCGAAACAGATCTAGAAACCCTTTTTTTGAAGACAGCTGTCTGTCGTCAAAAAAAGGGCTGGCTATGCAGCCCTTTTGTTTTTTCGACAGCTGGCTGTGCAGCCAGCTGTCGTCAGAAAAGGGTCTCTAGATCTGTGGCAAGCGATGAACGTTTGGATCGTCCGCCATCTTGCTGGTTGTTAAGTCGAGCGATGGCAACGGCTGCCCTTTTTTCGGCATTGGGAAAGGGTTGCGCCTCAAAGGGTTAAATGGATCGATGACAACGGCCGCACTCTTTCAGCGTTTGGGACCCTTTAACTACACACTTTTTGAAAACTAGCAGCGAAAGCGCTGAAATAAGGTGGTTTGGCGGCGCAACCACCGCGCGTCAAAGGGTTAAGTTTCGACATAAACTCGCACACACGCGCTTCACAGATAAAAAAAACACGCGCGCTCACTAATGTATAAATGGAGAAATATCTACTTATCACGGGTTAAATAAATTTATGGACGTTCCCCACCTTTTCCACATCAACCTGAAACCTTTGTGATTTGTCACTAGATGCATTAGATGCGTTCTTCTCTGGTACATATGCGTAAACCTTAACTTCGATCCTTTCTCAGCCTCCCCCCTTCTCCCCCCACCCCCAACGTCCTCCCCCCCCCAGCCCCTATCCTCCTGCTTCCATCTGGGAGAAAATCGCACACAGCACACCGAAGATGAAGAGAGCAAAGTGAAATTCTTCTCTTGAAAACGTTGCGCCCCAGGAATAATATATATATATATATATATATATATATATATATATATATATATATATATATATATATATATATATATATATATATGTATGTATATATATGTATAAAGAGAATTTGCTGTGCGAAGAATTAAAATAAAATGTATTTAGAGAGAAACGGGACAAGAAGAAAAAAAAAAAGTCGTATTAATGAGTAGAGGACGAAGGCGAAAGAGGAAAGGAGGGGGAAAAAAAAAAGAGGAAAGATTTTCGTTGAAACGTTAAAGTGGAAATATGCCTAACGAAAGAGAAGAAAACTATTTAGTGGATTTTAAAATGAATAGTCTTCAAAAGCTCATTTTCTCGGTTCAGTTTACGGTGTTAAAAGAAAGATAGTGAGAAAGGTATCAGGAATCGCACTGAAAAAAAATAAATGTTTCGTTGATTCAACAAAATTTTGATTGGCTGGCTCTATTTCAAAGATATATTTTTGTTGAATCAAGAAAATTTTTGTTAATTCAACGAAATATTTTGTTTAGGGATGGACGCGAGACGACTTTTTGCGAGACGAGACAGAGATTTACATATTTTTGCGAGACGAAACAAGCATTTTTAACATTATGATATAGGGATTTTTGCGAGACGCCAATTTTTCGTCTCGCGTCCATCCCTAATTTTGTTAAAACCCAAATTATGGATTACCAACCAAATTCCCCCCCCCCAAACCATGGCTGCCCGTACATTTCCGCGTATTAACCCTTTGAGGCGCAACCCTTTCCCAATGTTGAAAAAAGGGCAGCCGTTGCCATCGCTCGATTTAACTACCAGCAAGATGATGGACGATCGAAACGTTCATCGCGTGCCACAGATCTAGAGACCTAGACAGATCTAGAGACAGCTGGCTGTGCGACACAGCCAGCTGTCGTCAAAAAAGGGTCTCTAAATCTGTGGCACGCGATGAACGTTTCGATCGTCCGCCATCTTGCTGGTAGTTAAATCGAGACGTTCATCGCGTGCCACAGATCTAGAGACCTAGACAGATCTAGAGACAGCTGGCTGTGCGACACAGCAGGCTGTCGTCAAAAAAGGGTCTCTAGATCTGTGGCACGCGATTAACGCTTCGATCGTCCGCCATCTTGCTGGTAGTTAAGTCGAGCGATGGCAACGGCTGCCCTTTTTTCAAGATTGGGAACTCTATCCAGCTGTTCTTCCATTCTTCCCTTTTTCAGCAGATGTCAGTGCTGTTAAAAATAATCGCGACCATTTCTTTACGGGAAATGTACGTGCTAAAAAGTAAAGGATTCTCGTGGAGCTATGTCGGCCGCAACTATTTTTTATAGAAATCCAATCTATTCTTCGTGACTGGCAACAATCAAAACCTCAGAGTTTGGTGCTCCCAGAGCGGGAACACTGCGCATTAAAGGGTTAAAAGTCTTTAGGGAGACCACGCAAATAAACTACCAAGTTGATTGGAGTCAAAATAAGAGTAGCACATCTAGATGTTACAACAGTGTTAAATGCGCAATTGGCTGACATTTTAGATTTATGAGAGATACATACATACAGTCGTCTAGTCGAAGTGGATCGTATATGCCTGCGTACGCATACATCCCCGAAATGAATATAATGAGATTTCGTGTCTAGATACAACAGACGATCACAGCAATCCAGTGTCACTAATTGGCCGGAAGGCGCCACGCAGTTGGCCACAGCGGTTCCGACGGAATGTATTGGAACAGCCTCTCTACAGTCCGGATCTCGCACTCGGTGACTCTCATCTCTTCTGGCCAATGACGAAACGCGTTGCAGGACATCATTTCCAAACCGTGCAGCAGTTCAGGACGACGTCGTTAAGTGGCTCAATGACCGGGGCCCTATACAACGAAATGAATGATAAATAATCCTAAGCGTTCATATATTCCGGTGTAGTTTCATCAGTGAAGACTACGTGAACGTTTCTCTTTCCCATAGTTTTTTCACTGTTGCTGCTGTTTGTTAACCCTTTAACGCGCAGTGGTTTCGCTCTGAGACCACCAAACTGCTGACGTTTTGACTGTTGAAGGTCACGAAGAATAGATTGGATTTCTATAAAAATAGTTGTGGGTGACATAGCTCCACGAGAATCCTTTACTTTTTAGCACGTCATTTCCCGTAAAAAAATGGTCACGATTATTTTTAGCACCACTGACATCTGCCGAAAAATGGAAGAACGCGAAAACAGCTGGATAGATTGCCCAATGCTGAAAAAAGGGCAGCCGTTGCCATCGCTCGACTTAACTACCAGCAAGATGGCGGACGACCGAAACGTTCATCGCATGCCACAGATCTAGAGACCCTTTTTTTGACGACAGCTGGCTGTGCGCGGGCACAGCCCTTTTTTCAGTATTGGGAAAGGGTTGCGATGCCGGCTGTGCACGAGCACAGCCGGCTGTCGTCAAAAAAGGGTCTCTAGATCAGTGGCACGCGATGAACATTTCGATCGTCCGCCATCTTGCTGGTAGTTAAGTCGAGCGATGGCAACGGCTGCCCTTTTTTCAGCATTGGGAAAGGGTTGCGCCTCAAAGGGTTAAGCCCGAATATATGAAAAAAAAAAACTTCATTATATTTTAAGGTTATCTGTTTGCAAAGTTTCATTTTTTCCCCTCAAAAAGAACATTTTTTTTCTCTTCTTTCAAATGGCCAGGCCAGCTGCCCACTAATGGCTTGCCTGCTAGAGCGCAAGCCATTAGTGGTAATGTTGGTCGGTCTTCTTATAAAGCCCCCTGTGAGGGATCTCCTAAATTCCAGCCAATTGCTAATGAGAGACTTAGCACTTGGATCGACATCTACAAAGGTACCATTCGAACATCTAAGCGATGCAGGCGTCAGGGATTTTAAGTGCAACAGCTCCCTCCAGCGTGTACGGTTCATCAACAGTCCTGTCGAGAGAGGTGGTCACACGACCAAGCGCTGGCCAAGATTTAAAAAAGCTTACTTTTGTTTTTCTTAAGGGAACTAAGTTTGACCAACTGGGCCACTCCTAGACTCGAAAAGAGCACTACTTTATAGATAATATAATTTATGTGTATATAAATTATCCGAAATATGTTGTTCAATTTTTAAGAAAATGCATATCAAATAGTAATGGCAAAATATATTGCACTACAAAATAAACTATATACAGATGTATTAATACCTAAATGAAAAACTTACAGCCTTTTATCCTTAATGTAATTACTTTAATTTCTTTTCCGATTGCACTTAAAAATATTTATTATCGATTAATTGAAATTTTCATTTAATTATACTAATTGTTTTATTTAGGTTGCATTAAATTATTTCCAAATGACTTCCTTCTTGCGAATTAAGAAATTCTTTTACGATTACCATTTTAAGTTTAAGCTGAAAATATTTTAATTATTGTTTAATTAAATTTAGTCCTAACTTAATGGAATAAGATGGATTTAATTTATTTAAGTGGGAAACAAAACTGACGGTTATCAACACTTTATCTTCAAAGATACTATACTATTATTTTTTATTTTATTTGTTTTAATTATTGTAGTCAATGGTAAAGGTTTTAAATCTAAAACAATAATTCTTTAGATTAAAAATTCCCTGGTGCTGTTCTCACGGAAAAAATGGAATAAAATAAAAAATCTGAATCTGCAGTATTTTGACTTCTAACTATCGCAGAAATAAGTTATTTAAAAATATGTGTATTTTTTAATGTTGTTTATCTTTTTGTATGAATTTTGTATAATTTGTTTATCTTTTGTATGAATTATCTATAAAGTAGTGCTCTTTTCGAGTCTAGGAGTGGCCCAGTTGGTCAAACTTGGTTCCCATAAGAAAAACAAAAGTAAGCTTTTTTAAATCTTGGCCAGCGATTGGTTTTGAGTGACCCTCTACTTATTTACTTTTGACTTTGAAATTTCCAATATAAATTATTCCGTCGCCAGATTTCTACTGACGCTGCTAAAACTAGATATTACTGCATAAGGGAAAGTCAAATGAAAACGAGACGGTCTATATAACGAGCATGGCAAGGAATTCGATAACGCAGGTATTCGTAACCGTAAAAAAGAGTCTATGATTTCGCACTCTATTTCGTACTGTAAATAGTTCATGTTTGGTACCGTAAAAAGGAGTCTATTTTTCGTACCTATTTCGTAATGTAAATAATTCGTATTTTGAAAATTCGTAGTGCAAATAGTTCATGTTTCGTACCGTAAAAAGAGTATGGTTTCGTACCTTAAAAAGAGTCAATGGTTTCCCACTATTTTTCGTATTCTTTCGTACTGTAAATACGAGATATAACCACAAAGTAAGTTCCGTTTCTATTTCTGTCCGCGGCAGCGCTGCGATCGCAGTTCCGAGCATGCGCGGCAGTTACTCTGACTCAAGGAGAAGAAATGTACGCCATTTTCAGATCGCTGCTGCCGGCGTGTTCTTTGTAGTGCTTCTTTATAATGTCAGCCTTAATTGAAAATGCCGCCTGAAAATCCGCGAAATTACGAAATTAGATGAAATCTTATCTGTGTTCGCCGCACATTACGGAACAGGTGCCGAGGATTACTGTCAAAGGTGTTTTTTTTTTTTTTTTTTTTTTTTTTTGCACGATAATGCCCGACCTCACACTGCGAACGTGACAAAACAACTCCTAAAGAAATTTGACTGGGACGTGTTTGATCATCCTCCATACAGCCCGGACCTCGCTCCTAGCGACTTTCATCTCTTCTTACACTTAAAATCTTTCCTTGGTGGTCAACACTCTAACGATGAGGACGAGCTGAAAGAACATGTTACCACATGGTTGAAAACACCGGCAACCTTCTATGAAAAAGGAATACAAAAACTTGTGCCACGCTATGACAAGCAGGCGCGTAGCCAGGAAAATTTTTCGGGGGGAGGATATGAACTTATATGTGTATAAATAGACGGAATTTCATCACTAATCCAAACATTTCGGGGGGGGGGAGATATACAAAATTTCTGAAGCTATGTAGAAAAGTAGTTTAACAGTTGCAGATTTTCGAACAATAAATTTGTTCTGTATCTGTACACGTTTTTCTTATATAACCAAACGAAACTTACTTTGTGGATATACCTCGTAGTTCGTATATTTGTCCTGAAAATAATTCAAGTTTCATACCGTAAAAAGAGTTTATGATTTCGTACTACTTTTCGTACCTTTTCGTTACACATCTAAACGGTTATTAAAACTCGAAAGGAACGACAAACAGACAAACCAAAACCACAAACACTTTTCAATTGTTTCGAGTTAAAGACATTTTCATTGACGGAAAAGGAAAATAAATTCGCCACGTCTTGAGCCAGACAGAAATTTGAGTCCTGATTTGATAACGTTTAATTAAGAAACCTCGTTAAAGTGGTCTGAAATACATTTCTGATAACCGCACGCTTTAAAAGTTCAGCTCAGGCAGGTGAATAATTAGGTTCATTTAAAATAATTAAACTAATCACCTCTGCATCGCATAATTTTACAATTATGAGCCTGTAAATTAGTTTGTGTGTCACAATCTACGGATAAAAAAAATTGTATATATTCCATTTACCACTTTGTATAGAATTTAATTGGGCTGCCTAGATTTGATTGGGCAGTTAATTACTTTAACTATACAATTAATTTAAACAGCCTGAATCCTTCGCAGAAAGATATTTATATTTAATCAGTGAATTCTCTTAGCTTCGGAATTTTTGCGATAGAAATATAGTACTTAAACTGTTAATTCTTCACACAATTAATTCTGTTTTGCAATTTTTTTTAGCAGAGAGCAGCCCAGTGTGCACTTTTTGTTTTTCTTGTATATTTCTTGCAGAATTACTCTACACTAGATCGTCCCCTCTAAAGATACACTTTAACCCATTTATGCCTAGTGTCCCTTTTTTGGGACGGCATTTTCGCTATTAGTCGAAAACGTTATTTATTTTTCCTAGCCTTTATTCATGAGTATTGAACCTCAACTCTACAAAATATTTTAACAGGACCAAGTAGGCTGTTGCTATTTCGATTTTTATGCATAATGATTTTAAAAGAAATCATCCCTTGTTCAAGAAGTTGACATCAGACATATATCTATTATTTCTGTTATCAGTAAAAATCGAAGAAAGTCGCAAAAATATCCAGGCACAAATGGGTTAAAACTACACTCCTCACAAAGCTCTTGGGTAACTTTTAAAGCAAATCCACCAAGTTAGGATCTCAAAAAACATCAAGATGCTTCTTCTCACGCTGTGCAGTAAACTTTTATAACGAGTCAACATAAATATAGCTCATGCAGCTTTCATTAATATGCATAGATATAAATTCGCAGAAATCGCTTTCCAGAATGAAGACATCGGCCATTTTGGATCCTTAATTTCCCCTCCCCGCCTTACATAATATTTACAGATCGACAGCTTGTAAAAGTGTTTAGCACATTTTATAAAAAGACGCTCTGTTTAAGGTTTCGGTTTGGTGCCATGGGGGCCCATTGAAAATTTTCTATATGGGAAGGGGGCAAATTTAAAAAAAAAAAATTGTTTTTTATCCTGTGAGGCAAGTTTCAAACTTGTAACAATAACTTGTAACTTCTAACAAACTTGTGTCTTGATTTTGCTTTGCGATGCCATTTTAATTTGTTTATAAAATTTAATTTAATTTTTATTTTTTTTTACATCGTAAGACAATTATGCTAGAACTCTAGAGGGGAGTATGTGCAAGTGCCCCAATTTGTCCGCACTTATGGGCACCCATGCTTGGCGTTATGGCAAGCCTACACGAAGAACATAGGGTGCCTTGGTAGGAGGACTTTTTAAGGAATTCTAGCACGTATTCACGCTTACATCTCTGAAATAATTTTTATTGTTTTTTATCCTGTTTATAGACAGAGATGCATGTAGAGCTACGGGAAAAAAAAACCCCACCCACTTGTATTTTATTCGGTCGACGTTCTTCGTACAGTAAAGTTGCATATACCAATTGCTTACGATTAATGTGCACTTTAATTTGCTATAAATAAAAATTGCATAAGGGACCATCTCTAAATTCGCACCAACTTTTTTTTCCCAATAGCAACCCCTAGATATCACTTCATATTTCAAAAATATAGCTCAGTTTAACCTCGTATACCAACTTTCAATAAATCTGAACTGAAAATGAGTGAGTGAGTGAGTTATGAGCTCCAAAATCCCCCCCCCCTCCCTCATGTTAAAATATTTTTTCATACTTTGGTTCATATCTCACATAATATTGCTATCGAGAATCTGGTTTTTATTCGTACTATTAGAGCCAAACAACCCAAACATAACATTATCTTTTAATAATAATTTTTAATATAATAGTAATATGAATTATGGATTATTAAATTAATATTTAAAAAAATATGAATAGCGACCTACCCAATTTTCGATGGAAATAGATGCAGAAAGCAATATTACATGGCTGTGCAAAATTTCAAATTTTTACGTTCAGAAGTTTAATTTATATTAATTAAAATATTTTATTTTTGTGAGTTAAGAGACCATATATAAATTTATTAAGTGACAATTTGTTGAAAATTTCGTAAAGTAAATGTAAGTTCAATTTCTTTTGCACGAAAATAGTAAAAGTTAGCGGTATTAAAAAAATACAAAATTTTGAAGCAAATAAATCGGAGGTTTGTGCAGTTTAAAGTGGATTCTATAAAGTGTCGATTGTTGCGTCCACTACTATTTCCACCCAAATAAAATTTTTGCCATGAATAAAAATAGATGCAGTAGATGTATGTTTTCCAATACAATGTCCTATTTATGAAAAACTAACATCCTCAACATTAGAGACATGAATTTGATATTTTTTATCAAACATTAATTTTTTGTCAAACATTCATACTTTATCAAACATTCAAAATCACATTTCTCTGTCTAAATTTTCATCAGACTATAAATTAAAATATTGCCAAAAGTTTTATAAAAATATTGCACATTACAGACGATATTATTAAAGGAAGAAAGTGAAATATCAAATGCAGTGATAATATTGGTTTGGCAAAAAAGTAATTACGTTTTTTATGTGAATCAAACTTAAATTTTCAATCATGAAATTCTTTAAGTTCGACTGTAGCTGAGTAACATTCATGCTTATATATAGAAGAGCAGAGAGCAGCCTCTCACTCCTGCCAACATTTCACCTGTCTAAGAGAACCTTCAAACAATTTCAAATACTCAATAACAATTTCAATATTAGAAAGATTTTCAAAATCGTAAGCAGTCGTTTTGTATTTATTCTTTAATTCATGTGTATACGAACCAAGTAAGTTATGGAGTCACGGGTCATTTGGACCACTGACTAAATATTCTAATTTCTACCCCTGATATTCTCGGTACAAAAAACTTTAAGACTAGAAGCATTATTTTTTCCTTTTAAATTATATTTATTTAACTATTGCTAGTGAAATTAATGAAAGGCGAAAAGTTCGGAACATAGTATTGTGTTCTTTAATTTGCAGAAAATCCCTTAAAATCGAGCAAAAAAGAATTCTCAATATCTCCGGAATTTATCGTAGAAAATTGGTGAAAATTTACATTTAGTTTAATTTGACGGTTTTCTTACGTTTAATAAAGTTTAAAATGGAGTGTTGCTTTTGAGAAAAACAAAGTTAATGTAGAATTAAATATGAAGGCAGCCCCTTATGCAAATTAAATTAAAAGTAAATTAAAGTACACATTATTTGCAAACGAATGGTATATATATTTTTGTTGTGCGACGAACGAACACCTTTCATGCAGTATTGTTTGCACACTTCTTCTGCTCAACATTTCCTAGGATATTTTGCGACGGTCTATTGAGAAGGATTCGGCGAGTCGTCACTCGCGAAGTAGCGGAGGAAATGCCTATGAGCAAAGGAAGTGTGCAAACAATACTGCATGTAAGGTTGTCCCTTTCCCCGGAGCTTCTCACTTGGGGTATCCATCATCTCCTTGACCTCTGGGATACTTGTTTCAACCTAGAATGTGACTTTGTCTAACCTATGCATTACGCCTGTATTACCTCCTTCTTTTTGTATGCTAATTTATATTAATATCATAAAACCATTCCTCAAACCACCAGTAGTCTCCTTTTCATTTGGGCAACCCTTATAGAATTTGAATCGTTTTAATCATTTTGAGGCCCAAAAAACTTTACAGGTCCTTGGCCGCGGCCTAGTTGACTATTGCGGTAATCAGGACCTGCTCAATCCTATAGAGCATTCGTGGAATGCTCTACGAAGAGTTATTACATATCGACAATCCCCTTGAGGTGTTGAAATAGTCCCTCTTTTGGAAGAATGGGAATGACTGCCACAATCGCTGATAAAAGGTCCCATTAACAGTATGAGAGCTCGATGTGACGCTTGTAGAGCTAGCTGTGCGAGGTGGCCACACCCGTTATTGGACAAAGCAGTAAAGATTTATGACATATTCTATTTTGACCAATGTCATTTGGCCAATTTGACCTTAGCCCACATCTAATTCCGGCGTAAATGTTTTTGTTACCATTTCATGCCTTATAGCATGAGGTATTAATGTACAGGGGAAAAGGTACGTAAGTTGTAAGCTATAGGTAAGCCCTGTCTGCAGGTTCTTGAGGTATTACCATACCTAATTGCCATGTAGTAAGCCCTATTTTTGTCCAAAAATGCCATTTTTTATGTTTGTAACTTTAATTCTGAAATGTACACTAAGTACAGGAGTGTACATTTTGGAGTGTTCACTCTTTTTGACACACAGACAGTATACTTTTACAAACCGAGGTCATAAATATTACAGCTTTGTTCTAAGTATTAAAAATAAAAGTGAATAAAAAATAAAGCTTTTATTTTTTACTTTATTTCCGTCGTTACTTTACTTTTTCTCAAATTAAAAAATTTGACATTTACGTACAAAAAATAATTACGCTAAATGAGTAAACAGCTAATCTTTACATTTTATGCTCAGTGTATAAAAACAAAAAATAAAAGGTAAAGAATAACATGTACTATCTATTTTAGGAACCGTTATATCGATTCCTGTTTGATGTAAAACACCAGTAGATGGCGCTCTACGTTACAGTTAGTTTAATTTTCGTTTCCAGGTTTCATTTCGGCAAATAATTAAAAGCTTTTTTTTTTTTTTTTACATCCAAAAAAAAAGAAGGATTTTCAAATTAGAAAATTTTAACTGCTTTTCATTTTTAATATTTTTAATTAATAAAGGGAAAACGTGTCACTCTACGTGCATTGTGCCACTAAAGCTCCTGTGTATTGTGTTTAATATACTTAAAAGACTTTTTTATGAAAACACAATTGCACGTAGGATCTCTTTTAAGTATTGCTTAATCTGTGCCGACTATAAATATTTATGTGATAAGTTTTTACTTATCGTAGTTTAGTTAGGTTTTAGTTAGTTTAGTGTATCATTATTTATCCTGTTATGTATTTAAATGCATTCGTATTCTAAAAATTTTTATCAAATTTAGGTAATAAAAAACAATCAGTAAAAAACACGAAACATCAAACATACTACATTTATTACACTACATACTCATTACATATATGCATTACTCAGATTAATATCAATCGGTAACACACAGTGGCGTAGCCAGAAATTTTTCACGGGGGTGGGGGAGCGGTTACGGCTACTGCAACTCACATATATGTATACGTGTGTGTGATAAAGGAGTGAAGAATATACATTTTGTAGGGCAAAAAATTTCTCATGGGGGGGGGGATACTATAGGATACTACCTTCAGGAACGGCCTACCTATTTGGTTTAAAGCCTGTTTTAGTTCCTGAAGTGTCCTACTGTCCTGCTGAACCCTAGCTCTAGGCTCAGGTCCAGCAAGCAGTGGTTTCCCTCATTTTTACCACTGCTGGGGGGGGGGGTTGTCACACCCCCTATCCCCCACTTGGCTACGCCGCTGGTAACACAAATACAGGGAGATTCGCTACCAGGCTGACAAACTTGCAGCGGGTGTAGGGGGTACAGAGACGATTCAGAATCCCACAGAAATGCGGGGTCGAAAACGTCGTCTTCATATACTTGTTAATAATCACTTTGGAAGAAGTGTTGAAGTGTGCGTCTAATTTCTTAACCAAGTTTCATTTAACCAATGGTCTTTTCTGAGACAATGTCATAAATGTAAGGAAAGAAACAATTCTGAAATAACAATTTTTATCGAGTGCAATCGGTGAAAGAGGGATTAGTTTTTGAAAAACCAGGGTCGGAGAGTTTGCTATCACTTGAACACTTCTTCTAAAATGATTATTAACAGGTACATGAAGACAACGTTTCCGACCCCGCATTGCTATGGGATTCTGAACCGCCTCTGTACCCCCTACGCCCCCTGCAAGTTTGTCAGTCTGGTAGCAATTCACCCTGCATGCTAAATATTAAATCTGATAAATCTGTACATAGAATTAGCCATCTTTTTTTTTTTTTTTTTTTTACAGAAATGATATGAAAATATGTTGCTTTTTATTGTTTTACACTATATATATATATATATATATATCAGTAAAAAAAACTATATTATATATAATATTAGATGTGTTTTAAAATTCATGCACACAGTTTTGTGTAATATATGTTTGCAAATATTTTTTTTTAAATACGAAAATCTTTATTTTTTAAAAAGTAGTAGTTTTTTTAAAATTAGATTTTTCAATTTTTTCTTATTTTACTTAAATGTGCAGTTTAAAGAGATTTATTTTTTTTCAAAATGTACTTTATGTTAAACATTAATGTTCAACTTAAAGTACATTTTGAAACAGTTCATCATTTGTATAATATCTTAAAAAAAAAAAAAAAATACTGAAAAGGTAAACTGTCCCCTGAAGCGTTGTGTTACTTTTTTTCCCTACGTTTTACGATACACTTAACTATCTTTTTTAACTAAGTCCTTCTGATATGACCGTATTAAGAATACCGTACTAAGGGTTAAAGCTGAACTCGGGTTTAAGAGGACAGGTTAAAACTGAAGAGCGTTGTTTTATAATACTCCACTGACCTATATTTCATTTTGTTTTCTGTAGAATTTGGAGACACCATCAAAATGTATTTTAAACAAGGACTGTATGAAGACTTTTGAGTTTTTGTAAATCTATACATATACATTACACATACAATGTCTCTCAAAAAATAATGTAACAAACTGTCAGGGGAGTTAGGGAACATAAAAAGGAATTCAAAATCCCACAGCAATATATGAGGTCATAAACCTTGTTTTCATACACAGGTTCATAGCCTCTTCCCAAAAGGTGTTAAAGTATTAATTAACTTAACCAAATTTTATGACAAATGGCTTATTCTCAGACAACTACACCATTCAAAATGAAATTCAATTTATCATGATCAATTTTACTTCCGTATTTCAAAAGTAATAAAGAAATCAAATTTTGGTAAAGTATGATAGGAAATTTCACTAACACTTCAACACCTTTTATGGGATGATTATAACTATAACACACTGAAAAAGATGATTACAACATAACGTTTGGGTAAACGTAACGCCAACACTTTGCGAAGTTTGGGTTACGTTTATCCACATGCTGTGCTGTGGATTTACAACGCACAGTGCTATATTATTTCACAGCACAACGTGTGGGTAAACGTAATGCCAACACGTTGTGATGTAGACTGTGGCAGTTGCCATAGGTTCTTCGTGATTGGCTTATCAATGTCATTTTTGAGTGGATTTACAACACACAGTACTGTATTATTTTACAACAATATGTGCGGTAAAAATACAGGTATTTCTTACAGTGCATGAAAACAATGTTTCCAATCCCATACTGCTTTGTGATTTAAATACATTTTTATGTTTCCTTTCCTGTGTAAAATAACCGCTATACACAGGGTGTCCCAAAAGTGGTAACACGCCGTGTAATTCTTTATCTATTTGAGATAAGTGGGCAATGTTAGTTGAAAAAGTGTTAAAAATACGGTAGGAAAAAAAGGCTAAATTCAGAAAAAAGTCCTCTCGTAAGTTTCCAAAAAGCTACACTTTTTTTGTGTACGATTCCCCTACAAAAAGTTTCCAATGAGTAAAATGTGCTCCATACACTAATGAGTTGACGCACACAATTTGAGAAATATGTCCTAAAAAATTATCATGGATATAGAGATAAATATATGCTGACTTAAACTACTTTTCAATGTCTCTCCAACGGAAAAAAAAATCACGTCGAAGGAGCGCATTTCAGGGGTCGTACTTAAATTACGAATGAAAATATTTTTTATATTGTAGCTTTAAACGTTCACATTCAAATCCATGAATATCCCCTGATCATCTTTGTCTAAAGATTTCTCTGAGACGTGATCATGATGAAAGGTTCAAATTTTGTACATCCCCACATTAGTGTACGAGTCACATTTTACTAATAGGGAAATTTTTCTGTTCGGTTTTGTGTGCAAATTTAAAAAGTGTAACTTTTTGAAAATGAACTTATTTTTTTTAAACGTAGTCTTTTTTTCCTACATTATTTTGAATATATATATATATATATACATATATATATATATATATATATATATATATATATATATATATATATATATATATATATATATATATATATATATATATATATATATATATATATATATACACATATATATATATTTTTTTTACAATTTGCATATGCTCACTTATCCCTAATAGGTAAAGAGTTGAAGCGGATTAGCACCTTCTTGAAACACCCTGTATATGTATTTTGGACAAAACAATGGACAAGGTGAAACCATAAGCTCTTTTTAACCCTGTTGGAATGCGGATAAAAAAAAAAACGTCCTCATAGCACGTGTCAGTCGTCCGTCACTGCAAATACCCCTAATGCTCCCTAAAACAATTCCAGTCATTACGTCCGGAAACTGCGGATAAATAACCCGCCCCCTAAGTCTTATCACCACACTCAGCCTTAATCAGCAGAGAGTCATCTCAACTCCTCTTCCTCAGACAAAAAAAAAGAAACCTCCAACGCTTTCTCGATTCGTGCTGTTTGGAAAAAAAAGAAAGAAAGGACAATCCTGTTTTATAAAACCGCGGTAAACAATCCGCTCTCACGAAATTGCTCGTAGGGAGTATAAGGCTATCTCGAGATCCGCGCACGGTTGACTTCGTCCCGCAGTTAATTATATACTAATTACCCGATTTGCATTCTTAGGTAGGTAGCAACCGGAGACCCAGAGAGATCCCTAATATCAGACTTCGCGCCATCTAGCGGCGTTACTGGAAAAGGCAGCTGAAAAATTTTAACTCCGGCCCGTGATTTTAACCACACAGAGGCTTTCTTTCCTCTATCCCCCCCCCCTACCTCCTCCAAAAGTTTTTTAGCGCTAGACTGCTAAGGTGAGTTAAGTATTTTTAACCCTTTGAGGCGCAACCCTTTCCCAATGCTGAAAAAAGGGCAGCCGTTGACATCGCTCGACTTAACTACCAGCATAAGATGGCAGACGATCGAAACGTTCATCGCGTGCCACAGATCTAGAGACCCTTTTGTGACAACAGCAGGCTGTGCGGCACAGCCAGCTGCGCCGTCAAAAAAGGGTCTCTAGATCTGTGGCACGCGATGAACGTTTCGATCGTCCGCCATCTTCCTGGTAGTTAAGCCGAGCGATGGCAACGGCTGCCCTTTTTTCAGCATTGGGTAATCTATCCAGCTGTTCTCGCATTCTTCTATTTTTCAGTGCTGTTAAAAATAATCGTGACCATTTTTTGACGGGAAATGACGTGCTAAAAAGTAAAGGATTGTCGTTGAGCTATGTCACTCGCAACTATTTTTATAGAAATCGAATCTATTCTTCGTGACCGGCAACAGTCAAAACGTCAGAGTTTGGTGTTTCCAGAGGAACACTGCGCGTTAAAGGGTGAACCCCGGCCCGTGAATTTAACCACACAGAGGCTTTCTTTCCTCTCCCCCCTACCTCCTCCAAAGGCTTTTTAGCGCTAGACTGCTTTTTGTTCATTTCAACCCTGTTTTTTTTTTATTTTTGTATACGGCGAATCACTTTTCAACCTGTACAAATGAAAGGTGAGTTAAGTATTTTTAAACCATTGCCTAAAGCCTGTGGTTCCCAAACTTACCCAAGTCGCGGCACCCTTGAGATAATTACAATTCTCTCACGGCACCATCGTCATACAGTGTTTGTGGAATACTGAAACGTTATATGAATGCACTGACGAGCCAAAACATTATGACCACCCCCACACTTTTCAATGGACCCGTCGGGATGACGTGGAGAGCACGTAATTAAGTGGGAAGGGTGTTTAACTGTTGCTGCAGAGGGTAAGGAATCATTCTTGAAATTTTACATTTGTGAGTGATAGGAAAGGCTGTTGATCTAAGCGAATTGAATGATGAAGCGAATGAAGCGAATCGCAATGGCCCGAACAGTCGGAACAAGTATCTCCGAAACTGCACGACTGGTCGGTTGTTCACGGTCTGCCATTTATAAAAAGTGGAAAAATGACGGTGGAACCGTCATTAATCCACTTTTTATAAATATTAAAATAGTGGTAAATAAAAGGAGTAAAATTAAAAAGTGGATTAACGGCAGCAGACGCCAAGTTGTTGGGCGTACACTCATTATCAAAGAAAGAGGACGCCGGAGACTGTCCCGCCTAGTGCAGCAAAATCGGCAGCAGACAGTGGCTCAGCTGTGACAGCCCAATACAATGCAGGTGCAAGTATTAGGTTGTAACGAAAGTTCTCCACCACTGCAAGCATTGCCTGCACAAGCAGTTCGCGTTGGTGTCTTTGCCAATATTTTGCGAAACGATTTTTGTTATTTGAAAGAAAAAGACTTGTTTTACAGCACTGTGTTGTGAAATCTGTAAAAAAATATCGTTATGATTAAGTAGAAGGTGTCTGAAATGGAACTATCACGCTACCAGATTGAACCATCATTTATTCTCAGTTCTGTCGCAAAAAGTCAGCTACAGAATGACACCGAATGATGTGTGCAGCTTAAGGTACTAGTGTTGTATCATATGACACTGTGAAGATTTGGTACCGAAAGTTCAAAAAAGAGGACTAGGACATTAAAGAAGCAGAGCGCTTTGGCCGGTCTAATGATGCCGATGAGACCCACCTACGAAGATCTCTGGAAGAAGATAAAATATTCATCCACTGGAGAGTTTGCTAAAAGAGTTAGACTTTAGTGCCATGTCCATTAGTCGCGCTAAGCATCGCATAAACTTGCCATATAAGGTCAATAGCTGGGTACCGCCAGTAGCGGATCCAGGGGAGGGGCTAGGGGGCTTCAGCCCCCCCCCAAAAGAGATTGCTCAAGGGCAACATTCTGCTTTATTATACACTTTAAATAGCTAAAATGATCATATTTTATTACTTAGCCCCTCCCAAAAGCCTAATACATTGGTTTAGACTAAAATTTTGATTTACAGTACATTTTAATTGGGTGAAATAAGCTTTTTTAAAAATTTAGCCCCTCCCAAAAAAAATTTCTGGATCCGCTACTGGGTACCGCGTGAGCTGACTCAAGCAAATCTGGCGGAAAACTTTCGTTACAACCTGATACAAGTGTTTCGGAACACACAGTTCAGCGGACACTGTTGGATATAGGACTGCGGGGCAGACGTCCCACTCTTGTACCTCTTCATACTTAGCGTCGTTGTCAATTGCACCAACAATGGACACGGGAACATCCAGACTGGACCATGGATATGTGGAAGAAAGTTGCCAGGTCGGATAAATCCCGGTTTCTCCTTCATCACGTCGATGTTCGTGTCAGGGTATGCCGTCTTTCAGGAGAACAGCTGCCTCCTCTTTCTGCAGCAGTCTATGCACAGGCTGAGGGCTGTGGTTATGCTGCTTCAGGGGACATTCTCTTGGGCGACTCTAGAACCCGTAGTTGTGTTAGAACAGACCTAGAATGATGCGGACTATCTGAATATCATAGCAGATCAGTTGCACCCTTACACGGCGTATGTCTTCCCAGCAGGAAATGGAATCTTCCAACAGGACTATGCGCCATGTCACAAGGCTGGAATTGGTTCGAGGAGCATAGTGTTGAATTCCAATTAATGTCCTAGCCACCTAACTAGCATGATCTTAACCCTATAACGCGCAGTGTTCCCTCTCTGGGAACACCAAACTCAGACGTTTTGACTGTTGCCAGTCACGAGGAATAGATTGGATTTCTATAAAAATAGTTGCGGGTGACATAGCTGCTCGAGAATACTTTACTTTTTAGCACGCCAGTTCCCGTAAAAAAATGGTCACGATTATTTTTAACAGCATTGACATCTGCTATAAAAGGGAAGAATGCGAGAACAGCTGTACAGATTGCCCAATGCTGAAAAAAGGGCAGCCGTTGCCATCGCTCGACTTACCTACCAGCAAGATGGCGGACGATCGAAACGGTCATCGCGTGACAAATCTAGAGACCCTTTTTTGAAGCAGCTGGCTGTGCCGCACAGCGAGCTGTCGTCAAAAACGACTTAACTACCAGCAAGATGGCGGACGATCGAAACGTTCGTCGCGTGCCACAGATCTAGAGACCATTTTATGACGACAGCTGGCTGTGCCACGCGATGAACGTTTCGATCGTCCGCCATCTTGCTGGTAGTTAAGTCGAGCGATGGCAACGGCTGCCTTTTTTTCAGCATTGGGAAAGGGTTGCGCCTCAAAGGTTTAAATATTTGGTTCAACCTGTCTCCAGTTACCTACCAAGAACTCGCGGGACGCGTTATTGAGTAGCTGGTCATAATGTTTTGGCTCTTCAGTGTATATGTACTTCATAATTGTACGATTATGAAGAACAGATTAGGAAAGTAAAGCAGTAAGAACATAAACATAATTAATACAGTTTTAATTTAAAATTCAAGCAAGTACTTTAATGAAATCGTGGTCGCTTCGCGGCACCCTTTTCCTCTCTGTATGGCACCCTGGGGTGCCGTGGCACCTACTTTGGGAACCCCTAGACTAAAGGGTTACCCAATAAAGGCGCCGAATGGCCTGCCAAAAGTCGCAGAGAATGGTCATTTTTTTGCAATTTATCGCACTGTTTAACGCCAAAATGAATGCCAAACCCTACTGTTTATTCAAAAATGAAGTCATTTTGGTGTCGACGATACGATGTGGAAATATTAATGAATGTCCGTATAGGTGTCTATATTAGTGTAAATAAAGGTGTAATATAGTTAGAATATGCTTGAAAAAGGATGCAAAACAGTTTTAGTAAACGATTTAAACATAGATTTCCATTGCAAAGAAGTGCTTTATAGAACAAGGAATACAAATACTGCACACTCATAAATTATAGTGTACTTTCCAAAATAAAACAAGGAATGCAATAGTGTCCCGTATCGCATCACTAGGACTTGTTTCGTCTAGCATCCCCAGGTCTCGCCTCGCGTTCTCGTCTCGCATCTGGATGTCTGGTATCGCGGTCTCGTGGTATCATTTTTACTTAATTGCGCGAAGTAAAAGCAGTACAGGCGTCCCTCGTTTATTGCAATCTCGCGTGAGACTGGCCTCGCATATTGTCTTACTCTAATTTATCTTCATAGTATTTACCTCTTTGTGTGAAGTAAAAGAAGTACAGTCGTCCCTCGTTAATTGCAGTCTCGCATACTGCATAACACCAAAACGCCTTCATTTCTACTTGAATATGTGAAATAAAAAAGTCATGGACCCCATGGCCTTGTTGCAGCGATTGCAAGCATATGAACGTCCTCTGTTGGAAGTGACACACCCAAGGTTTTAGTTTAGCGATGCTGGGCTACAAATACTCCTCTATAGTGACCTCTATTATACTTACAACTCTCTTATAACGTCAGAATATTCTGAACCACTTGACGTGCTCATAGAACACAAGCACACTATCAATGTAGCTCCTTATAGAATCATAAATAATTATCGGATGTTTTCGGTGACGTTGTAATTGAGTTAAACTGTGCTTCATACACTAATGGTAAGTATTTATTTAAAAACCAACGTATTTTTTTCGTAAAAAACATTTTAGAAATAATTTGAAGACAATTTTTAAAAATAAAATACTTTAATTCATGAGTGACAATTTTCAATTTTTAAAGCTTTTCACTTCTAACACTCCACCTTTAGCGGAGGGCTTTATTCCTCATACCCCTCAGTGGGTGCGCCAATGATTGGTGAATTTTCCGCCAAAAACTCTCTATCCCTCCACCCCAAATCTCACTTTATCAGCCCTATCATCTTGTTTTGGAGATACTATTCTAACGGGTTTATTTAGTGCTGCCATCTATCGCAGATATGCGTAAACAATTTATAAATGTACGGCATAGTTGAGAACTTACATGATGCAATAATATTGTTATGAAATTTTTTATCATTATCTGTTACTCGTTGTTTTCCGTGAGAAGAGATGCCTCCTCTGATGCCAATCTGGGAATAGCTTTAGTATGGTCCCTTTTTGGCGATTTTTTGATTTGGCGACAAAATCTTGTCGCCAACCCAAGTTTGCCTTGCCGATGGCAATTGTAAACAATATGGCGGATCGGATGGTGCTGGTGCCGAGATAATTGATCGTCGCCGTTAATTTTGCTATGATTTATTTTAATGGCTTTTAAATATTTTTATGAAAAAAAAATTAAACAGATAACAAGCTTACATGTACATATAGATTCGGTTTAATAAAATTTAATAACTTTTCTTTTTGTGTGAGGGGGGGCTGTGCCCCCCCTCAACACCCCCCCTTTCTCTTTTTAGTTGATTAAATTAAACAATGCAAACAAATAATATTCTAAAGGCAATACCTCACAAAATAACAAAAAAAAATTAAAATACATTTTAGCATTCTGACAAAAGACTACGTAAGCAAAATAAAGAACTAATTCAAATCATAACGAACAATGCTTATCTCGTACCTTAATTAAAATCGCTAAATTGTTTCAATATTGAAATAATAAAATCAAAATATCAAATATTATATTAATAACGGAATTATTTGTTGCTCCTACCATTAACAAATAAACAAAGGTAATAATAACAAATAAAAACAAACAATGCTTATCACATACCTTGATTAAAATCTCTAAATTATTCCAATATGGAAATAATAAAATCAAATTATTTCACTGTATAAAATATTAATAACGTAATTATTTGTTGCTTCTACCCTTAACAAATAAACAATGGAGAACGCAAATATTAATCTGAAACGTACTATCAAAAGAATGCTTATTCATACAAAACTGTATGTAAACAGTCAGTATGAACCTGAACAGCCGTTTTAAATTTCAAAAATAATTAAATAATAATAAAATTTAATGTAAAATAAAGCCATTAAAATAAAACCATAAAGCACATGGCAGATCAACCATTTGAACGAACCTCCCGCGCTAAGAAATACACAGGGCTCAAAAAGTTCATGAAAGGAACAAATGATCACGATTAGCCGGACGAACACGAGCGCATCCGTGACGTCACGGAAGAATCCACTTTTAGCCCGAGGTTAGGGTTACCGCTCCGGAGCATCCGACGGCGGGGTTACCATATTGGCATCCTTTATCGCGCCAAAATAAGTCGCCAAAAATAAAGCGCGCCAAAGGGACCATACTAAAGCTGTACCCCAATCTGTAGGAAGTGGCATTTCCAACGTGTATATTTGTGACGTCAGATATTTCAAGTAAAGCTTCAGAGTTAAGGCAGGTAATATGGTTTATTGAACATTACATTTAAGTTACAATTTAGAATGAGAAGAGGGGAGGGGAGACGGGTACAAGAATCAGCGTGGACTCATTAAGCAGTTCCAGTGGCAGAAATCTCTCGATTTTCGATGTGCGGGAGTATTTACGCTTACCACACCACGTGGTTTGCGAAGACATAACTCCGCCTCTCTCTTATCTCTGATCGAACCACACACATTTACCAACATGACCCGCATCCGGGGCTACAAGGGCGTGGGGACACGTGTACATCTAAAGAACTCAGAATCGACGGCCTGATGTTTGACAAATAACAAAATAAATAAAACATAGCTCCAGAGCGCGCGTGGCAAGTATGACAGGAAAGCAAAACTTACAGTGAAAGTACCGCTTGAACAATACCCAAACTAGTAAAACCCAAATTACCTTTTTATACATTACATATATGTTACTGTAAAGGACGGAAATTACAGAATGCCAACTTTAACCGGTAAATATCAAAAGAAACCAATTGTATCGGTAAAAGGCCGAATGTTTGATCAGATTCTAGTACATTCGAACTACCTCCGGTGTATGTCAACATACACAGATATGCTCTATATGCTCTCCCAGATAATGCGGAGGCCAAAAAAAGAAGTCGAGATCAACAGAAAAGCAAAAACGCAACAAAAATGTTTTAATTATCTTAGGGAACGTTATTTCCCCATGGTTGTAGAAGGAAAGTCTATTACGGTATAAATGTCAATGCCAAGTTCTTTATTGGCTAAAAGTAAAACTAAAATCTTAATGCTTAGGTACAACTTCTATCAATATTAAGAAGGCAAGGAATATGGACTATTATTTCTTCTCACGCTAAACTCTAAAGCTGCATATATATTTAAAAAAAAAAAAAAGAAAAATGTCCTAAACGTTTGTGACGGTTTATTTAAATAAACACAAACGGTTTCGTTTGTGTTTATATAGTGCTGCCATCTATTTTCTTAAAAATACACTATAACCAACACTAATAACATTCAAAACTCAAAAAACAAAACCTACTGTTAAGATTAAATAATAAACAGTGTTATGAAATGGGACTAGATCAGCCCTTTAGTTATAGCAGCTTCTTTAGTTATTTATTTCTTTATTCATATCTAAAACTTCTGGGCTATTCTCAACTGCATAATGCAAAGTGCAAATCTTTCAAATTTTCAATGGTGTTATGTATATAGTGCTGCCATCTATTTTCTTAAGATCGTACTATACATAATATTAATAACATGAAAAAGGTTTTAAAAAGAAGTTGCTATTAAGATTGCAACAATATAAAACAATTTATTTAAAAAACAGAACAAAGCTTACGTTTTGTGTGGCGCTCAGTATTTGTCCTTCCTCAGCTTAAAAAAAATAAAAGGAAAAGAAGTGAAAAAATAAAGAAGAGAAGAAGGAAGGGGAAAAAAAAAGAAAGAAAATCGGTGCGTAGGATGGAAAGTTTCTTTCAATCTTCCAATTTAATCAGCAACCCGCCTTACAGAGGCTCATGTTCCCAATAATATGCTTCCATGTGTGTGTGATAATGTAATCTTCCAAGAGGCTCATGTTCCCAATGTTCACACCTATGTTCCGGGTAAATTGTTTCTAATTACGACCCCATGCTTTAAATAAATATCCATAAAAATCAAACGTTGTTTCTTACACTTTGTCTTGTGTGAAATCAAATGCACTAACATTATTCTGACTTCCCTGCCTTCCTTCCTGACTGTCGGTTGGTGAATTTCGCAGCTGATGATGGAAGGACAGACCATTTGTAAAACTAGAAAAATGCGTTCTGGGGTATTTATTCAGAGCGAATCAAAATAACATGGCCAAAAATAAAGCAGGAATACACAAAGACAGCTTTGGGAGCTACGTTACTACAAACGGGGTTGCACGTAATACCATTTAGCTCTTTCTGACATTGCAAAAATTACATCCAACTAATATTACAAATGTCAATGTTTGTATGTATGTTTATTACTTTTTCACTCTGAAACGGTTTGACAGATTTGGATGAAATTTGGAATAAAGACACTTAAAGTCCTGAATTAACATATAGCCTACTTTTTATCGAGCGAAAAAAAAACCTGTTCCTATAACATACAAAAAAACCTATCTTTTATTATTAAAAAAAAAAAAAAGGAATACAATTGAGATTTTATTTTACAGGGCAGTCGACAGATGGCGCAAACTTGCAGAATTCGTAGTTTTTAATAAATAAAATCATTTATCGTCTGCCATGCCTGGATAAAGAATACGCCTGAATAAGTTTTTCCTTCTGACTTGGATTTATCAGCGAACTTCGCGCCAAGCACACAAAACCGAAATGCATGTTACACAAACAAACAAAAAATAAGTTTTTGAAACGTCCATTCAGTTTGAATTGTGCATTTTCCTGAATATCTTTTTTCCCATTTTATATCTATTGCATTTCATCCAGAAAAAGGGTGTTAGAAATATCAATTTTAATTTTGTTTATTCACAAACATGAATAATGATACACTTCCCAACTTAATGGCATAAGGAAAGAAAATAGGGAAGACGCATGGATTATGAAACGCTTTTAATACATATAGCACTTTAATGCGTATTTAAAAACTGGAAGCGTTTCCGATTTTCTTACCTTTTTTTTTTTTTTTTTTTTTTTTTTTTTTTAAATAACGGCCAATATATCTAGACTCTTCGAAATTAAAATAGGACGAAAATAATTTGTACCTTTTTGTAGGTTTTTATCCTTAAACCATCTTATTTTTGTAACCAAGGGGCGGCCCGACACGGTAAGCAAGGTAAGCATCGGATCGAGCCGCCGGCTTCGAAGGGGCGTCATTTCGAACTCAGAAACTATGTAGAGCATAAAAGGAACTGTCTTTTTTACGTTAGCAGGGGTCGCCACTTACCCTAGGGCCGCCCATATCCATCCTAATTTTAAATTCCATTCAGAATCTGAGATATTTCAGTGCCAAGGAAGGTGGTGAGAAACAGGATTCTTCCCGAGCAAGATTTATTAAGATGGTAAATCAACTGGTCGGCTACTGTAATAATAATGAGCAATGCAAAATTCATTTATTTAAATTAGGGGTAATAAATACATACGCGATTATGAATTATTGATTCATTACTGAATCAAACTTCTAGGGATTTCGGTAATTTCATATTTCATGTCCAAAACTGAATTATTTCCCCAGTGGTAATTTAACGATAATCAAAATTGTAGAATTACCACAAGGAAAAACATATGGAGCATTTGATATTTCCACTGCGAAATGAAGTACAAAGGGATAACCCCGCCAAATAGGGCACTTTTTCTTCCACTTACTGCTATGGGTTTTTTGGAGTAAGGGGTATGTGATGTCATTTCCACCTAGCCCATTATTTGCACAATCGCCGGTTGACCCTCCAGAACTGCCCATGCACGCTTACGTTAGCATTCTGCATTAATCAGAATCCTCTTGTGTCAGATTTTTCTGAGACCGTTTTGAGAATTATCCCGCAGATGATTTATATCCTTAAGCATTCATCCAGATACAATTTTTTAACAAAAACAAAAGAATAAATGTAGCACAAATTCAGAATTCTGAGCATCTCCTGTATTGATAATAAATGTGTGACATGTGCGGAAATACATTATAAGTAAAATAATGTGGGATAATTTTCGCAAGTTGTACCTGTATTATGTTTGATTCCCCTCTAGATGAAACTGTTTATGAGCTACGTGATTAGTTAATTTTCAAAAATGCATATAGTTAACTTTTCGTCAGTAGATGGCAGCACTAAAAACATTTATGCACTTCTCTTACATAGTCTTTTTCTTCTATGTTCAGGTAGGTTTTCTCAAAAAGGAGACACCATTACTCAATTCCTTGGGCTTCTTATCTCTGCATTTGCGTTGTTTCCATGCAGTAAATTTTGGTTCAAAGTCAGAGTTTTGAACTGAATAGCTATGTCAAAGGAGCAAGGTATAAATAGAACATTAATCATAAACTCCTGACACTAATGTCTGGAAATTACAAATCACTTTTTTAAATTATGAACAAAGTGAGGTAGCAATATGATACAAGCTATTTAAAATAATAAATTAACCGTTGTCTATAAATAACCCTTTCTCTGTAGGAAAAAGTGATGAAAAGATCATACTCTACTTTATTTAAAAAATTCGTTTTGATGATTCTTGTCGAGAACGCTTAAAACACGTCAAGATGACAACCAAGGGGGTCAATGCTTGGGAGGACTTTCGGTATTAGCGGTATCACGTACATGGAAAACCGCCAAAACTAGACGATTGCGAGAGGCGAACCTTCTCACTGAGCATCTCCCAGTCAGTGCTTTAACTGTGCATTTGAGAAATAAATAATATAATCAAATTGAAAGGTTGAACATTCAGATAGTTTTAAAACTTATTTGGTTTTAACAATCAGATTCACGACTTTTGATTCTTTAACATAAAAGTTTAACAGGTGCAAAGAACTTTTTTTTTTTTTTTAATCAACCGACTTCAAGCAATAACACTAAAGACACTAAAAGATAATTCCCAATCCATTAAAAGTATCCATCGATGATGATTTTATAAACACGTTTTTAACGCAGGATTGCGTTCCTCCTAGTGTGTAAAGAAATTATTTATTTATTTATTTATTTACGTTTTTCCAAGTTTCAATATTACTCCGTTAGAAAACTTATATGTATGAACTCACAAAGATGAACTAAATGAATTGGGTTTTACTAAACGAGATTTCTTCCTCACCATGGCTCAGTGGATTAAGTCACTGAACATTGTAGATGTCCGAAGTCTGAAGATCCAGCGTTTTGGTCGGTTTTCTCCGGATGTAACGTGAATGCACGTTAGAACCCTTAAAATGTCCTACGGTTTGTGTGGTTAAGGCGACGCTACACTTGGGAAATCTGCCTAGGTTGGAGGACTTTCTAAGGGGATCTAACGCGTATTCACGTTACAACTGAAGAAAAACCAAAACTCCAGACCGCTAGATCGACAGCCGCGCGGTGGGAACCGAACCCGGGATTTTCACACCAGCCATCTACCATTTTGAGGGGCTTATCCACTCTGCCATGGTGGGGCTAAAATATCTTACGATCAACACCCTGTGGATAGTCATTGTTTCAAAGCGTACTTTATCTATTAATAACAAAACAAAATTGTTAATAAGATACGTTATTAAGAATTACAAAATGTTTTTATCGAAATAGTGCCTGCAGGAGCACTGTTTCTTGTTTTTAAACTGCGAGCATTTTTTATCTTTTCTAAGAAAAGAATTCTAATGCTTACTAATGCTTGTTCTAATGTCGGTATACGGAAGGCTAGAGACATTCATCCATTTCTAGCATCGCTCAACAGACGTCTATAACAGCTAATTCTTCATTCTGGAAAACGGAAATAACATTATTTTACAGAGTATTGCAAATTACATTGATAGTGATATGCAGCTTTTTAAGGCCAAATTTCACGACAATGCATCGCCAAATTTAGCGTACTAAAGACTGTTGCGTTAGAAAGTGTTCAGCATGGAGGCACGTGCGCTGGGATGGGAGATGCCAAAATCCTTTATGGCTCCCCAAGTAAGCCCCCCCCCCCAAAATTAAGGTTTGCGAAATGTTAAGGTAGAAGCCAAAATTAAGTTTTGCCCCAGGCAGGGGCGTAGCCAGAAATTTTTCATGGGGGGGGGGGGTACGACTACTGCAACTTACATATATGCATACATGTATGTGATAAAGGGGTGAAGAATATACATTTTGTATGGCAAAAAATTCCTCATCATGGGGGGGTTATGACCCCCTAACCCCCCCTTGGCTACGCCCCTGGCCCCAGGTGACATTAAGTCTAGTTGCGTCTCTGGGGGAATCAAAAAGTGCATTTGAGCGCGATTGTTAAGATTTTTTTCGTGATGCCGCTGGGTGGCCGTTGTTCGAAATTCGTTGTTGAGAGGTTATCTCTAACGTTAACCGTATGGAACGCTTTCGGTACCACTGATATGTGGCCGGTTTTCGGAGGTTTCTCTTGTTCGGAAGTGGCTGTTAAAGGAGGTTTCACTGTAGTTAAATAGATCGATGGCAACGGCTGCACTTTTTCAGCGTTGGCACCATTTAACCATATTTTATTTGCGACCAGCTGTAAAATAAGGTGGTTTCACGGCGCAACCACCGCTCGTCAAAGGGTTAAAAACAATAGTAAAGGATTTTCAGGAAAGAGAAAATTCCACGAAGAAAGGGTTGGAAATATTAACCGGGTTTCACTGCGGGCAAGTGAAGCCGTCGACCATTAGCTGCGCAAAAGTAAATAAATAAATAAATAAATAAATAAATAAATAAAAATAGATTCTGGAATCCTTTCTTGTGCCTACGTACGGCCCTTCGCCTGTTTTATGAGCACTCACGCACAAGACAAGGAACTGCTTAAAGGGGGGGAGTGAAACCGACATGAACCGTGGCCTTTCTCTAACATAAAAGATCCCCACGACAAACAAATTTCGCCTGTTGAAAAAAAAAAAAAATGAATAAATAAGCATCGGGAGGCGGAGGTGCGAGGCAAAAAACTCGGCATTATTTTTTCCCCATCAATGGGAGAAAAGTGCCGAGCCTTGATTACAAGGCTCTGAACGAGCGGCACACATGCCCCCTCTTTAAGTTAAAATAGGAGCTGTGGTGGTCGTTCTCGTCAAGTGGGAAAGAACAAAAAGGAGAAGAGATCTGCCTCGTCCCAGGGATATATATCATCATCCTAATGACACAGTACTCGCGCCGAACAAAAAAGAGGCCGTGAGCGGGCGATCTTTTGATGTCTAACACTTTTTTTCCAGAACGTAGTAGTTGAAAAGTGCGGTTTTTCGGAATCTACAGCCAAGGGACGTGCGCAAGGTTTGAGCGGCCCTGTGCGAAACATACCGAGCTGCCCTAGAAAAAAAAAAATTGCAAGTCTTTCACATTTCTTTACTTACTAAATTGGGGATCTTGACATGCACCCCCCCCACACACACACACACACCCAATTAAAAATGTAAATGTAGATGTGGTGTTAAGGCAATTATTTGCTCGAGGTATCTAGGCCTAAGGGGAGGCTGGACGACATTGGAATTTGAAATATCGATATCGATACCACCTTATATCGCGATATCACGATATATCGATATTTTTCACACTTAATTTTAGTATTTTTGAAATGTAAGCAATCAAATAAACAAACCGTAAAACCACTTGCTCTACCCGAAATGAAAATACAGGGGAGCTTCGTGTGATCCCCTGGGCCTGTAAGATTAAAAGGTTAGGTTTGGTTTCAAAGCATTCGAAATTTTATGTATCAATGGGGTTGCAGAGTCTAGCGGGGACCGAGAATCAATAAAAAAGCGCTCCGATGGATAGTTTCCGAGATATAAGTTAATTAATTATGGTAATTAGACTAATAAACCATACATAGAGATTTGATGCCGAAGGCTGGCAGCTTGGATGACCATGATCTTCCTTTAAGCTATAAGAGATCTCCAGAGGTATCGTTCAAGGGGCTTAGGAGCCACGACAGGGTTTACGAGCACCAGCTCCCGTTAATGTACACGGTACCGCACTTACAGCTGGATTCTCCGCTCGTCGTTAATTTTTCGCAGTCGTTAACTTTGCCCCGCCTTGAGGTGGGGTTTTAAGGAGGAGCGTCAAGGGGTTCATGTGATTGGCTAAAAGACCTCCCGTTTCCCTCCGGAGTTGTTATCGCAGTCGGTAACCAAACAACTGGTTCTGCCCAGTTGGTAGCTAACAACCGACGATTTCGTGAACCACCGGCGGAGAATTCCACCCTTAGATTAAATTATATTTCCAATAAAACATTTACTCTATCAGATATTATCGATCCAACCAAATGTCAGCAGCTCTAATGTCTGTTGAAATAGCCGTTCGCGCATCATAATATCCTTCACTCAAAATCATGATTAAATAATAACTACTATTGCGCCTAGATATCTTCCCCGAGCAGAACGACACACTGTACGCTACATCCCCTTCGAAATTAACGTTCCCTGCTTTCTTTCTGCGGAGCTCCGAGGGAGGAAAAAATTATTATCTACGATAACAAACACGCAGCAGCGATTCCCGTAGTGAAGCAGCTGTTTTTCCCGTGATCCGGTATCGCCATCAACGGAGAGAATGCAGTAGCAAAAGCATCACAAGCTGGTATCAATCTCGGGATTTTCTTATCGCCGGCCTGTATTTTTTAACTTTATCGAATTCGAGATTTCACTGAAATGAAAATGGGAATATCGGATATCTGATGCTGAAATAAAACCGATATATCAGTATTTATCGATTTTTGGTCCAGCTCTAATCCTAACCCTATTTACGCGAAGTTTAGGAGAAAACCACGGAAAACTCCCAACGGTTGGGCCGACGGACGCGACTTGGTTTCGAACCAGGCACCTTCCGTCTCCCATTTCAAAGCGCTAACGCTATGCTACTGGCGCCCCCCCCAATAAAAACGCTAATTGGGGAAATTACATTAATTAAGACTTCTATACAATACATTTCCACAATGTAAAAGCTGCATTCTAGCTACTTAGCATGCTGTTAATTCGAAAAAGAAGGCTATACACGAAATTACAAATTCTCCATATTTAAAAACATTAATTTAAGCCACATTTAAAAGCTTCAACTTCCGCCCACTCCACCCGCAATTTGGATTTTCGTTGATAAAACAACGTTCATGAAAGACTCTACGTAAGAAATCCTGCCTTTATTTCCCGGCTGTGCTACTCATGTGCAGTTTTAAGTTCTTGGTCAGGAAGTTTAATTGACTACCCGCTATTCATAATTTGAAGAGTTAGCGGCCCTCGGATGCAGCCAAATTTGCCATCCCCTAACCAAGGCGCCGTATTACAGCCTGTAGAAATACAAGCAAGTCGCCATTTTGGATTTTAGTTTTGGTTGATAAAACTCTGCCTTTATTGTTTTCATTATTTTGAACAGTAGAGATTGTCAAGGGAGCAAATAAGACTGGGGTGTGTTGCCCTACAAGACTAACAGAGATATAAATTTATTCTTTTCAGAAAGTGTCTTTGCACTGCAGATTAGAGATGAGTTCGGGCTCATTTTTTGAAGCCCGAGCCCGAAGACTTTTAATCCGAGCCCGAGCAATATTATTTAAGTCGGAGCCCGAGCCCGAAATTTCAGCTAAAGATAAATAAAATTCAAAGAAGTTATTCTTTGATAGAATACAATAAATTTTGCCGTTTATGCAAGTTAAAGACAAATTTAGTTGCAAATTTTTAATGCACTTTCTAATTCTTTATATCCATATTTATGAAATAATGTCCGATCTCATGAGTAACTAAGCAATATAAGCCGCCGCTTATATTGCTTAGTTACTCCAAAGAGCTTCACGCACCTTCTAGGCACCCGTGACGCTATTTTTTTTACAAGTACTCTTATTTTCCATATAAATCACTTTTAAAAATCTGTTTCAAGGAGTATGTCAATAAAATAGAAAATTTTCACGAGCCCGAGCCCGCCCGAGCCTGAACGCAATTGTGAATTACAGAGCCTGAGCGCGGTTCGGGTTCGGGCTGAGCCCGTCTCATCTCTACTGCAGATACTGTATTGGTGCTATGAATGCCACGGAGGACACACCCTTTACGGTCGTATTCACCAAGTAGTAGACACCCGTGTCAACCCACCAAAACGAGGGTCAGATGTCGGAAGGATGTATATTTGATATCTATTTAACGTCTGAAGGCGTTAACACGGGTGTCAAGTACTTGGTGAATACGGCTGTTATACTAACCCACAGAAGAATATCACAATGATTACCAGTGTCAGAGCTTTACCTATCAGCAAATGGTTCGATTATTAATTGAAAAAAAAATCTTTTTTTTAGCCTTCTAAATTTGTTTCTTGATTATTAATTATTTAATTATTTTTAAAATCTGGATTATACAGGATGTCCCAAAAAGGTCGTAAACACGCCCGATTTTTTAATGATCAGTCTGGATCCACCGACAAAAAATTAACATATTCAACTAAAAGCCCTTCCATCCCCCCCCAACACACACACACAATGGAAAGAGCAATGGCAGGTTTCTTCCCGTCGCAGTGTCCGGTCATCCATTATTAAGGACAAGAACCGTCCACTTGAATATCCATTAACTTTGCGATTTTTCTTAAGAACTCATTAGTAGAAGGGAGATTTTATTAACGGGGGAAAGAGGGGGTGACGCAACAACTTACGAACCTGCTGTCGGAAAAGGGCGCATGTTCCCTTTTCTTTGGAGGATCAACGAAATCAAAAATCCTCGTACTCAACAATAAACCGCTAAACGCCCTTTTTTGACCGGCAAATCAGAGATTCATGGCGTATCTGCATTCCCCACCTTAGTAAAACTGACACAGTAAGACGGGCAATTCGCAAAGTGAATGTTAGCCCTTAAAACCTCTTTTTGAATTGCGATGGAGTACTGTCATCCATTCATGATCTAGTCGATTGAATGGTCCATTTGTAAAACGAAATTGAAACGAGAAAATTTTTATTTCCCAGCAACGGGGATTTTGCCATAAACCACTGACTTGGAGTGAAAAGAATTTCTCTTTCCCATGTGGTTCATAGTTGGGATGAATAATTAAATGGAAAAGCATACTGCCGAAGGATATACAGTGAAGTCAAACTATGTCTATTACTTCAAATGAATCACGAATAGCTTGTCCAGGGTGCGAACTGAACATTTTCTCCAGGGGGGGACACTTGAAAAAAAGAAGGAGGGAAGGTGCAAATGCTTCCCTCACATGATATTACTTGGCAAATGCAGTCGCCGACACGTGTGGGAACTGACTTATATTCAAACAAAAGTCATAAATTGTTTGTTCTAGGGAATCCCAGATACACAAGCTACATACAATGTACCTGAATTGGAAGCCACCCTTGAGGGTTTTTCAGCTTAGAAAAGAGACGAAATTTTAAGGCAGCCGCCTTAGAGTATAGTAACAAACGATAACATACCACCTTCATTTTGACTTCTTGACTTCCCAAACTGAATCCCAAAATCTTCACTCACCATTTTAATATATCTTCAGCAAGGGATAAATAGTATCCCTGGCAGGGATCCATTAATATTTCTCCCAGGGGTATTACATTCTTCAGCCGGGGACGATCCCCAGCATCCTCCCCGTCAATTCGCACCCTGGTCTCAACCCTTTGAGGCGCAACCCTTTCCCAATGCTGAAAAAAGGGCAGCCGTTGCAACGCCAGCTCCGTCAAAAAAGGGTCTCTAGATCTGTGGCTCGCGATGAACGTTTCGATCGTCTGCCATCTTGCTGGTAGTGAAGTCGAGCGATGGCAACGGCTGCCCCTTTTTCAGCATGGGGCAATCTATCCAGCTGTTCTCGCATTCTTCCATTTTTCGGCAGATGTCAGTGCTGTGAAAAATAATCGTGACCATTTTTTTTTACGGGAAATGACGTGCTAAAAGTAATGGATTCTCGTGTATCTATGTCACCCGCAACTATTTTTATAAAAATCCAATCTATTCTTCGTGACTGGCAACAGTCGAAACGTCAGAGTTTGGTGTTCCCAGACCGGGAACACTGCGCGTTAAAGGGTTAAGGGCCACTGTCCAGTTCTCTCGACTTCCGCCGCCTTACAGGGAGTAAAAGAACATTCTCCGCGCTAATTTTACGATTGTTTAATGACCACCAAGGTCCACTGACAAAAAAAAAAAAAAAAATGTGCTGAACAGCAAATCCAGCTCCCCCTCCACACACACGCACAACACAATGGAGAGAGTAGATATTTCTTCTCACGCTCAGCGTCTTCACCTCGCACAGAAATACAGTGAAGCATCCTTTATACGTGTTTCAAGGGACTAAGGGGGGAGGGGGGAGACGTATAAATGAAAAAAAAAAAGCGCATAAACGAAATTCTCAAAAGTACGAACATTTTCGTAATAACCAACAGTAAAAAATCAGATTTAAATTAAAATATTACATCTTATATTGTTCATTTAAAACAAAATACATGGTAGGTATGTCATATAAACCTTTCTATTCTGAATTTAATGTACAGTTAGTATTTGTATTCATATTCATTCCTCATATACAAAATATTTTGTAATTTTCGGCTGTATGGCTTTTTGGGAATGGGCAGAAAAAAAGTTCATTGTGCCTGTTAAAAGTGCCTGTTTAACATTATAGTTTAAGCCGGCCTAATTAGCCGGAAACTTAATAATATTTTTAATAATTAGCCGGAAATTAGATGCTATTCTTGCATAAAATTAAAACCTGTCAAAGCTTGTCAAAAATTGGCAGTGACTTTTGAGGGCAATTATCATTTTTCTTCACTGTTACTTTTTTCGTTTTTGATCGTTTCATCGATTGTTAAAAGTGAACACTTCCTGCAAGTTCTGAATCGCATTCCCAAAAATTCATCAAATGTTGCCATATCGCTTAAATATGACCAGTTTTCTAAGCCAGTAGGGAATCTGAGGTTCTGAAAAAACGTATAAATAATGTTTTCAATTTCAGGAGACGTATAAATGAAATTATTTAAGGTTAATATGAGATGGATTTTGCCGAGATCATTCAGAAAAACTTATAAATGGTAAAAACGCATTAACGAAAAACGTACAAAAGCTGCTTCACGGTGCATTGTTTCCACTCGAAGCAGACAGAAGCCTTTAAGGCCAATGCTGGCTTACGCTGCGGTTATTGTGACTACAGGGAGTAGCATGGCATCCTTATCTCAAATTTTATGACTTTTTAATGACCAGTCGACCAGATGTTTTCCCATAAACGTCTATTTCAGTACATTGATTCAGTACATTCAGTATATTGATTGCGGCAAGAAACGTGAAAATAAGAACCGGCCTTTAAGCAAGCCGCTTGCGAACAGTCGAATACGACCGATACTTTGGATTAAATGCGCTTGCAGATGATGTATTTGTTCTACCGAGAGGTTGAAATTATTGCCCGAAGGCTCATTTTCCTGGTAGATGGCAAATCAAATATCGTCTCCTTCGACAAATCGCAAGAGAAGTAGAAAGCCCTTTCTTTCTGCTCTCAGGCAGGTGATTTATGTCCCCGTTCGATAAATCACAAGAAAAGTGGAACCCCTTCGACAAATTACAAGAGACGTGGAACCCCTTTCTTTCTGCTGTTAGACAAGTGATTTATGCCCCCGTTCTATGAATCACAAGAGCAGTGGAACCCCTTTGACAAATTTCAAGAGAAGTGGTATCCTTTCGGAAAATTACAAGACATGTGGAACCCCTTTCTTTCTGCTCTCAGACAAGGGATTTACGTCCCCGTTCGGTGAATCACAAGAGAAGTGGAACCCCTTTGACAAATTACAAGACAAGTGGAACCCCTTTCTTTCTGCCCTCAGACAAGTGATTTATGTCCCCTTCGACAAATTACAAGACAAGTGGAACCCCTTTCTTTCTGCTCTCAGACAAGTGATTTATGTCTCCGTTCGATGAATCACAAGAAAAGCGGAACCCCTTCCTTCCTGCCCTCAAGCAAGTGATTTATGTCCCCGTTCGACGAACGAAATTTGATAGAGAATGACCCACTGGTGTGATCTAATCAGTCCACACGGCACGAGAGAATGAACTTTCTGCATCCGTCAATCAATTAGCGCAGTCTGGTCGGTGATAACCTACCTACCTGCCAGTGCGAATTCCGATGTGCGAAGATCGATTAAGAGATGAAGGCGCAAACAAGGGGACCCTTTCTTCTCTTACCGAATTAAAACGTCCCCGCACTAATCTCCTCTCTGTGCCCGCGCAGTGCAAACAAGAACAGAGCTTCCCACTGCGGGGGTCGGACATTCCTCTGAAGATCCTCCGACACCTTCCCACGGTCTGGGCGTGGCCCTTCAAGGGTCAAGTGCGGAGGCCACCGCAGGAGGCTGGGAAACACCCCAGCCCCCCCCCTTCTACCTCTTTTTCTTCTTATTATTCTTCTTGTTCTATAGCCCACCCCCGCCCCTTAAATAGGGGCTCATTATGGAATCGGTGTATGTTTGTGCGTGCGGCAGGTTCATTTCGTCCTCTGAATCCGGCTCTCCGATCCCTAAATTGAAACTTTACCGTGTGATGGGGACCTTTACCTTGCCTGCTTTCCTTTCAATGTTTTTTTACTTTTTCTTTTTTTCAATTCCTGTAAAAAAAAAGCAATATATTCCACAACAACACTAGCAGTGAAAGCGCCGAAATAAGGTGGTTTCACGGTGCAAACATCGCAAGTCAAAGGGTTAAGGTGTCCGCCGACAAAAGTCATACGCCACCTGTCAGTTTGTGATTTAGCAATATGTTGTACAACAGAAACGCTGCGACTATCTGGGTCCTTTTGCGACTGACTCTTTATACCGCTTTATACTGGAGTCGCAGAAAGCATAAATAGGAATTTAAAGGTCTCGGCAGACTGATGGTCTGAACACTATGCTGGAGCAGATGTCATAAAATCGTAAGGCGGCCATTTGCAAAAGTTGGATCAATTTTATTGTCTTTTAATGAGCTCTTTTAATAAACTAAAATTGGTTTCTTAAAGCGATCATTCACCCTTAGTCCAGTTGAACAGACCATTGGAGTTTTTTAGTACCCCGGAATGGAGATATTTCCATAAATTACTAACATGTAGTCAAAAAGAAAGGATTTCTCATCTCCTCATAGTTTATATTTGTCGAACAGTCAAATGAGACAGCGTACTACAGAACGGTAAACCTCTATGATAAGGAGAAATCCTGCCTTTTTGACTGCAGGTCTGTAATTTATGGCAGTGTGCTCATTCGCAGGTATTTAAAACATCTAAAGGCAGGAAAACGCAGAAGATTCATTTGATTGAAAATTGGGTAAGCGTAACCAAATAAGAATTCCTGTGATATATAGGCTATTTCCTCGCCTGAAGCATATCTCAGCAGTAGGGGAAATTACCCCGTTCGTAAAACGCCATAAAACCCCAAAAAACACCTCTTTTGCATTCTAATACTACAAAAAGAACGAAGAAACTTCAAAGATCAGATCTGTCCTTAACCTTAATTGGACTGAGTGTGAATGGCTGTCATAGATCCTCCATGAACCGCATAATGTGATCTCACAAGTCAGCACTCGAACCATTGGTTTTCGTTTAAGATTCTTTAAAAACAGACTCAAAGATTTGTAGTGTAAGGGTGTTTGCACCTCAGAAATATCTAAATAATCTGCAAAGACATCCGTGCTTTGTTGCATATCCTCTGGTGCTCCTTCAGTAGATGGTTTCCTTCCTCTCTTGCAAATAAATTAATCTGGTCCGTTACAAAAGAATCAGCAATCCAAGAGTGTCTTATGCACCAAATGCTTCGGGTATTCATAGAAGTACGGCAGGTTATATATGCTAACTAAGCCATAGATCCACCATGTCCGAACTATCCCTGAGAATGTGTCTTGTTTTAAAACCGTTGGTAGGTGAGCCACCTGCCAACGGGTGTTCGATTTCCTACTTTCCAAGTACTTTGTACCCCCTCTTATCGGTCAACAGATCAAGCAGCATTTATTAATCTTCAACGTAATTTTATCCGTGATCAATTGCTTCTTGCTAGCTAGATGTAAATAATGAAGGTAAGCTCCATATCTAGAAAAATGCTGTTCATCTCTTGCAGTTTACTATCATTCTTCAACACAAAAGTTTGCAAACACATCACGGAGAAACTGATATTTGTATATAATAAACATCGGAGTACACGGGTGTATTACTAATTCTGGCAGAGTCAGGAAACAGTTTCAGAGGACACAAAAGAGTTATCACAATTTAAAGAATATTATTCCGTTCCATAGCAAACAATAATCGTCAACAACTTCAAGGAGTAGGCTGGGTGCCTGTTCCGGCCTCATTGGTCAATCCACTGCTTTCTCGGACGTCCTCGATCTCTTCTGCCCTTCGGGGTATAGTCAAGGGCAGCTCTGGGGAATCTTGTCACTGGGATGCATTGCACAAGGTCTTTCCATTTAGTACTTATATACTTGTACTCTATCATTATGTGACAGAGTGCAGTTGAATATTTTCAATTCTTTCCTGAAATCTTCATTTCGGATCTTGTAGGTAATTGTGCAACCCTTTATTGATCTTAGATGTCTCGTTTCTGTTTCTTGGATTCTACTCCTCTTCTTTCTTCTGGGCTGGATCCTCAAAGCCAATGTTTCTGAGCAGTGAGAAAGACCTGAAACCAGCAGAAATTGGACGCTTAAAGTCTCTTCAAAAACACTGTATAAAAGTATGCTATTTACCTTGAAAATATTTCTGGTTAAATGTCCAAATTGTGTACGTGCTCAAATTATGGACGTATATTTCTTTGCTATGGGTATGTTCCGTTCTCCAGCAAACCGTCCAGTAAAAGGTTCATGCACGGACTTGATGCACACAAGACGCGTAACAGCACCGGAGTCAGGGAACATTTACCGGGAGAGTTTTAACGACCTTTTCGCTACTTGGTTACATCATTTTAGTGGTTTTGGAGAGGCGCCATGAAAAAATGTTTTGTATACCCAACAGAGAGGCTGTTTTGAGAACTCAAGAACTGTACATAAGCCTTGAAAGAGTTGACACTGTGCTCGCAAAAGAAAGAATTAGCGTGTCACTGACATTGCCATTTATTTCGAACAACTGGTCAACAGTCAACGCTGCTCTAAAATCATCAAATCATTAAAAAAAAGAGAATGCTGCAGGAACGACGGGGAACCGAGTGAAGTCCACCCACGTTGAGTCAACTTCTGGGGAAAAAAATGCGTCATCCAGAGCATCGGTAACGATTCGTTCTATCCACCCCAGACGTCTTTTTTCCTTTCTCTTTTTCTTTTCTGAACCGATTACAAGCTGGGTATGGAAGATGCAAGCGGGGGAATACATACATACATACATACATACATACAACACACCTCAGAATCATCCAAGTTCTTGGAGGAGTTATTGAATGCAACTGGAGCAGTTCCTTCAAGAAAAAGTGAACGGCGGGGGTGCCTTCTCTGAGCAAACACAATTAAACCGATGATGAGAGATCCCCGAGCCGCCATTACCGATCGATTATGGCCGGTCGAAGTGCAGGCACAGACTCTTCCCCCCACCCCCACCCTTCAATCGCGCGGCTTAATAGCGGATACAAGATGGCGTGGGAAGGCGCAACTATGGCAGTTCTCTCCTACGGACTCCATCCACCGACACCCCTCCTTGTTTGGAAGAATTTCTCCGCTTTCTTTCTTTATTTGTAAATTCTGTTGAGTAACTACTGCAGCACCCGCTGAGCAGTGAGCTTTTAAAAAAAGAAAAAAGATTTTGTAAAATGGGGGAAGGTAAGAAGGTTCACAAGGATGGTGCTGAGAGGCCGATAAGACCAGAGCGAAATGACCTGGATACAGTTTTCGTTCTTTAACGACTGGTTTGTTGCAAAACTGTTTCTAAAATTGTTGGTGCCTTTGAGAATATTAAGGTAAAAAAGAGGCGATTGTTTTTTACAGTTTTTACATAACTGGAGTTTAAAGGCAGTCCATACTTGAAGCATAGACACTGTCTCGGGTGTACAGGAGCTAGGGATGGACGCGAGATGAAAAATAGGCGTCTCGCGTCTCGCAAAACAGCCGAAAAGATTTGTCTCGTCTCGCAAAATCCCTATATCCTAATGTTTAAAATATTTATCTCGTCTCGCAAAAAAAAGCTGTAAATCTCTGTCTCGTCTCGCGTGCATCTTTAACAGGAGGCATGTGATTCCCTTATCAACTTCCAAAATCGTTCCAAAATCTTTTCATTTAACTCTTTTTTTTTCCGAAATTTCTTCCTAAACTTCCAATCATTGAACGCTTATGGCCAGAAGCACGCAGTCATTTTTTTAATCGATTCTTTTTTCTTTTCTTTTAAATTTTCTCTTTTAAATTGGGTGAGCAAAATGTATATCAGAAATATTATAATCGGACTATGAAGCTTAAACTAATCTTGATACGCATTAAATCGCCTTTAAAGTGCAAAAAATGTCTTGAAGTGGAATTTTACAGGGTGGTTAAAAAGAAGCATTCAGAGCCCTCTAGCTAGTAAAGAATTGAAAGAAACGTAACCAAAATTAATTACCGTATTTAAGGGATTTCGCTTTCTTAAATAAAAAGTACCAAAAATCTCTACCAGGGAAGATGTTGGTTCTAAAACACATTAATTTGCATAACCGTGCTCCGCGTGGAGATCGTCAGTAGCAAAAGAAATCGAAGAATTCTGATCTATTTGAGGCAACTAGATTTTAATGGCTCTAACCTTTAGAGGCCGTGCTTTGTTAGTCAAGCTGTAGTATCAACGGAACGAGAATGTTAAATGTTGCCTTTCGTGAAATTCGCCGGTTAATTAAGTTGGGAAAGGGGTCGATAACAATAATAAAACTTAACAGAACATTGATTCGGTTTCTTGAAACAGCAGGAACTTCTGCACAGCAACCAGGACAGGTCAAGAACACAAAACGGTTCAGTCAGCTGCAAGTTAAGGAAACTGCAACTGCTACTATCCGAACGGGAGATGATGAATATGCTGCGCAGGGTATGCCACCAGTTCTCTCCAAGGCGGCGCACAGAGATCCGTACTCAACGGGGCAGAAAATCTTGCATCAAATGTTGAAGACTTACCAGCTACTATATTATCTCTTAAGCCGGGACTCCGTTTTAAAAGAAAGCAAAATTTTTTTCTGAAAGCAGAATTAATTTTTTTTATATTTTTATTTATTTATTTTTTTTAATTATTATTATTATTATTATTATTATTTTTGTATTCCGTGTCTGTCCGCAATCCGCCTTAGACTGACTCTATGTTGGCACAGGCTACAGCAGATATCATGATGCAGGTGTCATCTATCGTCTTCGTTTTAAATCGTTTGTTGTTCCGTATATTTGGTGATTGAGAAAGAAGCACGAAAAAATACATGAATAAAAAATACATGAATTATCTCGCTTTAAATGAACTTTCACTTTATGAATCTGAGTCTTGGATTAGAACCCCTAAAATTAAAAACGTAAACATAGATTCTGATTTTAAAAGATTTTCCTTGGAAGCGAGAAATATGGAATTCGAGGATTAATTGAAGGGCTTCGAATTGTAGAATAAGAGTTCTATTTCGAACACGTTAACGTTTGTTTAAGGAAAACCACCTTTTTTCTTTATTTTATTTTTTTTCTGATTGCATAAAATTTTATAACTCGATAAAAATACATTCCAACCTTCGAAATACAAGCGTTTCAGCATCAAATCTAGGGATGGACGCGAGACGACTTTTTGCGAGACGAGACAGAGATTTACAGCTTTTTTGCGAGACGAGACAAACATTTTTAACATTATGATATAGGGATTTTTGCGAGACGAGACAAAGATTTTCGGCTGTTTTGCAAGACGCGAGACTCCAATTTTTTATCTCGCGTCCACCTCTAATCAAATCGCGACGCCATCTTCTTTTACCTGGGCTTAGGCAACGCTTAGACGAATTCCTATTCACTGGCACATGGCGGAAAACGCGGGCAGAAGTAGTATGTTCAACATTTTCAGCTCCGTTTTTCAGCCTCGATTCTGCTTGATAGAAACAAAACAAAACGATGTTCGTCGATTTTCTGTTTCTGCCGCGTTTTCAGAAAATGCAGAGTCCGGGAATTACGCTCAAGAACTAACCCCTGTCAATGCGGCAAGCCGATTTGATTTTCCTACCACGTTTCCAAGTTAATGACACATGATCGACGCAGATTTTATGAATTGAAGAAGAACGCTCTTATTTAAATGGTGGTACAGTAGAATCTCGCTACAACGATATCCTCTATAACGATAATTCTCTCTATTACGATATTTTTTCATAGTCCTGGTTGAATTCCCCTTAGATTAATGTAAAACAGTTCTCTGTATTACGATACCCTTTAAAACGATAATTCTCTCTACAGCGATGGTAATAATTATCCCTTACATCACAATAATTCTCTTTACTACGATACATATTTTTTTCTACGGTGCATCAGAAGCCCAACTCATGCACAGACATTGAAAGCTACACAAAGAAAGTCGAGGTAAAATTTGGTTGGAACGGGTTGGACCACGCCTCTGCCAAAGAACAAAGAAGTTTCGTTTTGCTGATGTAACACTATGGTAATGAGAAAGTGCATTTATCATAAGGTGGAAGGGCAGTTGGCATTTCCTGGATGACTCATCTTTGATTCCTATCCCTCTCTTTAAAAAATGGTGAAGGATTCCTTTCAGAGGAACTGATATAGAAAACGATACGTTCTTTTGTCTAAACTTGAGTAAGAATTTTAACCTCCGATAAATCCTATGGAGGTCGATTATTACACGAGGATATTTTAAATTATTTATGAGTTTTGTTTACCTTGAAGTTTGTTTAGTGAAAATCGAAAGCAAATGGCTAAAAGAAAACAAATATCTATCGGAGTGAAATTCAACATCATAAAAGATTTTGATAAAGACATGAAGCAAAATAAATAAGGATAAATTAATGGGTATGTATTTTCAATTAATATCTAATACATTTTAAAACACACTTTTGCGGCATTCAGGTATTATTTATTTAGACATTGTATACTTGTTATTCAAATATGCCAGAAATATTTATAAGCTATATCTCCGCTAGAATCCCTGGCGAGGCAGCAAAGGTATTTAACTAAAATTTGTGAGTGTTGTGAAAATTACTGAAAACTATAAACATGTTTTTCTCCTTTTATTTATTATATATTACTTGCGAGGGTGTGCTGAATGAAAACAGAACACTTTCTGGTGACACGGCAGGGTATGGGATATACGAAGAACAAAAATCAAAAATATTTTCGTTCCAATATCGATTCTCTCTATAACGATAATTCTCTTTACAACGATATATTATTTTGACCCCCAAAATATCGTTATAGAGGGATTTCACTGTATTAACACGCACAACTGCGGCGTCGGGCAACGAAGAATCCTTCGGTTCTGTGCAGGACTCTCCGTTCACCAAAAGGCAGAGACAAGACCGTACCCAGAAAAATATTTTGGAATGGTTCAGATATTTTTCTGGGTACGGCAGAATAACACGCGTAAAGTACATTTTTCTGGGTGAAGGCAGCATTTTTTACAAAAAGTTTGAGCTTTGTGTCATGGCAAGACTGCACTAACACAACAGGGCAGATAACAGGGGTATCTGCCTACGGGAAGTACTTTCGTCGGAGGAAGTTTTAACCCTTTGAGGTGCAACCCTTTCAGAATGCTGGAAAAAGGGCAGCCGTTGCCATCGCTCGACTTAACTACCAGCAAGATGGCGGACGATCGAAACGTTCATCGCGTGCCACAGATCTAGAGACCCTTTTTTGACGACAGCTGGCTCTGCGGCACAGCCAGCTGTCGTCAAAAAAGGGTCTCTAGATCTGTGGCACGCGATGAACGTTTCGATCGTCCGCCATCTTGCTGGTAGTTAAGTCGAGCGATGGCAACGGCTGCCCTTTTTTCCAGCATTGGGCAATCTATCCAGCTGTTCTTCGCATTCTTCCATTTTTCTGCAGATGTCAGTGCTGTTAAAAATGATCGTGACCATTCTTTTACGGGAAATAACGGCTAAAAAGTAAAGAATTCTCGTGGAGCTATGTCACCCGCAACTATTTTTATAGAAATCCAATCTATTCTTCGTGACTGGCAACAGTCAAAACGTTAGAGTTGGGTGTTCCCAGAGCGGGATCACTGCGCCTTAAAGGGTTAAGGGTTTCTAAAGAATATTCACGCTACATCCGGAGGGAACCGACCAAAACTCCAGACCGTTAGATCGACAGCCGGGAGATAGGACGGAACGCGAGACCTTCACTATCATATTCAGTGTCTTATTCACTCGGACATGGTGGGGCCCGTTTATAGAGAAAAGATTTCATCATTATAATTTTGTTAACACACATTGAAATTTCGGGAGATCAGTTTCCAGGACCAAACCACAATAAAATAAGGCCTTTAGTCACAGTGGGTGTGTTTTGCAGCATCATTTATCAGCGGTCCTCATAAAGGAAATTCCAGAAAGTAGACAAGTGATCTGTACTGATGACAAGTATACCGATATGCTGAAGGAATTCGTGGCTCTGAAACTGCATCAACAAAATCGTTTGGATTCGGCAACATTCATTCAGGATGGTGCACGACCTCACATTGGATTTAAGGTACAGCATGTGTTGCGATAGCATTTCCCTAACAGTGAAGTCATTGGTGATTAGTCGTGTATTTCGAAGAGTTTGGCCATGGCTCACTGGGATATATACAGGCTGTCCAAAAAGCTCCGTTTTTCCGTACAAGTAAATTTTTGCTTCTTTGCCGATTTGTCGCTTTTACCCAACGAATCACTGTTGCCATCTCTGCTGGAGAAAATATGCCTAAAATCAAAGCTAAAAGTATCCAGGAATGGATAACAATGGCCTCATTCGTAAACGCCAAACGAGTTGCACTCGTGCAGCGAGTTTATCGTTTACGAATGCGGCCATTGTTATCCATTCCTGGATACTTTTAGCTTTGATTTTAGGCATTATTTTGTCCGTCAGAGATGGCAACAGTGATTCGTTGGCTAAAAGCGACAAATTGGCGAAGAAGCGAAAATTTTCTCGTAGGCAAAATCCCATAGGAGAAACTGGTTTTCGGACAGCCTGTATTTATCCAAGTGAGCCATGGTTTGGCCAAAGGGGTTACCTAATAACAATCTTTGTGCCTTTGACTGTGGGGATTTCGTAAATCGTACCGTATTTCAGTTTTGAAATACAGTTTTGAAAATATATCCTTACATGATAGTTGCATTGTTTGTCGAATTTTTTGGCAACGTTAGAATAAGAATCTAAGCAATGGACAAAAGGACCCTTTTTTGACGACAGCTGGCTGTGCCGCAGAGCCAGCTGTCGTCAAAAAAGGGTCTCTAGATCTGTGGCACGCGATGAACGTTTCGATCGTCCGCCATCTTGCTGGTAGATAAGTCGAGCGTTGGCAACGGCTGCCCTTTTATCAGCATTGGGAAAGGGTTGCGCCTGAAAGGTTTAATGACGTTGTAGCTATCGAGGTGCTTTATATTCGTTCACATGTGATAAATAAATTTTTCTTAAAGCTTCTCCAAATTGTGGTTTTGTGAAAATCTAATTTCAATTCGCTTTTAATTTGTGCGAGACTATTCGTGGAATTCCATGCTTTTCGAGCAATTGCTTTTTCATCTTGTCTGGAAAGCTTTTTTTTTTTTTTTTTTTTTTTTTTTTTTAAAGTCCTGAAAAATGTTTCTTGCCATAAGCATATAGGTCATTTAGATAATTTTGAATTACGTGGCTAGATCTTTTAAGTTCTTCAGATATGCTCTTCATTAATATATCTCTCTTGCATAACTAAAAAAATACAACAAATCTATAAAATAAGTTAATTAATTACTAATATTAACATAAATATTAAAAATGTTCTATAGCTTTGAAACACCAAATATTTTAATTTTCTTTTTTAAATTTTGCAAATTTATTTAAATTTACAATGTTTAGTATTAAAAATACATTATTAAAGGTATAACTTTAAGAGATTTCGTTCCCAGCGCACAAATATTTAAAAACTGCGATAAATCGTAGATGGCCTCATTGCCGGATTTACACATCTTTGCACCCTAGGCCAAAGGCCATAATTGCGCTCCCCCCCCTCACTTTTTTCAATATACATTCAGTTTTTTAATCTTTAACAATGAACATTTAGTCGAATTTTCTACAAAATCATGTTATCAGTAAAATTTGAATGAACGTTTTAAGCGAAAATGGATATATTTTTGAGCAAAAATGAGAATAAATAAGATGATTTTTAAAAAAACATGCATCACTACTTGCTCTTTGGTTTTTTCTAGCGTCCCCCCCCCCTCCCTGCAAACGCTCTGAGCTCCTTTGGGGGTCGCGCCCCACAGGTTGAAAAACGCTCCTGTAACAGCACTTATTTTCTTGGGTTTTCTTCTTTAAATGTTGATCTTAGACATATATAATTAATTACAAAGTTACTTTATGGTGTCGAATAAAATTTTCAGGAAATTAAATGTAAATAAATGCAAATGTTTACTTTTTATACAGCCTTCTTACAGAAATTCCCAATAAGTAAAATATACTCCCTTGCATTAATGGGGTGATATAGAAAGTTTAAGCTTTCTCATAAGGCTACAGATGTTTGATAAAAGTCTGTGAGGAGCAATAAGCTTTTTAATATCAAAAATAGCAGACATAATTATTAAAACTATTCTAACAAAACTAATTAACTATTAATTTTAATCACAGTCATATATAGCCAATATTTTACATTTTAAGAAATGAGTTTTAAATCATTTTAAACCAGTTTCCTTTCTTTAATGTATTTTCCGTTATCCCCTTGCGAACAGCAAGATGGCGGACGATCGAAACATTCCTCGCGTGCCACAGATCGAGCGACCCTTTTTTGACGCAGCTGGCTGTGCGGCACAGCCAGCTGTCGTCAAAAAAAGGGTCTCTAGATCTGTGGCATGCGAGGAACGTTTCGATCGTCCGCCATCTTGCTGGTAGTTAAGTCGAGCGATGGCAACGGCTGCCCTTTTTTTTCAGCATTGGGAAAAGGTTGCGCCTCAAAGGGTTAAGAGAACATTTCTGAACGACCATTTCCATTTCATATCATTGAGTTCTCATAAATTAAACGCATTAACGAGATAGAAAGAGAAAGAGAGTTAAAAAAAAAACAAAAAATGAAAGAACGAATAATAAAATAAAAGCAAAACAAAATAAAAAAGCAACAGATTGAAGGGTGGGAGGTAGAGGCGGAATAATCCATTTGACGCCAACTGGTTTTCGGCGGAATTTCAATGGAGCCCCGGTAGATCTCCGGCTACAAATTAAGATCGTGGGAAAAAAGCGGTGCCTCAGAGAGAATAAGGCCTCGCTGCAAAATTAGAAATTGGCCCCTCCGCTTATAAACTACGTGATCCGTGTGAGCTGGGTGTGGTGGTTGGTTGGTGGTGGGTTCTCGTAGCGGACTCTTCTTGACGAGATAAAAACTCGCGGAGTTCCGGACTGGGTGCGCTGCTTGCCCTGGCAGAAGGCAGCGCAGGGCGGAGTGGAAAACTGCGACCTTCTAAGAAAGGGAAAAGGTAAATCACGGCCGTCCGTCTACGATAAAACACTTACCCAAAAAGCACGTAAAGTCACGTCTTCGTGTGTGTGTCACACGGGGTCGTAGTGTAGTGACGAGACGGGCTCGGGCTCTGAAATTCAGGATTGTGTTCGGGCCCGGGGAGGGAGGCAACAGTGGCTGAGATAGGTTCTGCTCTCGAAACTGGAAGGGTGCCCGAGCAGTGGCAGAGTGCATCTCGCGCTGAACTGAGAGGCGGTAGGTGCCCGGTTCGTAACCAGGCGCAGCGTCCGTCGACCAAACCGTTTGGAGTTTTCCTTGGTTTTATCCGAAACCTAATTGTTTCGAAATTCGAACTATTTTAGGAGATAACGATAAAAAACGTGTCGCAAAAGGCTAATATTTGCCCTCCGCCATTTCTTAATTGTAACCCCGCAGTGGAAAAGGAGACGATTAAGCATACCTAGTTTACCATATTTGGCAAGTTTATTAAATGATTCAGACTATTGAAGTAAAAATAAAAGAATAACGATTTTTTTTTGTTTAGATTATTTTTAAGGTTATTTTTTAATTAAAATATCGTGCGCATGTGAAATCAGAGCAGAAATGAAATGTTTTATACTCAAAAGAAGAATAGGATTTGGAAATTTTCCGAGACTAAAACGCGAAACTTTTTAATTTGGCGAAAAATAAAATGGTTCATATGCGATTTTGAGATGTGGTTCTAGCGCTTGGTGCAATTTATCGTCATTTTAACCGTCTGAAACTTGGATTATGAATACACCTGCATAAGTTTTTGAAACTTTCATTCAGTTAGAATTGTGCATTTTTCAGCATAGCTTTTTCCCATCTATTTCTAATGTATTACATCCAGAAAAAGGATGTTAGAAATATTAATTTTAATTTTGTTTTCTCACTCTCATGAATAATGATACACTTTCCAACTTAATGGCATAAGGAAAGAAAATAGGGAAGAAGCATGGATTATAATACGCTTTTAATATATAGCACTTTAATGCGTATTTAAAATCTGAAAGTGTTTCAGATTTTCTTACCTTTTCATTTCTTTTATTTTTTTTTCTTTTTCTAGACTCTTCAAAATAATATAGGACGAATATAATTTGTACCTTTTAGTAGGTTTTTATCCTTAAACCATCTTATTTTTGTAACCAGGGACGGCCCGACACGGTAAGCAGGGTAAGCATCGCGTCGGGACGCTGGCTTCGAAGGGGCGTCATTTCGAACTCAGAAACTATGTAGAGCATAAAATGAACTGTCTTTTTTACGTTAGCAGGGGTCGCCACTTACCCTAGGGCCGCCCCTGTTCGTAACAATCTTAATTTTAAATTTCATTCAGAATATGAGATATTCCAGTGCCAAGAAAGCCGGTAAGGTACAGGATTCTCTCCGAACAAGATTTATTAAGATGGCGAACCAACTGGTCGCCGGAGGCGGCTAGTTTAAAATATAAAAGTATACCAGAATTTTTTCTTTTTTAAGAACATACGGAAACTGTTCAGAAATATTACAAAAATCTAATGTACACGCTTAAACCCAAAGAGCGAAAAAAAACGATACATCGCGGAGCGATCAGTTTCCATGGAAACAGACCGGTTTTTCCGCGAAAGTGCTCTGTAACTAGTCTTTTTTCTGAGAACTTCTTTCTTCCCTTCCTGTTTTTTCGGAGAAATTCCGTCCTCGCTTATTGTTATATTCCGCTCCGCTCTTGTGATCGAAAAACGCTCCTAAAGGAGAAGCTCACTTTTGAAAACTGGCTCACTTTTCGCTCCGACTGATCGAATTTCGCTCGTTTGGTTTAAGCGTGTATACTCCACATGACTGCCTTGTACGCCAATTAAAAATTACGCATATTATTTAAACTTATTTCCTCTGAATCATTATTTTCTTTTAATACTTATTTCATTATCGTTTAAACTTATTTTATTTGAATGAGGTACACGAAACTTCAATAAACGATAAGGTTTTAAAATCTTTCTCCAAATATAAGAGATATCGACAAGCTGGACACATATTTCTGGCACCAAATTTGGCCTTCAAAAGTCGCCAAGCTGGCGACTGTCTGTGACTATGGCTTTGGTCGATCTTGACTGACTCCTGGTCATGCCCAGTTTGATTTTGGGCACGACCCGAACAATGAATGTCCTTATATCTTAATGAATTAATAGTCTTTCGGTGACTCCGTAAGTAAACTGCAATCAAAAACAGACGCTCTCAATTAGATGCTACAACAAGCCGGAACTGAATACACAATTTCAACATTCTACGACAAATTGTTTTTTGGTAAAACAAGATGCATACACACACTCATACGTTCAGGCATCACGGCAAAATTTGTCAAAATGAATTCATAATTGATCAAAATGAAAAGTACATACACCCACTCAAAGAATTATTCGAGTAATAGCCAAATTTCTTATATCAGTTTTGTTGATAACTAATTATTTTTTGAAGAAACACAAAATTAGAAATAAATATGACAACATATTCATATACATAATATGATTCACTTTTACGGGAAGCAGTATTTTAAATATGAAATTGACATAGGAAAGTTGACTTACACTTGAATACATTTTAAAAAGGATGTACATTAGTACGTGCGTACACCCTCTCAAAAAAGTATTCGATTTAAACTTACTAAGTATGATTTGTATATTAAAAATTATTTATCATAAAATAGGAGTTAGGTTATGTATAATTATAACTTTTCATATTCCTGTCGCGTTATGCGTTTTTCAAAAACTGATTAAATATTCGTAAAGCTAAAATAAAAAATTCTCTTATACTCGAATACTTTTTTGAGAAAGAGCGCATAAATATTTGCGCAAACAGAAAACTTTTAATCCCGAATTTGTCAAAATTAATTTAGGGATGATCAAAATATGAATACCGGAATTTTTCACGATTACGATACTTCTTTATCTTTTTACTGGGAAGTAAAAGGTATTTTCTCCTCCATCATGATTGTTTTTCGCGAAACATCGCTTGGAAAATCCACTTTAATGACATAGCCTAAGAAAATATTAAAATAAAACGAATAAATGCACGCAAAATAAAAACGTTAGAGTGAACTTTATTGGTTAAGAGAAGATTGCCTGCCGGCCACCCACAGTCCAGTTCAAACTCCGTATAAAAAAAAAAAAAAAAAAAAAAAAAAAAAAAAAAAGGCTGAGGTCGCTGACTGAACCACTTTGTAATTACGACCACAATACAAGAAGTATTCCAGAGAAATCAAATACCACGTTTCCACCATTTTTTCTTCCCCTTCTTTCTCTCTCTCTTTTTCATCATATACAGCAATTTCAAGCTCAGTCTCCGTTTAATTGGTCCTGCTTTGACAGGAGTCGGTAAATTTTTAAAAGATCAAAGAAATCCCAGAATAGCGTTGCTGGAGCCCAGTATTCATACACAAAAACGTTTCGACTCACGGCGCACGCGCATTTACGCATTCCACGGTCATGTTATTTTTATTGTTATTTATTTATTTATTTATTTCTTCTGGACGTCTTTTTTACTCTGCCGTTGACCTGCTCGCTGAATTTAAGAAGAAATCGAAGAGAATAGCGGTTTTTCAAATGTAAATCTTATCAAATACTCATAATTATTAAAAGAAGATAAAAGCCTGATGCGGATAGCACACTACTTCCTGGTACGCCTATCATATTATATGCATTTTTCAGGTATTTCGTTTAGAATTATTCCAAAAAATACCTCCATTTTTACGCACATAAATTTCTCCGTGCAGTTATTTTGTTTGTCTTGTAAAACGTAAATAAATATTACGTACACTATTTTCTACAAACAAATCGGGTTCGCATAAAATAACGTAAGGTGTTTAGAGTGCCATAACATGCTACGTCATTGTGTGGAACGTGAAACAATTTGCTGTACATAGTACATACTCAGTAGAGTATGAAATTTTTATTTTTCTGTTAAAAAAAAAATGAAATACTTTTATACTTTAAATACGCACTAAAGTGCTATAGATTAAAAACGTGTCATAATCCATGCTATCCTTTTTTTGTCCTTGTTCCGTTAAGTTGGAAAGTGTATCATTATTACTGAGTGGTGCCGTATTTTTCTTCTTTGTTCCATAAAACACTTCTTTGGAATCGAAATTATATTAAAACCGCCGACTAAAACTGTTTAACAATATCCGTGAGGCATATTCTAACTATACTTCACCCTTAAAAATACTGTTTGGAAAGTGTATCATAATCCATGAGCGTGGTGTACTTTTCTTTCTTGTTCGGCAAAACACTTTTCACAACTAAAATCTATATTAAAATCGTCTACTAAAACTGTTTAACAATCTTCGTGAGGCATGTTTTAACTATTATTTTTCTTTGTAATAAACTTTAACGTTTGCCAGTTCCTCACCAAATATGGAAGATATCGCCAAGCTAAGTTCAGTTTTATTGATTTATTTTTTCGCGCCAAACTTACTGCTAAAATTTTTTCGGCAGAGGAGGATATGTTAAGTTTTTATTTAAAAGGGGAGCCAATGATCATTATAATGGTTAGTTCAATGGTTAGTGCTATTGCGTAAGTAAATTGCAAAGAATCGCCATAGAATGAAAAGGTCCTATTGGTGCCAAATAATCTAAGCTGTTTCTTTTAATCGAGCCTTGAAGAGGGAGAAGCGGATATAGATAGTATTGATATGCGTAATAGGTAGTATTAGTAGACTTGTAAGGATTATATGAAAAAATCACAATATACCACGTTAATAAATATTTCATAAAATTAAAAGGGTTCTGTTAATTCTTTTTCAACGGTTGTCTTAGAACCAACGGAACAATAAATAATTCTAACTTTCGTTAGTATATCCCGCAGTAATTTCAACAGAGGAGATTATTTGAACTTTTTTAAAAATGAAATTCTGTGCTGTCACATGCAGATATGATTTTAGTAAAATATTCGCTTCTTCCCGTATGAAGAGCGGGTGCGCAGCTATTTAAAAAAAAAACAGTTGCCCATTTCATGTAGTATCTGAGGTATTTAATGCTACAACTTGAACCTAAAGCACAGTATGATGTAGAAATAAGATATTTTGAAAGTCAAGAGTTCTCTGGAAACCGTCAAACTTTTCAATTTTTTGATCGCAAATGACACTGGCATAGTTTTATGAGTCATTATATTGAAATGATGCCAGGTTAGTATTCATGACACAAACTTTACGTCAAGAGTCAAATAATTTTGCTTTTTTTTTTTTTTTTTTTTTTTTTTTTTTTTTTTTTTTTTTTAAGATTCCAAATCTCGGGAATTAATTCGAATTGCACGTGTAAGGAAAATTTTCGTTTCCCACCGTGCGAAGAACGGGCACGCAGCTAGTAAATAGAAAATCAATTAAAGCGTGTTACTATCTTTTTTGGGACACCTTGTATATTATACGCTTATAAAATTTCTTTATTCTAAGAATGGAAATTTCATTTAAAGTTCTGTTACAGGGTCACTCAAAATTACATTAATAGTGATTCCTGGCTTTTTTTAAATTATCCTCAAACTCTGGCCATGCTAACGGCGATATAACATCACCAAATTTAATGCAAGAAAGACTGTGGTATTGGAAAGGTATTTTAGTTATTATTCAAAAAGCGGCAAGCACAGCGTCTAGAGTAGTGTAGTTTGTCTACATAATTAACCCTTTGAGACGCAACCCTTTTCCAATGCTGAAAAAAGGGCAGCCGTTGCCATCGCTCGACTTAACTACCAGCAAGATGGCGGACGATCGAAACGTTCATCGCGTCGTTTTGACGCAGTCGTCAAAAAAGGGTTTCTAGATCTGTGGCACGCGATGAACGTTTCGATCGTCCACCATCTTGCTAGTAGTTAAGTCAAGCGATGGCAACGGCTGCCCTCTTTTCAGCATTGGGCAATCTATCCAGCTGTTCTCGCATTCTTCCATTTTTCAGCAGATGTCAGTGCTGTTTAAAAATAATCGTGACCATTTTTTTACGGGAAATGACGTGCTAAAAAGTAAAGGATTCTCGTGGAGCTCAGTCACCCGCAACTATTTTTATAGAAATCAAATCTATTCTTCGTGACTGGCAACAGTCAAAACGTCAGAGTTTGATATTCCCAGAGCGGGAACACTGCGCGTTAAAGGCTTAAACGTCTGTATCAGAAGCTGTTGTGTACGGGAAGAATTCTGTGCAGTTTTTAACTGCTCATTTAAATCAAGGGTACAGTGATCTCTCACTTATACGCTATTCAGAGACCGATTTGAAATAGCATATAACTGAGAGCCGCGTATAACTGAAACGTCTTATTTTCAAATTTTTCATCTAAAATTATGAAAGACAAAACATTTGAAAAAGATATGCCTAATAGTGTTTTTCAGTTGAAAAGAGTAATATTATATTTTTAAATATTTAACTACACAGTTTAGTTTAATTTTTAATTCAAAAATAGAATGACCGTATAATTTCATTCACGTATGAGAAACTTTAATAGTACTAACATTCTTTTACCAGAAAGTCATCAACACTATTTATTTTTGTTTAGGCCGCGTTTGTAATACAGTTTCATTAAAATATGTTATTGTATTTGAATTTAAGTCATAATTTTACAGATAACGTCTCAATTTGTTTAAGGCTCCTGAAGGAGTAGCATAAGACTGGACAGAAAGATCAGTTGCACCACTACCATATCTTATTTATCATCATCTTCACCAATAACTCATGAAAAACAGTTTCAATGTCTTTGTTTACTTGATATTATATTTTCATCAACATTCCCACCCAGCATTCGCGTTTTCTAAACATCGTACCTTCGAAGAGGTCACTGTATTTTAAGTGCATTGAATATCTGATTGGTTGAATAAGCTAAAAGGTGTTTTTTTTTAAATAATGGCCAGGTCATCAACCAACTATAGGCTTGACCGCTGAGAGGGACTCTGATGTTGGTAATTTCATTATGGGGGCATCTATTAAGCAGACCAACGTTGTCCTCTAGAAGTGGTCTCCTAATTTTAACCCTTTGAGGCGCAACCCTTTCCCAATGCTGAAAAAAGGGCAGCCGTTGCCATCGTCCGACTTAACTACCAGCAAGATGGTGGACGATCGAAACGTTCATCGCGTGCCACAGATCTAGAGACCCTTTTTTGACGCAGCTGGCTGTGCGGCAAAAGCTAAATATAAAAACACACAGTTGTTTTATTTTTTACGCGTTTGTAAATATTTTAAAGTTTGAAAATATTTTAAAGTGGATATAGAGCGGAATAAGTAGAACGGGCTTAGGAGTCTCTCTTTTTTTCTTTTTTCCTAAGCACTTGTGTGAATAAAGTTGTTCCTTTTCCCTTTTAGTGATAAATTAGTGCTTTAGTTTCAAAATCAAATATTTTTTTAATGTAAAAGAACTATGGTTTAGAGGTGTTTTTTTTTTTTTTTTTTTTTTTTTTTTTTTTTTTTTTTTTAAGTCTCTTGTGAGAATACCAAGTTTTAAGCAACTTGGTAAGAAGAAAACGCAGCATACATACAGAAATAATGGAAAATTCGTTATCGTTTTACAACTGAAATATTTATTTATTTAAAAAAAAATTAATTTAATTCTAATACAACTCGGAAAATACGTAATATTTCCAGTTCACAAATCTGGAAAAATAAATATTTTTAATTTAATATATGTGGAATTGGTGGCAAACTAACTTAATTGATCTTATATGCATAAGTGTTTCTAGAAGAAATCATTCAAAAGAAATTTTAATATAGCTCTTATTGTGTTACAGGCTTCAGCCTCCTTTACACCAGGCATCACATTTAATTTCTAAGATTTGTGACATAAATAAAGGAAAAAAGTGTACATAAGCAGATAAAAAAAATGATATTTTTGAATGTTGTATTGAAATTTCCGATTTGTTGCAAATTTGGGACAAGTACAACTCCCTAGTGTTTAAATGGATTGATTGAAATGTAAAAACAGAGATCCTGAAACGGTTAAAACTGAGTGGAGTTTTAACAAGATGTTTAAATCAGAAACTTCAGTGTCTCACAGGCTTATATTATTGAAAACAATGTAATATCAACAAATTACAACAGTACAAGTATCAACAAGCTGTAATATTGATTCATTGTTACTTTGGGCATTGTTATAACAAAGCAATCTTCTCATTGTTTTACAACAGTTCATTTTGATATTTCTGAAAAGATAGCGTCAAAATACTGATTTCGGCCGACTTATTTCTTTCGAATTAAGTTAATTTTTGATTGATTTACTTATTGATTGATTTGAATCTGTTCCTTTTTGGAATGGGACTGTGGAAAAAGTTTCTCGCAGCTGTGTAAGTTATTTCAGAGTTTAAATTACTCATTAGGCTTTCAAGCATAGAATTTAAGTTTATGATAAATTGCTTCCCAGCAGAGTTGGGCAAAAACTAACATTTAACTAACAACAAGAACTAATTTAGTTAGTTGGCAGGTCAATGATAACTAAACTAATTGTTCTTTATTGTAAGATTCAACTAACTCTGCTCAGTTTTAGTTGAATATAAAACTGAAACTAATTTAGTTAGCCAAGTTAGTTGGACCGTCAACTAAGAACTTACTTTAGTTGAACATTTAGCTGCGTTTAATTAAAACTAAGTCTTAACGCATTCCTAGTTGAATGTTTAGTTCAATTAATATTTTAGTTAATGCCAAACTCTGTTTCCTAGTAACCCCTCACCACAATGGAACAGCTTCGATATAGTTCCTTTTTGACGTTGTTCAGAGACAAATTCATGTCGCCATTTATTCAAATATACTAAACTTCTTGTATATTTTTTGACACTAGGCATAAGTTTGTGTTTTATATTTTGATTCATAAGCCTTTTAGTTGATGTTTACTTGATGGCGTTGGCTGTGCTCAAAGTCTCGTTTTTCTTTTCAATGTAAATAAAATTATGTTAACAATAAATGCCTTAAGCAATTATTAAATATAATATTAAACCTAAATTACGCATCACTAAAGCAATAATACTAGGAACACATAAAAAGAAAATTGAAAGTTCAAGTCGAAAACAGAAGGAAACAGTGGCTATCTTGTCAATTATCACGAACAAAAAAATTATGCCATAAAGGGATTATATTGAAGCTCTACAAAGTTTAGAAAATGAAACAGCTTTAGTGTTTGCCACTCCTTGACGACTTCTGAATTTTTCAACCATTTTCCATTACTGTAAAAATAAATTCATAATTTAAGTTTCTTTCCTTTCAATTGCAAGAATTGGATTATTTATGGCCAACATAAATTGAAATGCTGCCAAGGAATAAGAGATACACTAAAGGTGCATGAAAATACTTCTAAACTATGTTTTACTGCATTTCCAAAAAGAAAGAAAGGGGGGGGGGGAAAGAAAAGACGGTTTCCAAAATGCATTCCATTCACTCCAGCTGTGTCAAAAAAAAAAAAAAAAATCAGCTTTGTGGCACGCGATTGGCGATTCGATCAACCGCCATGTTATTGGTAGTTAAATTGGGAGATGACAACGACTGTACATTTTCCGCGTTGAGCAGTATATCCACTTGTTGTTCTATATCAAAAATGGTTGCTTTTCAAAACGTTAAAGGAACAAGCTGTGAAAGCACATCAAATATGGAAGAACAACTGGATAGACTGGCCACAACACTGGAGAAGTGCAGCCGTTGCCATCACTTGTACTAAAAATACGAGCAATGGCGGGTGATCGAATCGCCAGTAGCGTGATTTAGAGCCAAAGACCTTCTTTGCAGGGCCTCATTTATAGCAGGGCATTCGCCCGGGACCCAAACAAAAACAGCACCCCAAATTTATAAACAAACTCATTACTCATTTATAAACAGACAAACCCCAAATCACAAACACTTTGTTGGAAAGTGTTGAAAATATAAACATGTAATTTCGTAGGAATACTTGTTCTTATGACGTACTCAAAGCAAATAACCAGATAAATTACATATTTTAAAGGGATCTAAACATTTTGGGGGTGCTGAAATATTTAATTTTATAAATGGCCTCTGCCCCAACGTAAGAGGGAGTTATAAAAATGAATTATGTCATCAGAAGAAATTCTTTATATGGGAGGGACAGGGGGAGGAAAGAACCTGGCAAGATCCACAACTAAATACAGTAAGTTCCTGTTACAAAGAACCTCACGGGGCAGTAAAAGTTTTCGTTATAACGGACATTTCGTTGTAACGACATTTCACTAATTCGAATAAAAAAGAAGGAAATTGTAGTAATGAAAAGAAGTAAAACCAGTTTACTTTGACAAGCTCTGTCACTTGCTATATAAAAATATGAACAATATCTCGCATACATCTTGCATGTGTAACAGCTTTAAGTCGAGAGGCTAGTTTTAAGTGTTACAATTAATATAAGGGGAATCAAATGAATACGGTACTGATGGGAAAAAAAAGTAAATAAACTATTAATTAGTATTTCAAAAGTAATCTCTGTAACTGTTTATACATTTATCCCACCGTAAGACTAGATGCTCAGTGTCTTCAGGGAAAAATGTTCGGAACCATAACTGTACCCAAGCGTGCAACTCTCGTCTAAGCATATAGACAAATGCCTTTCATTAGATCTTTAAAAATTCGGAAATCGGGGAGAGATTTTGACTTAGGGAATGCAATCCCACACTATTTTTCTTTTTCGCGGGATTTCGGAATTGAAACTCCCACGGAATCCCGCAATTCTGCGTGATTGGCATTACATTCGGCTGAGAATTCATTCCAACATAGAAAAATATTAAAAAGTAAGATTTTACGTACTCTGAAGTGTAATGGTAATAATTAGTGTTTTTTTTTATAATTAATACAACTTACAGAAATATGAAAATTATAGTTATGATATTCAAAATAATATACTTAGTTCTTAGTTGCTAAAAAAGAATTTAAAAAAGGCTGTGTAAAGAGTCACTCGTCTTCCCAGTCTTGGTCTAATTTTAGTAAAATAGTTAAAAGCGCGAATTTAAAAAAAAATAAAATTTATAAGTAGATCTTTTTATTAATTGATTCGTGATTGTTCGCTGAGAGATAAATTAGCATGAAATATTTCTGTTCATTTGGAGATTGGGAAATTCGAAAAATATAGATTACAATATTCCATCCAGACTCCCGTCGGAGGATAATTAGAAAAATCAAAACTTTAAAATTTTATTGATTCACGTATTGTGAGACAAGATACATACATATGCAAAAATTTTTGGTCAGTTGATGATCGGGAAGGTGGCATAAAATTGTAATAAAAATAAATTATTTCTCAGTTTCAATCCCGCAATCCCGTTGGACTAATCTCGCATACATTTGTGCTGGATCCCGCAGGATCCCTTTCATGCGGGATCGGGATTGCATTCCCATAAGGGCTTCTCTGCGGACTTGTATAAGGGCTTCTCTGCGAAATGCAGGCACGGGTCCTACCACAATAAAATATTTATTTTAAGGGGATCGGAAAGCTTTTCGTAGAGGAAATATCGAACCTTCTTCGCTCATGATGTCACAATTCGAGAAAGCATCCCTATGAAGTATAACGAAGATGTCAAAGTCGTTCCGATGTCGAACCGCCATAGGATATACCAGAGTTTTTTCCCGACACGTTAGCTGCAAGCGAAAACTTGCATTCCAAAACCGGAAAGTAGAAGATGGATGGGTTTTTATTGTTTGTATCATCGCGGTATTAAGCACTCCTCTTTCCATGGATAGTGCAATTGTTTACCCATGGGCACGAGAGCATCAATAACAAGTTGTTCATTTTTATCCTATCAATCCCAATTTCATTTGACTGTTCCTTTTATTTTCTTTCACTCTGATGTTTATGGCCGCATTCGTAAAAGCCAAGCGAGTTACATTCGTGCAACGAGTTTCCATAATTTCTCTTGCTAAATACTTTTGAAAAAATGAAGTTTAAGTTGTTGTTGTGTTGGAACATATATTCGGATTTGTGTGCTTGTCCACAAGGAACCGCAAGTTTAAGTTGAAATTTCTAAATTTGATCTTCAATCATGGCCACTCTTTCTTTTAAAAATCCTGTTGATTTTATAATGAGTACGTACTAAAAACTCTCCTCAGCAAAAATAACAACAGACGCGAATTCTAAACAAACACGCCTCCTGGGCGACGAAACTAAATAAACTGAAGTTATTCGTAAAGGCAAAAGAAACTGATAGCCACTGATAGCACTAAACACACACATTCCAGTTTTCTTACGAAAACTCGTGCAACGAATTTGTCGTTTACGAATGCACCCTATATCATGAAACTGCGTTCTGTGGTGTTTTTTAGAAGTAATTTACGATTTCGTGCATGTGTTTTTGTTTTTTGTTTTGCAGTCGCTGCTCTTGTGCAGAAAAAGATGAAGAACTGGATGACTATGACTTTCCTGATGAAAATATGCTGAAAAGAATACAAACTGTCAATGCGTGAGTATATAAAGAAAGATTGTACTAATTTTATTTTCTACTGTACACGATCTCAAATTAAGGGCACACAAAGAGTATTTCTTTCCTTTCATGCAATAGAGCCAATTAGCCGTCTTTCTAGTGCCCAACGGTTGCCAGCTGTAGCCATTCATTTAGCATGGCTGATGGCGAACGCAGATTGTAATTTCACCGTTAAAATGCAGGTTGTCCAATCAGGGCTGCATCGAAAGTGAAGTGGCACAGGCCTTGATCAGCGTTTGGGAGGGTGACAACCTCTCTCGTCTGCACTGTTGTGGAACCGTGTGCGCTAAAGTGAGCTGGTGCATGTAAAGTCCGTCGTGGCTCCAACAATAGAGAAGTAATAGGATGCGAACATTATGGCAACCTTCATTTGAGGCGCTTGTCCCATCACGTGACTTGTGGCAAGATTTTACGTGCCTAATTCTTGCAAATACAACTCTATCGTTATATTTATAAGAAAAAATGGTACACAACTTCTCTTTATACGGATACGCTTTATGATTAATGAAAGGTTCTGGAATAACATTCGACAGGAGAGTGGTTGTTTTCATATTTTCGAAACTTACTTTTTATAAATGAAGAATGTTTCAATGTATTCACATCCACAAAGCCTTGGCTATTTTATTTTACTCCAAGGGGGTTAGTAATGCGCATCTTGGCAGTAAATTTCGCTTGTAACTTACACGCACCACTTGCCAAACGTGGGATAAAGCACATGTCTAGCCTTTCCGTATTCCTGTGTCATAAGCCACTTGGTTAATCCTAGTCTCCCATTTCCAACGGGTTCTGATTGGTCAAGCGCTCTCTAATATATTTATATTCTCTGGCTCCAACGTCCTCCATGTTCTCAAACGATAGCTCTGGGGGTTGCTAATCTAGGTGCTAGTTTGCCTTAAACCCAATAAACAATAAATGAAACATAAAATAGGTAGGTATCTCGTCGGCATTAAAATGATCTAATCACCCCCGAAAAAGGTCACAAAATATTCAAATTTTTTCCAGATATTGGATCGGAATTTTCACTAAGTTCTAGATATCCTGCATTTTATTTCTTCCGCACATGTCACGGCATTTCCACGTAGCCATTACTTGCTGCATCTTTTTCGCAGATATATCCGGACACGCCAAGTGCATTTGCGTTAGCCCCTGCGATAATCATTGTCCTTTGGTATAAGATTTTTTTAACCTTATTTTATTTATTATTTTTTTTATTATGGAAATTTCCATCATTAAGTTTTGATAAATGGTGAATAGGATGTTGCATAACCTGTATTACTCGGACGCAGTGTAGCTTTCTAGCAGTGAAAAATTTTTAGCATACGTTCAGTAGTTCCACAGATTACCCGCTCCATATTAACAAATTTCACCTCTATAAAATTAGCATTGATTTATAGCGTAATTAAAATGCAGCTTTTCTCTCTTTTCTATAGTTTCCGTGCTTGTTTCTTACAATTAGAAAATGAACTTGCCGAAAATTTGAAAAACGGTATTCGAAAAGAACCTTCTAAATATATGGTCGCTTACTGTGCACTTTTGGAAGCAAAGAAAGTACTCAAACTGAACTTTAGGAAAATCGTATCGTATGAAATTAAGTCTTTGGATGGAATGTTATTTGAAATTGCTGAAATTTCCGCTTGGAACTCACTGGATAAGAAAACTAAGAAAATTATTGTTAGATGGATTAATTATGCTAACATGATATCTAAAGCCATGTATCAACTTCAAAAGGAATTGTAAGTATAAATGTAGTTGCACGGAATGTACAACGAGAATTTATTTCTGTGATCCCGCACAGAATACAGAAACAGCATTCAAAATCTTACTCATAGTACTTGTAATGACAAATCTATCAATATTTTACTATTATAGATACCACAAGTATTATTATTATTATTATTATTATTATTATGAAAAGTTAATTAAAGTCAAGCAGATATTTAAACAGAAAAGTCATTAGAATGTTCGTGTATGTTACCTTTAAGCCTCAGTAGCATAAGAAATCTGTAAAAACTTGTTTATATGTACTTAATGTTAGACTAATTTCGAAGCATCGTACTACTGAGGCGTAGATTACAAATTTAGACGAATTGAGTAAAAAAAAAAAAAACCTCAGAACAATTTATACTGTTTCTTCACAAGGTGTTTTCCAAATACTGTCGCAACCTATAAATTTCCGAGAATATTGCAATTTTCATAAAACGTTCTGAAAAACACACGTTCTGACAAAAATTTAATTAAATATGCAATCATTCAGACATTTTTGAAGAAAAGTTTTATGCTTTGGGCCTTTTTAAACCCATTCTTGGCACAGTGTCTAATTTAATACGTTGCACTTTCCAAAAATACAGTTGTTTTAAGTCTGCCAGTGTGCCTTTTGTGATACGATCAATTTAACAAAATGATGTTTTTTATTATTATTTCTGTTATCAATAAGCACCTAAAAATACATATAAACCGTAATTAATCAACATTTCTGAAAAGATATATTGCCAAGCATAGGTCTAATACATTTTTATAATTCAAGTAAATTTCCTTTTTTATTGATGAAGCAGGCCGAAATTCTTCGATTTTCTTTCACTTCTTCAACTCAGCTACTAACCGTCGCATTCTTTTATAAAAATAGAACAGATTTTAATATTTTTCAAAAAGAAAATATCCATTTGTTTTCTATTTGAATATCCAATATTTCAAATTGCGGTAACTCTGTGTCCTCAAAAAAAAAAAAATGAAAACCTACAAAAAGCATACATTTAATTCTTCTTGAATACTTATTGATGTTTCTTTTCTCTTACAGGCGTGAGGAATTTCCAAAATATACTTTTTTGTTGCCTCTGTTCCTCACTTACGAAACTGAATAATTTTGCCACCTGTTTGTTCAAGAAAGAAAGAAAAACAGACACAAAACAACCTTTTCAAAATTTCAGCAAACCAGTCGATGTTTAACTTGCCTTCTTCATAGAACTGAAAGTTTTTTTTTTTCACCTTATATTGACATTCTCAACACCAGACTATCCAATCATCAGATGTCAGTAGATATAAATCAGCTTTTTCTAATTTAAATATGCTAACTGAAGCTCTCCTTGCCTCCATCAAAGAACTGAAATAGTTTACTCGCATCCTAAACACCAAACCATCCAGTATCATCAGATGCCAACGAATATAAATCATTTCTTTGAAACGGAAACATGCTAACGGAAGCTCTTCATCAAAGAACTGAAATAGTTTACTCGTATCCTAAAGACTAAACCATACAGTATCATCAGAAGCCAACGAATATAAATCATCTCTTTGAAACGGAAACATGCTAACTGAAGCTCTTCATCAAAGAACTGAAATAGTTTACTCGTATCCTAAAGACCAAACCATCCAGTATCATCAGATGCCTACGAATATAAATCATCTCTTTGAAATTGAAACATGCTAACTGAAGCTCTGCTTGTCTTCATCAAAGAACTGAAATAGTTTACTCGTATCCTAAAGACCAAACCATCCAATATCATCAGAAGCCAACGAATATAAATCATCTCTTTGAAACGAAAACATGCTAACTGAAGCTCTTCAAACTGAAATAGTTTACTCGTATCCTAAAGACCAAGCCATCCAGTATCATCAGATGCAAACAAATATAAATCACCTCTTTGAAACTGAAATGTGCTAAATGAAGCTCCGCTTGCCTCTGTCGTAGACTTCTGTGAGTGCTATTAACCTGTGACTGCTGTGAATCTGTGCTGCTATTAACTGAGGACCTCTGCAAAGTCATCAACACTGCGGGACCCATTTGTGACTGCTATTAACCAAAGGCCTCTGCAAAGTCATCAACACTGCGGGAACCATATATGACTGCTATTAACCAAGGGCCTCTGCGAAAGTCATCAACACTGCGGGACCCATCTGTGACTGCTATTAACCAAGGGCCTCAGCGAAAGTCATCAACACTGAGGGACCCATCTGTGACTGATATTAACCAAGGGCCTCTGCAAAAGTCATCAAAACTGCAGGACCCGACTATGACTATTTCACCCGATATTGACTATTTCTCCCAGTTGTGACTATTTCTCTGGACTATGACTGCTAATCTCAATGCTCCCCATGTCTGCTCTGCTCTTCCGCCATGCCGCCACAAAGGTTTCCGCTAGGTCTTTATGACCTAGTTGGTACCTGGTCACCGTAGTTCTCTCAAACAACATCATCGAGAGTGAAGTGCGGTGGCCGAAAGGGGAGTGTTTATAGAGCATTTCGAAATAACAAAATATTAAAGTCAAACCTATGCTCATATTCCGCTACTATTTGAAATATGACCATCTCTGTATTTTTGAAAAAGGCTTTTAACTCAGAATATTGGCATTAAGAAGGGTCAAATAAAATGGTTTTATAAATCTAAATAAAACATTAACCGACACCAAATTCCTGGAACAAGCACCCCTTTAACAAATTGTTTCATTCCCTCAGTTTTCGCTTTCGGCTAATTGCTAGATTTTTTTTTTTTTTTTTTTTCGAAATGCTCTAAGGTAGTCCACCTCCACGTGGTACTCCCCGGGCAACATTTCAGGATATCATTTATCTTTGCGATTCCTGAAATGGCAAAGAGGCTACCAAATTGTAACAAGACTTAAATCTTTAAACTTAGAATACATAGGTTCCCCTTAGTCGATAAGTTCTAAAACGGGATAAGAGCAGAAGCTTGGCCGAAAAAAGTAACAAATCTATCAATCAGTTTTTTACAGGGGTACAAAAGTTATTCTTATACATTTAGGCTTATATACTCAAATTATTTTGAGTGCCGCACTGAACCGTCAACTCCGATATAAGAAAGACCCCTCACAGCAACCATAGAAGCTCGTGACGAAAGCAAAGTTAGGCCGTAGGTTTTTCGACTGGGTTACTAGCTGCGCTCGCTTATCATCGGAGTATTATCGCCAATTGATCCCGCAGGTACTATTATTGTGAACACGGGCAGGTACGTCAAACCGGTCGAACGGCAGGTAAATCGTCGCAGGTGAAAGAGAATTGGCGATAGTGTACTATACTTATCCGCCATCAATGGCATTTCTTTTGCTTCGAAGATCTTGAAGAATGTCCATTATTTATAAAACTTGCTAATTGTATTTAAAGCATCGTATACAAGTGTTCAGTACCTTTTTGTAAAGGTAATTATGCAGACGGCCTCAAGGTATCCGTTTTCAGTTTACCAAAGAATGAAGAACTACAAAGGAAATTGCTAAATGCCATTCCACGTGCAAATATTAATCCATCAAAGAATTTTAAAGTAAGTGCTTTTTTGTTTGTTTTTAAGAATATGTTTAGTATATATGGATTTATGTATCTATAAATCTTCTATATTCATATAAGCATTAAATTTTTTCTGATTTCATGAATTTCGTTTCAGTTTACAAATAATTTTACATTCTTTATTAATAATTGCTATTTCTTTATTATAATCAATCAGGTGTATATATATCTATATATGTGTGTGTGTGTGTGCGTGTGTTATTAATACTTTTTAATTCCTCTTTTAAAAACATAAAAAGCAGGACTTAAAATTGCAAAACAATAATAATAATAATGATAACAGAAATTTTGAAAACAATATGTAAAATAAAATCATATTTTGTTATTTGATTTGCAGTTGGAAGTATGAACTAATAATGATCTATCTCGCTTTTTTAGTGAAAACTGCAATTCTTGAAGATGACTTATTTATTATTGTCATCATTACCGGTTTTGAAAATTTATTTTTTACAAAATTACAAATAACAAATTAATAAGATTGATATTTAATACTTCTACAAATATATAATAATGATAAAATTATTACTATTATAAGTAATAGCATTATTTAAACCTCATAGTTCATAGTACAGTTAATAGTAATCACAATTCTCGATCACTTGATATTTATCTGTTAGAAAAATGTAGGCTTTTTTATTTAATTAGTGAAAACTATTCATTGCAGGTCTGTGAATTACATTTTAAAGAAGAAGATATTAGGAGAACTTCAGAATGCTACAATCCAGCAACGGGTGTGTGAGAAAATAGTGGCAACCTTAACACAACCAAGACTTAAGGATGATGCTTTGCCTACAATTTTTCATGGCTGTCCTGCATATTTATCAAAACATATCAAGGCCAGAGAAGCTCCAGAAAACAAAGCTGAAAGGAGAGAAAATGAGCAACTGCAAAAGACTCATGAATTAAATGTGAATATCATTTGACGAATATCAATCAAAAACTTCCTTTCAAACTCTGGAATAATTATTATTATTACTAAAGGATATTCAAATTCCTGATGTGTTTACGATTGTTAAAGCTGAAAATACAGTTATGTTTTTAAAAATATCTTCATTGCCAGTACATGAGTTATCGTTATCAATAATAATAGAAGAAAATTTAATGGTAAGTGTTTTTTATCATAAAGTACCTATAACTGAGCATAACAATTTTAAATTCCCAATGCAATCTACAAATATAAATGATTTGCTGTCTCTATTGCATGAATTTATAAATTACAATGGTTTTTCATTTGATAAATTAAACAATCTAAAATCTTTAGTAAAAAATATTTGTTGCGAGTTAAAGCTAATTGTTCCTGAAAGAAGCCATGATTTAATAGACTTTTTTATATGAACAGATTAATTTAATTGGTTTAAGTAAAACAGCCCATTGATATAGTGCAGATCTTTTAGTATTAAGTAGTTTGTTACATTCAAGCATTGTTAATTGAATATGAATATGTTTATAAATCTAAATAATGTAAAAACCTTTATATTTTACTTAATAAATATGTTTCAATTCAAACTGTCCATGTGCTTGTTTTTCTTTATTTTTTATAGGTGATAATTAAGAGTTTTGGAAACGTTTTAATTAATATTAAACTTTTTTTTAGTCTTTTTCTAAATGTTATAATGCTTCTACATAGGGGGAAAAACTAAATAAACTACTTTTTCATTAATCAATTTTTAATTGGTCAAGAAGTTAATTTCAATAAATACTATAATCACTATGTGTAATGAGTGCATATACAAAGTGATCTCATTTATAATTAACAAGTAGAAAAAATTTCGAGTTAAGACGTTCCCTCCTCGGAGTAGGGGGAAAGGTTGGCCTAACAATTGTGACGTCATTTCTCCCGTTGAAGGTCTTTCTATCTATCGGGGTTGACGACTGAACACCACATCCGACTGAGTTAAATCAAATTTATTTAAAAGCTTAATAAAAATCGAGTGGAACCAATCCAGATTTTCTTTCCTGCTTTCCAAACATGTACTTTGGAAGGGAAGTATTGCAATCACGAAAAATTCGACTTTTAAGATTTTGATGTATTTACATGTTTTGAGGTATTCTAAATTTCATTTATGCTAACTTTTAGTGATGTATGTATGGGTGTGCCTATGTGAGTGAACACGATATCTCCTAAACGGTGTATTCAATTGAGCTCAAATTTTGAATCGATATGTTATAGACTACCCTCGCACAATCGGCATTGATTTTGGTGTTTATTGGACTTATAGATTTTTTACAGGGATGCAAGAAAGGATTCTTATACACTACGGCTTATGGATGGAAATTATTGAAAGTGAACTAGCGTCTAAACCATGCAAACGATTGAGTGCAAATTAGGTAAGCGTATTAAATGTCATGGTACGGCCACATGACCTGCATAATGTTTTGTGTGCTGATATTGAACTGCTATTTTGTTCACATAGTTGCCGAAAAGAATTCTTATGCATTACGGCCTATGAACGCAAATCATTTAAAGTATGCTAGCATCTAAATGGTGCATTCGAATAAGTTCAAATTGGGTACATATATTATAAGTCACTGTCCCACAATTTGTATGGATTTTGTAGTGGTAGTGCTTATAGTTTTCTTCCAAGGCTACTGCATAAAAGTATTATTATACATTAAGGCTTGTAGAAAAAAATTCTTGAAAGTGCGCTAGCGTCTATATGGTGGATTCAACTGAGCTCAAATTAATTACGCATATTATAGGACACTGTCTTAAACATTGTGCACATTTTGGTGTGTGTAGGGCCTACAGTTTTTTTACAAGGCTACAAAAATGCATTATCATACATTCAGTCTATATACTTAAATCATTAGAAGTGCACTAGCCTCGGAACACTACATACAATTGAGTTGAGTCAAATTTATTTAAAAGTTTGGTAAATATAAAGTTTTCGGAAAGTCGGGTAGTGTCATTCCAGATTTTTATTTTTGTAATTCTGGCTTTGAAAGTATGCAGACCACACCATAGTCATCACAATATTGGAAAAATAAATAATTATTCTTATGAAACAAGGAGATAAAACAAAATTACTTTTAGTAACGAAAATTACTTTCAATGGTGAAAATCGAATAATTTTTTAATCTCTTGTTGTAAAAATGCGATTATCTCCAAATCACATCAGTAACTAGAACATATATTTGTATAATAGGTGTGTGAGTTTCAACTTTCTGTGGCAAATCCTATTAATTTTAGATAGCATCTTTCATTGTACGCCAACTTCCCCTATAACCTGGTGTACTGCATTTCCTTGGCATCTAAATTAAAAATGATGTATTAATTTAACGAGAAACATTTGGAATAAATTACACAATAATTGGTGTCCTATAAATAGTAGTACGAACATAAGGGGGGGGAAGAATATCAAAAGGATTAAGAATCACTTAACAGTGTATGGTCAAACACGTTGTTTTCATACCCAGCAGAAAGGTCAATAATCCCGACAGAAAAAGTTTAAAGGTTTTAAGTGTTTGTTAACTGTTTTTATTTTGGTTAGTTAACAAGATTTTATTTATCGAAAATTTTACCATTCGGAATGAAAAAGATTTATAATTTTCGTTTTTAGTTCCATATATACTTCACTGAAACCAATATCACACATACATCCAAATCACATAATTAATGCATATATAATAAATGATAAATAACATTTTCAATTGAAAAAAATTAAACAAACAAGAATATCTAAGTAGTATTACAACGGCACGCTTATAATAAATTACCCCAGTAATAGGACTTCAGAATAAAATAATTTATCAATAACACGTGAATATTAATTCCCCAAACATGCTTCATATTCGTATTTGTAGAACTTCTAAATAAATTCAAGTGATGCAAGCATACACTTACCTTTACATTGTTTCAAAATATGTTATTTTATAATAAAATAAAATAACATTTATGATATTTATAATCACAAATCCATTAAATCGAACAGTGCTAATGGAGAATGCTAGGCCTCAATGATTCACTTGTTTTTTGAGATGCCAACCTACAAGCAGGATTGTTGCTAATAGCGACGTCCCCGCATTAGGATGTAGTTCGTAGCGATAAAAAAAAAAAAAAAAAAAAAAAAAAAAAAAAAAAAACTTGTTCAAGAAGATTTCGGTCTATATAAATTTAGGAACACCCTACCCTGTCAGATTAAAATACTGTGATGAAAATATTACGTCGCAGTGAAATAATTTTGTAATTTTCGTCCGCATTCTTTGGTTGCGGTAGCATTTCGTACAGTGATGACGCTGTACAATTTTGTACGGAAAGTAGCTGTATTCGGGGCCTTCCTGTATTGCAGTTGAGAAACAAGAGATATGAATAATAACCGTGCAGCATAATGCACACTTACATTTTAACCACAGGGCAGTTCTGAATTTTATAAATTGTCATTTAGAGGCCTAAGTTTCAAGTGAGAACATTTTATTTGTTAAATTCAGAAGCTCTTTAAAATCTTATTTCAGATTCCCCCCCACACACACACACATCACGCTTCATAAACAATCATGAGTTACAGAAATGAGCATTCGAGTGCAAAGAGTGTAGTGTTTACAAACGCAGGAAACAATTTTATCCTCTGCAGTCAATAAATTAGAGTAGCATGATTTATTTTTAAACAAGTATTATTTCAAATAAAGAACTGGGCGAAATAAGTTGATGTGCTGTTTTATTGTGATACTTTTCCTTTTAAGTAAGCAATTTTAATCTCTAATACAGCTCATAAATATTTTATACGTCTTTAATTAACTTTTTGCATGAGAATAATGTGTTGAATTGCTATTAAATTAATTTCTTACTTTCTCTGATTGCTGTCTTGTACTTTTTCCATACGGGCAATCGAACTCTCATTCGCTATGTTACTAATGCAGCCATTTTTTATAATATTAACTCTATATAAATCATACGTAATTAAAAAAGGGATTTTCCGGTTTTCTTTTTAATTTATTCTAGCTCATATACTATTACCAACATAAAATTGCTATTTTCTGTCGAAAATATAATTTTTTTTTTCGTCCTGTGGCCAATAAGCGTTCTGTGGCTAAAACTTATTAGAGATGAGTTCGGGCTCATTTTTTGAAGCCCGAGCCCGCCCGAGCCCGAGGACTTTTAATCCGAGCCCGCCCGAGCCCGAGCAATATTATTAAAGTTGGAGCCCGAGCCCGAAATTTCAGCTAAAGACAAATAAAATTAACTACTTCATTAATAGGATACAATAAATTTTGGAGCTTCACACACCTTCTAGTCCCCCGTGCCGCTATTTTTTGAAATAAGTACGTCTATTTATCCCACGAATCACTTTTTAAAATCTGTTTAAAGGAGTATGTTCAACAAAGGAGAAATTTTTCACGAGCCCGAGCCCGCCCGAGCCCGAACGCAATCGTGAATTACAGAGCCCGAGCCCGAGTCGGGCCCGGGCTCGGGCTCGGGCTTTCGGGCTCGGGCTGAGCCCGTCTCATCTCTAAAACTTATCAGTATGATATGTCAATTAAGTTGAAATTATACAATGTTCTTTTACTAATAGAATAAATTCACCACTTTTTCTCCCAGATATACCGAATTTTACAAAAACCGCTTTAAAATTTCGCGTCATTCAGTTCATGTGCACAATTGAAATTACTTGTAATCGTAGTTAGATACTCTCAAAAATTCTCTTTTATGAGAATATTTTCCAAGAGATTTCTGACAAAGAATTTTACACCTTTATTACTGTTTTACTCGTATGAGTTAATAAAAGACGATTTTCATCATATTCATGTGTTTTGCAATGCTATTCTTCATTCTATACATCTCCATTACTGTCTTACTCGCATGTGATAATAAATGACGATTTTCATCTCATTCATGTGTTTTGCAATACTACTCTTTATTCTACACATCTCCATTACTGTCTTACATAGTATATTTCAATAAAAGCTAATTTTCGTCATGTTCATGTTTTTTGAAATGCTATTTCATGCTTAAGGATTATTTTAGAAATTTTCATGATTCGCATGTTTTTATTACTATTATTTTCGTTTAATAGCATAACATTTGAACCCATATTCTACTGAACTAGAAGATAAAGCCTGTTGTGGGGCAATTATAAACGGGCGCTAGAGAAAACATTTGCCTTCTACACTTAGTACATTTATTCACTGTCCACTTAAATTAAATAACTTCATATTGTCCTACTAGGTTTAAAAGTGTTTATGCTTTCGGTTTGTCTATCTGTCTGTTTGTCCGTGCTCTAGCTGCCGTAAATATGCATCCATTACTAGGAAATTTATACATGTTATTTATAAGTACATTACCACATATCCTATTGAAAATGGTTTATGTAGTATTTATTCATCTTTTACAGAAGTAATCAGAAGAATTCCAGAATATTTGGAAGTGTAGGATTTACTGCCACAAGAGTGGATCGTTATGGTTTGGTTGTTTTAGTCTGTGTGATTATGGCAACGTTATGCTAGGGTGATCTGCCAAGGATGGGGGGTGCCCTGGTAGAGGACTTTCTAAGGGGTTTTAAAGCGTATTCGTGTTACATCTGGAGAAAATCTACCAAAACTCCAAACCGTTAGATCGACGGCCGTGCGATGGAACCCGAACCCGGGACCTTCACACTTCGGCCGTCTACCATTTTCAGTTACATAACCACTGTGTCATATAGATCGTCGTGAATCTTGAAACGCAGTGCACGGTGACCATACTTCATGTAAAACGGACCTTTCCCGAAATATGATGATCTTGATTTGACTGTTTTTAATCAGCCATGTATATTAACTGACAACTCATTTCTTTTTGATATTTTTATGTAGCTGTATGCTTTACCCTATGATACTATATCTCAGTTCCAAATTTTACTACAATAAACCAAATATTTCTTCAGTTATCATACATTTTGTGTTTGCAACTTTAACTTTGGACACCAGTGTAGAAGTTCAAAATCCTCCAGATTATTTAAAATAGAACTACATAACTGAACTCAAAAATACTCCCCAGATAATAGAAAGGAGATTTGAGGTGTAATCTCTCAAACGATCAAAATCCGTCAACGGGTATAATATATAAGAGGTGCACAAAAAATCTATATACTAGTAGAATAGGTAAAAGGTCAAAATTCGCTGATTTCTCTTTACAGGTTTCACTTCACAGCAGTGGCGTGCGCGAGGGAGAGAATTTGGGGGTTCAAACCCCCTTGCCGAAAATTTTTTAACATAAAGTCCATATATTTTTCATTTTTACCATAAAAATTATGCCTTTTAGCATAAAGATCATGTCTATAACCCACACCCTCCCCTTTGAGGGAAGTCTGAGTACGCTATTGCTTCACAGGTTTCTTTCATGTACATTGAAAAAAGAATTTAAAAAGTAACAGGTGTAGCGAGAGCTATTATGAGATCAACAGATAGGCATTCAAAGTTGTCTAAACTGAAATCTATAAATGATGACCAAAGAACGCTGTAAAACTGCTTAGTTTCTGTAAACAGAATTACCTAATTCTGTAAGGTAAGATACTAACAAAATCTTTACTTGCAGTGGATAGTCGTTCTTGAACTCGTCACAATACACCACTTACAGAGCGAAAAGAAGGTTAGAAAAACATGCAACTCTCAGTACTTCACTTCAGATAAAAAAAATCTTCGTCCTGGAGTTTTTCCACATCGAACCCCATCGTCCCTCCCTGCAGGCCAAGCAAGGATTCGTAAGTATGTTTAAACTTTTAACAAATGAAGATGTGCAGATGGGACGATGGGTCATCTCGACCAAGGTAACTCCGGAAGGATGGTCTGGTCGGTGCCATCGTGAATCTCCTATGGCTCCTGCTTGCGTATTTCGATGAGTCATCCAAAGAGGCCTACGAGCGTTTCTCATTGGTTAGATTTGGCCGTTAGATGACGTATCTAAATGTTGCAACCAATAAGCGGCCATCAGTAATTTGGATGGTGCATCCAAGGATGGCCTTTGGATGGCGCATCCAAGTACAGAAGCAGACCCGTACAAGATTCACGATGGCCCCGGTCTGATGTTCACATCCGCCATCCGAACGGGGACTTCTCATTCTTTTATATTGTTTTCTCCAATGGTTTCTTTCTCTTCAGGTACATTGAAAAAAAAAATGGTTGGTTAGGGTAATTATTATGAGGACAGCAGACAGACTTTCAGTGTTGCCTAAACTGAAAATTATAAATGATGATCAAAGGGCGTTGGATCATTGCGCAGTCTCAGGAGACGAAATTTTATCATACTGTAATGCTTCGTTTACGCCCAGCCCACTTCCGCGGCAATGAGCAGGAGAAATGAAAGTAGCAGGAATGTAAACACCCCACTCGTTCTGCTCATGTTATAACCTTTCTTGCTGCCCGCGTCCCCTCCCGAAGGAATTTTGAAGGCAGCGTAAAGGGAGTACAGCAGAAAAGCATATCAGGAGAAGGAAAGTACAGCAGTATGTAAAACACTACTTTTGGAGCTGCCGCAAAAGTATTTCCTGGAAAAAAAGCAGAAGCGACAGGAGAGGTAGGAATGGCTGAACATAAATGGGGTATAAGATAATAACAAAAAATCTTTTTTTTTTTTTGCAGTCGACGGTCATGACCATATTTGTCGCAGTCTATCAATTGCAGAGTGAAAAAAAAAATATGAATGGAACAACAAAAACGGCCCCGCAGTGGTCTGGGCGCTAAACTCCGTTCCCATAAGAAAACGGCAAGTGAAGTAGCATCCAGCTTGGTCGGGTTACCTACCTCTCGGCTCGACTGCTGTGGGATAGTGTACGCTAATGAGAGCTGGTGCACGTAAAATTCGCCGTGGCTCCAATGTCCTCCAGGTTTAACACTACCTCTGGGGTGACGATTTCAAGAGGTTGGTCTCTCCTCTGGAATCGGTTCAAAATTAGGCGACCCCTGGCTAAAGTCGGACTTACGCCCACTGGGCCCCAATAAAAATGGAAGGCGCCCCCCCTCTGTCCATCGCTTCCCTATCTGGTGGGATCTGGCAGCGCATACGGTTGTCACAGGCCATCAGCAACAACAACAACAAAATCGCCTTACTCTGGAGCTCACTTCAGATGGAAATCTTCGTCCCAGAGTCCTTCCACATAGTCCTTCTTTGGGGGCCAAGCAAGATCAAGGTTTCGTACGCATGTTTAAATTTTACCAAATGAAGATATGCAGATATGACTGTGGGTAATCTCGCCAAGGAAACTCCGGAGAGGTGGTGTGGTATACACATCAGCTGTCCGGACACGGTTCTAAAGCGGATTGACGCTACATCTGGAAAAAAACAGGAGAGATTAAAAAAGCCCTTATAGTCTATTCAAGCAATCCAAAAGTTTGCTGCTGATGTTTAATGCAGATTGCCGAAGCAAGATCAAAACAAAAATTTTAATACGTTAAAAAGTGTTTTATAAATAAAATAATATAATAATAATTGCACCCCTTAATACAGGGTATTTGTGAAAAAAGGCTGTAAGTTGTGGGTAATAATACTTAAAATGGGAGCAGGCGGAGTATAAACTCAAAAGAGTAGGTAGGTGGACAGCATCCGCCCTCCTCCCAACATCCTCCCTCAGCTATCATCATTTTTGCAATCCATAGAATTCACTCCTGAGACTGACATAAAGTATCCTTAGTTGTATGCTGTGATCACAGTATCGGATATTGGTGAGGGGGTAGGGGCTTTAGCCTCTCTCCCCCCAAAAAGATTGCAAAAGTGTCACATTCTATTTTATTATACACTTTAAATGGGTAAATTGATAATTTTACACCCCTCCCGAAAAAAATTTACATTGGCTTAGACTAAAATTTTTCTTTATTGTACATTTTGCTTAGGTGAAATAAGCTTCTTTTAAAATTTAACCCCTCCCCAAAATATTTTCAATTGGTTTAGTAAAATTATACATTTTAACTGATTAAATGAGTAAATTGATCATTTTTTTATAACTTAGCTCCTCTCGAAAAATTTTACTTTGGTTTAGACTAAAATTTTGCTTTGCTGTACATTTTGCTTAGGTGAAATAAACTTGTCTAAAATTTAGCTCCTGCCAAAAAAATTGCAGTAAATTATACACTTTAACTGATTGAATGAGTAAATTTATCATTTTTTATAACTTAACTCCTCTCGAAAAATTTACATTGGTTTAGACTAAAATTTTGCTTTGATATACATTTTGCTTAGGTGAAATAAGTTTTTTTTTTTTTTTTTTTTTTAATCTAGTCCCTCCCAAAAAAAATTCTGGATCCGCCACTGCGCTATTACCACATGGCCCGCAGCCGTGACACTGAAAACATAAACTCGAGGGGTTGGTATATTCTTGGAAAATTACTCAACTTTCCAAGAATATACCATCCCCTCCCTTTGTTATTACACGATAAAAAAGATCAAATAATTATCTGTGTGATGAAAAAAAAAGGGGGGGGGAGCAAGAAATTGAGAAAACTCTTCAATCCAGCAAACGCTACATTTAACACTGGTAATATTACGGGGTTCTGGAACCCTTTAACGACTCTGACTAGTTAAGAAAATAATAAAAAAAACACTTGCGATATCGGTCGTCGACTCTCTGAAAAGCAAAGAGAAAGCCTCTAATAACTTTTCCTTTCTCTTTCTTTTAAGTGTCTGCGTTCTGCCGCCCCCCCCCCTTTTTTTTTCCTCGTGTTATTCCTTAAACACCGAATCGCGCGCTTTTCTTGTTTTCGGGTGGTTATCGAGCGTCACCGCAGTTAAGGCTTTACAGTGATTCACGGGGCGTGTTCGCCACTCTCCTTGCAGGGGCTCTAACGAGGGCCCCGGTGCCCATCAATTCGTCGTTAGGATAGCAAATGAAGGGATGAGGCGAATCAACGAGGCGTCACTAACATCCCGGGTCTCTCTATCTCTCTCTCTCTCTCTTCACAAATGGCCATTACGCGCCGACACGTGGGTGAAAGGCAATAGGCGAAAGCTATATACGAACGTTTGTGCAGAGGTGGCGCAGATCCAGAAAAAATATGATCGGGGGGGGGGGAGGGTGACAAGTTTGGAGGAGCACAAAACTGACCAGAATTTTTTAGTCATCTGCTCTTATATGCATACTATAACATATGAAATTAAATATCCTCTCAAATTTCAAAATTTCTATTAGCTTCCTTCAAAATTCCATAGGGGCGTCGCAACTTTCGTATTCAAAGGATTTGTCTCGGGATCTAAATTTAATAAAACGGCAATTGATATATCGCCCCTCTTTCACACGGTCATCTGGCTTCATACCTCGAAAGAATTTCCTGGGACTATGAGGCCCGTGCATTTCGATAAAACGGGTCAACGGGTTGTAACTAGATTTTATATAATGACTATACATGAGATGCGTCTAAGGAATTTTTTAAAAAAGGTTCAAAATATGCCCGCTAGGTTGCGATTTACATGAAAAAAAAAAGCAGCAAATTTAAGAGTAGAAATGGCTAATTCGAAATGTACAAGCGATTTCACAGGTTGTCCACCGGCGACTAAAAGCGCGTCTTTTGCTACTAATTGAAAGATAAGGCAACTTTGACAACTTTTTTGAATAAAAAACGCCACTTTCATCTTTTTTTCAAGTTTTTGGCTACTTATAACTTACTCCAGGGGACTAATTTGGAAAATCAGATTTCGGTTTTTCTCAACCCCCTTTTCTTTTTAAAGTTGTGATTGGTCGTTCATTAAACATTTTTAACATGTTTTTTTAATCATACTATAAAAATAAATGCATTACATACTGTGTTTACATATACTGTGCTTTTAAATAAAGCTGAATAACATGTGTTTTTTTTTTCTTAACTACAAAATTATTAAAAAATGCTACTTTTTTGGCAACTAAAATGAAGAAAAGGGTTACTAAACTGGCAACTTTTTCATATCGGTGATGATACTAAAGAAACTATTCCTGATTTCAAAATATTTATCCGAAAATTTTTAAGCATTTATTAACTTAATTTGTCTTATTTTTTTTATTTGAATTCACCATGAAAAGCGTCGCCCACTAGTGCACATTTTTCGAACTAAACTTTTCAAAAAACTTCTTTAGGTGCTTCTCGTGTACAGACCATAAATGACCATCACACGTTTGAGCTGCAGAATGCTGTTCATAGGGAGATTTAATTATAACCACCCTGTATATGTGTAGCTTTTAATTATTATTTGTTAGTTAATTTGCGGAGAAAGTAAAATTTTTAAAAAATTGTATCCCTCTGCTTTAGTACTGTCTTATAGAAACAAATCTCCGATACAACTGATTTATTTGAATCTTAAATTTTTTTGAAATTTGAAATGAAATTACCAATTACAATCGACCAACTTACAATCGATTATCTTCTTTATCACTAAGCAGCTCCAAATTAGCTCGTTTATTTCATTTAATTGGCAATGAAGTCGGATTTAGAAAGTACCTGTGTGCAGGCTTCGCTCCAATTACAATCGACTGTAATCAATGACTAAAATTATATTTTACAAATTTAACAAAAATGCTGTGATGAAATTGCATTATTATAGAATTCTTTTGATATTTGATTTCTTTAACATCAAGATTACACTTATTTTAATAAATTAACATTTACTAGTCATAATCTTTTTTGGAAATTGTTTGTAATCGTAATCGTAATCCATATCATTTCTTGTAATCGATTACAGATGATCGTGTAATCGCACTAAGTCTGCCTGTGTGCATAGTAACGGTCGCATTTCTCTATTGAGTGGCCTGTAAATCTATCTTTGCTGCAAGTTCACTGTATCGAAGCAAAAGTCCAATTCAGTAGGTGGGCGGGTTGAATATGATGTATGTTGATACATGCTTTATATCAAGCCATTTTTTTCGATTGCAGAATAATAAAATTAGATGATTTAACGGCTTGCTTATTAACTATTACTTAACCCTTTGCGGGCAGCCGCCAAGTTCTGCAGAAGTTACAACAGGGACGAAAAGCGCCTCTATCAAATTAGGGTCATGTGGGGAATTATGGGTCAAAAAACAACGACATCTTAATATTTCCTAAAGTATGAAAGATAAAATTATTTAATTTGTCATGGAGTAAGCTTGAATAATTTAGAAATTATTCAAATAATCACTTTACCTGAAATTGAATTACTATTAATTTAATTTAAATTATTGAGTTGGACAATTATTGGTCAGATATGGGGTAATATGGGGGTCATCCATTTTTTTTTTAAATAGTAATGCTTATCAAAAGTAAATAATATTCTAAATTATCATTACTGAACTCACAAACAGAATTTTTATTTATCTAATGTGTTGTATATGAGAAGAAAAACAATTAAATAGTAAGAATATTTTTGAAGAAAGAGTCTGGGACAAATCAGCGTTGTGTTCCCAATTCTGAAACAAAAATTGGGGATATTTTATAAATTCTATGCTCGTCTCAAATCACCTTCTATTTATTCAACTAGAGCATTAATAACATTCATAAAATAAGGGAGACATTATTTATTTCTTTTTAAATTGGGAATAAATAACTGTTTAAATTAAAATTTTATCCCCAATTGTGTTGTTTTACATTTTGAGGGCAAACTGAAAAAGTTCTGAAATTGGTGACTGTCCTCGAAATGTTTTGTCTCCTTAACCATAATACACAGCAAAATGTTTCTGTTCTTCACGTCCAGTATCAATTCTTTGTAGCACGGAATCTTATAAGGAGGATTTATTATTTATTTTTTTTTTGGGGGGGGAGGGGAGCAACTTTTTCATTGCAGCTTCTTCAATCTTATTTTCACTGTCATTGGACAGTTCTTTATCACTAAGCAGCTCCAAATTAGCTCGTTTTACATTTGCGGGGCTGTCTGTATCTTCCAGTTAAAGTATAATATAATTTTTACAGTAAAGTATAACAGTTAAAGTGAATACTAATATTTTTTACACGGAAATAAATTTAAAAAACACCTAAAGTATCAAAAAATATATCTCACTAAATATTACACCAGTGAAACGGAATTAAACCAGTAAACTGGGTGGATAAATTAACTTATTTTTAAAAAATAATTTTAAAAATAATGAAGAAAAAATATATGTACGTATGAAAAGCTTAGACCATCTGCAATTAAAAAACAGCACCAACAAAATTGTTTTTTTGAGAATGTTTCATTGACATGAATGTTTAAAAATAATCATAATTTTCAGTTCAGAGACAATCTTTTTTGAAGATGTTTTTATAGTAGTTTAAAATGTATTTTTTTCTCTTATTTGCTTTATAGTTACACTGTTTTTGAACTTGATATATGAAATTAGAATCTTTAATCATGACTTGGCATAATTTAGCTGTTTTGAAAAAATTAATAAATAATAAATTCTATAAAGTGAGTGACCATTGTTTGCCCTAGAGCCAGAGTAACCCGAATTTCCATCATATGACCCTGTACCGTGTTTTAATACCGTGAAGGACGGCTGATTTTAGATGCTAGGCCTAATCTAGTTAAAGTCTTGAAAATCACACTGCGTTCCATGTTATTTTTTCTACGTGTTAAAAGACATAAAAAAAAGCATTGCATATATTATATTTTCCTCGTACAGATCACTAATTTCAACATCAGAAAAGAAAGACATTGAATAAGAAATAGCACTCACCTTGAAAAAATGTAGTACCTTTGGGAAGTTACTGTAGAATTTAAATTAACTTTCACATTTTAAAGGAAGATTCATATACAATTAAAAAATGGAATATGATTGATTCCACGTTAACTATTGCTACATTTTTTTAATCGCATTTTCAAATATGGTGCAGCAATAAAAGATACATTTATTTTCTTTCAACAAAATTCATGCTGGTTACAAATTGTTTTCTTTTATTCAATAAATTATTGAATAAAAGAAAAGTCTTATAACTAATTGATTTTTGAAATATTAATTAAAATTGCTTGGTTGCTCATACTACCAAAAAAAGACATTGAATTCTGGGCAGAAAAGTCAAAGTTGTATTTCTACTGAAATTGTACTTCTTAAAGGCTATAATCTTTATGAGTAGTTTGTACGTACCTTTCTTATCACAAAGTAGTATTTAGTTTTGTATGAGATATTTTTATAAATTGGTTATTGAATTAAAATATACTATATGTGTGGTAACTCATGCTGCACGACTGGGTAACTCACGCTACCAACTACAACCAAAATCTTCCGATGTCTGACTTTGAAGTGTTCCCATCTTGATAAAAAGAAACTTTTATACAAAATAAACTGCTTTTAACACATCTACAACAATTCAGAATAATTTCTCACACAATTTATTTATATTAAAAAAGTAATGGTGGTGTCCATGTTCATATGGAATTGTCCATATTTACATGTTATATTAAAAGCATTTTTGTGAGCCATATCCATACCGATATGAATACAATGAGATGGCGTTATCTATTGGACGAAAGGAAGTAACTGTGTTGGTCTAAGTATTGCGGAACATTTTGTTGGTTTCTTTTTAAATAACAGTGAACGATGCACGATTTTACGGATTGAAAAGTAGAGGTGCACAATTATGTATTATAATAATTCTAAATACAAAATCTCAGCATTCGGCAGTTAAAAGCTTTAGAGTTGTGTCATATACGTAATTATTCTTGGCGCCCACTTTGGCGACATTACTTCTTTAAAATTGGAAATGTCACCATAGAATAACACAGTCCTATTGCAAAGTCGTCTAAGCAATATGGCGGATCGGTTACTGTTTCGGCTTCACTATCACATAGCTAATCGCGTCTAATTGTATTTATATCTCTATGTTTATACCGATGACTGAGGTTCCGGATACACTTTTAAAACCCGTACGATCATCATCCTTACCATTTGATTCTTATCCATAAGAGATGAGTCATGTAAATCCAAGAATATATACTATCCGTAGGAATGTATATATATATATCTTATAAATAAAAATGAAATTCTGTTTGTTTGTTTGTTTGTTTGTTTGTGGATTTGATTCGTATACAAATCCACAAAAATGGACCTATCGGCCTGAAATTTAGTACAGATATGTAAAATAATATAGAACTCATAGTCCACTTTAAAACTTTGAAAGTCCACCCGTTCCCGGAATTTAAGAGATTTTTTATGCTATTGACGCAAAAAGCTTTCCGTAATTGTAACCCCTGTAGTGAAAAAAGTGTGAAATAAGGATAGTGGTTGCCATGTGTGGCGATTTTGCCGAATAAAATGTTTTAAATTCTCAAAGTAAAAATAAAAGAATAATAATGATTTTTTTTTTGTTAGTTTATATTCGTAAGGTTATTTTTTTTTAAATTATAATATCGTGTGCATGGGAAATCAGAGCAGGAATGTAATGCTTTACACGCAAAACAATAAGAATTGAAGATTTCCGAGGCTAATAGGTAAATTATTTTAGTTTGGCGAAAAAATAAAATGGCTCAAATGCCGATTTTGTGAAAGTGAGTTCTAGCGGTTTGCACAGATTTCGGCTTGGCGCAATTTATTGAGAGCTTAAGGAAATAGATTTTTGAAAACAAGTGGAAAGGTTTTATTAGAATACAGCGTTAAATTTTAATGATCCGTGAAGAAATAATGCAGTTATTAAGGGATTTCAATTGATCTATGTTCAGAATTCTCGCCAAATGAGTACATTGATTTAAGTTGGGGGAATTCCGCCAAATTTCAGAAAATTGAAATCTTCTCATTTAGTACATCGGAGTAATGATGAATAAAACACGTTATAGTTGATAATTTTAAAAAATTCGGCTGTATTAAGGGATTCAACTTTTCAAATAAAGGCTTGCTTTACTTTTTCGCGGTCGAACCATTTCCCATATATTATTGCTGCTAAGTCAATGCTTCGAATGATTTCCTGAAAAAACGCTTGCAAAATGGCGTATGTTGGCACTTTGGCGAGGCTTAGATTTGAAACTGGATTTTATTTGAGACTGGTATTTATAATAACACTGGTTATAGATAAAAATGAATGTTGGTATGAGTGTATGAGGTTGAAAAACTCCAGCACCGTTGAGCACCGTTGCACCATGAAATTTGGTTCACCTAAGTCTTTTATCATGGAGAAGCTTTTTATGCTATCCGTTTTCCTCTAACTTGCCACCAGGTGGCGCAGCAGAACGTCGAATTCTATTCCGTTTAGCCGTTTGCTATGCGAATATCGTCCAACCGATTTCGATGAAATTTGGTACACGCGAATATTAGAACACGGAGAATATTTTTCACTATCCATTTTGCTGTAACTTGCCGCTAAATGGCGCTGAAAAGCATCAACTTCTATACTGTTCGACCGATCGGCATAAAATTTTTTATACTTACACATTTGAGCACGAAGAATATATTCTAACTGCGTTCCTTTTGATGTTACTCACCACTAGATGACACTGCAATGCATTATTATTTTAACTCGCCACTAGATGACGCTGCAGCAGGCCAAATTCTTGACCATTCAAACGGTCGCTATGAAAATCAGTATACATAGCTATTTGAACAATGAGAATATTTTGGCGTTATCCATTTTGCTATAACTCGCCACTTGACGGCGCTGTAGCAAATCATTACTTTAATTAACTACTAGATGGCCCTGCAGTGTATCACTTCTTGACTGTGCAAATGATCGTTATGAAAATTGGTATACATAGATAGTTGAACACGGTCGCTATGAAAATCAGTATACATAGCTATTTGAACAATGAGAATATTTTGGCGTTATCCATTTTGCTATAACTCGCCACTTGACGGCGCTGTAGCAAATCATTACTTTATTGAACCACTAGATGGCCCTGCAGTGTATCACTTCTTGACTGTGCAAATGATCGCTATGAAAATAGGTATACATAGATATTTGAACACGGGGAAGAGTTTGGCGCTATCCATTTTCCTATAACTTGCCACTAGATGTCGCGTCAACACATGAACTTCAGGACTGTCCAGCCGATAGTCATGAAAATTCGTATACATCGATATCTGAATGCGAAAAATATTTTCGCCGTATCCGTTTTGCTAAAACTCGCCACTAGATTGCGCTACGCCGCATGGCCTTCTGCACCGTACAAACGATTGCCTTGCAATTCGGTATGCATGATTATTGGAGACAATATAACGCGATATCCACTTTGCTATATCTGTTTATTACAATGAATAGTAATCACCACAAATCGTAATATCAAAAAGTCCATTCATTCCCGTGCGAAGAACGGGTACTTCAGCTAGTATATATATATATATATATATATATATATATATATATATATATATATATATATATTAGTACCTCCCTAGAGTGAAACCTCCGTAAGTTGTACACCTGCGGTTCCCTCAAAAAGTGTTGAACTGTCTGAAGTGCTCAACTTATAGAGGTATATTTCTGTATTATGGACACTTCCATCTTCCATTCCCCAGAAAAGTGTCCAAGTTATGGAGGTGTCCAACTTGGGAGGTTCCACTGTATATTTCTGCTCCAATAGAGACAATATTTCTCGTTTCCTTTCAGCCATCTCTTCACCTCGTTTAACTCTTAACTTACTGACACCAGATCATTTTACATATTATTGTTTTAAAATATTTTTTAATGAAAAGAGCTTATATACCTCATTTATATTTTAAAGCAAAGAGTTGGTATCTACATCGGAAATAAGGCATTCTATATAAGGCAAAGCTGTTTCAGCTAAATACTTAGCTATAAACGAGTGCGTTTAATTTATACTTTTTCAGTGAGGGATTGGTTCAGCCTGAAAAGACAAGGAACAGCGACCTTTATTGACTGTTCAGAAAGATCCTAATCTTTTAGTGCTAATTTCAGAGTATACGCCGAGTTTATAAAAGTATTCGATCCATATCTTAACACTGTCATATCAATCTCCTTTTTATCTATATCTTGACCGTAAGTAGAATTTCCTAGATATTTGTGCCACGAACAGCTGTTCTCCGTCCAGAGGAAAAAAAAATTATATCTATATTCAGGATTTTATCTTTTTACTTCCTTTAATACGATCCAATCATTAAAATGATTCTTTCCTGCGAAAAATTAAGTTGTTCTAAAACGAAGATAAGAAAAATGACTTACAATGCCGAATATTTTTTATTTTTTATTTTATTATTATTATTATTATTTTATTTATTTTATTTTTTACAATGGCTGCATTTCACTATCCCGGACTAAATAATTTTAGTTTAAAGCAGCATTTTCCAACTTTTTTTCTACTTAGAGAGTTTTATTAAATATTCGATTATATATATATATAATCGAATATTTAATAAAACTCTCTTAGTAAGTAGAAAAAAAGTTGGAAAATGCTGCTTTAAAATAAAATTATTTAGTCCGGGATAGTGAAATGCAGCCATTGTATATATATATATATATATCTCAAAAAGACGACTTCACTGAGCCACACAACACAGACATGCTCTTTATTTTTTGTGTTTTTTTTTTTTCTCTAAATATTCTTAGCATAAAGAGATATGGGAAGGCTGTATTCAAATAGGGATGGTTTCTTGCGTTAATTAAAATTAATATGATTACTAAACTGTTAAAACCACAGCTCGCACTACTGAGCCAAAGTAACATATGAGTCATATTTTTTGAAAGTGGTTGTCATTACATAGAGATATTTAAGTGTTTATAATTTCATGCACTATGTTTTATATTTACAAAATAATGAAATTTTGAAGGATTTTTGGGCGGAACTGCTTATATACAGATAGAATGCTCATAGCAGATTGCATTCACTGCTATCATTAACTAACTTTTTGTCAAAATTAGATTTCAGAGAAAGCGTGTCTTATTAAAATTACACTTGATACAATTTTTTAATCTTCGTTACAACTTTCTTTGTCTATTTTCAATGTCAATGTTTTTGTGATTTCCGTCGTTGCAGACAATTTTTTTCAACAGCAGGACCCCCAAAAAGTCCTCCACGTACTCCAGGTTGGGAACCGTTGTTTTAAAGGTTGGATGTTTTGCACCACCCTCATGTTTTTTTCTTCGAATTGCAGCAAGCCCTCTTTACGTTACAAGGTTCAATTATTTTCTGTGTCTGAAATAAATATAGGTGATAGTGTTAGTGATTATTATTTGGGGAAAAATAGTTTTAAAAATAATAACCTAATATTTATTTTACTAGAAAATCACTTTTTTATTTCAGTTTTGTATGCTGTACACTGGGCCTTAGCTACACTTTTTCTGGTATTTATTTTGAAATTTTAGTATTCAAATCATTTCTTGATAGGAGGAGCTCCAACACGAAGTAATTTTTTCCGGGTCGAAACTCTTTGCTAACTATTGTTTGATAATCTTCTAAAATAAACAAAACCACATTCGAAAGATGGCTGCTTAAATTTCAATCAGTTTTGGCAGTAATATGAACAGTAAGTACATCGACACGCAACAGCCTGAATGATATCGTTGCTATCTACGTATAAATACTCTTAACCCTTTAACGCGCAGTGTTGCCGCTCTGGGAACACTAAACTCTGACGTTTTGACTGTTGCCAGTCACGAAGACTAGATTTGATTGCTATAAAAATAGTTGCGGGTGACATGGCTCCACGAGAATCCTTTCCTTTTTAGCACGTCATTTCCCGTGAAAAAAAATGGTCCCGATTATTTTTAACAGCACTGACATCTACTGAAAAATGGAAGAACGGGAGAACAGCTGGATAGATTATGCAATGCTGAAAAAAGGGCAGCCGTTGCCATCGCTCGACTTAACTACCAGCAAGATGGCTGACGATCAAAACGTTCATCGCGTGCCACAGATCTAGAGACCCTTTTTTTGACGACAGCTGGCTGTGCGGCACAGCCATCTGCGTCAAAAAAAAGGGTCTCTAGATCTGTGGCATTTAATACCATATACCTTATACCTTAGCCCCATATACCTTACTGTTCTTGCAGTGGACGATCGAAACGTTCATCGCATGCCACAGATCTAGAGACCCTTTTTTTTTGACGCAGATGGCTGTGCCGCACAGCCAGCTGTCGTCAAAAAAGGGGTCTCTAGATCTGTGGCACGCGATGAACGTTTTGATCGTCAGCCATCTTGCTGGTAGTTAAGTCGAGCGATGGCAACGGCTGCCCTTTTTTCAGCATTGGGAAAGGGTTGCGCCTCAAAGGGTTAAAAACCAACAGATGTCTATACTAGTGTTTTATAGACGTAGAGGAATAATTAAAGTGGTTTTCCCCGTATGGTACCAGGTGCCTTTGGGGTTAAATTATCGCAGACGAGGAATTCCAATCAGCAAAAGAGTCCCAGTCGAGACAGCCCTTTTGCGCCGACTTTTTCTATTTCTGTTTTTTCTTTTCTTTTTCCCCCTTTACTGTAACTTATCCTTTTCTATGTCCATTTCGTCGGAGCGTGGCCCTCGAAGAAAAAGAGAACTGGACTGCATCCCCAGACCATGAAGAAATGGTGGGGGGGGGGGCAAAGCAGTGCCGATAGAGAGAGACAATGTGGGGGCCCCCTTTTGTTCTCGGGCGCACTTCCCCGCCACACTCGGCCGCCCTTGCCTGACGCTCCGGGCCACACTCGAGCTGCGGCCACTTCCTTCCAGCACCAAATGACACGGGCAGAAATTTTCAACCAGTAGATAGATAGATCCTTGTTCCACTCATAAAAAGAAAGATGTCGCCTTGTTATTTAGGGCCCCCCCCCCGTCTCTCTAATAAGAGGAGTTGTGTTGTGTGTGCCTTCCTCACAGAAAAAGAAAGGGGTAGATCGCATTTTTACGAGGCTGTTACAGTTGATGCCCTCCCCCCCTTTTCTTCTTTTTATTTCCCGATGTCATTTGAATTTAATGATGGCAGTTTTTGGAAAGTTCAGCCAAAATGGGGAAAGGGGGGGGGGGAAAGAATGCTTTTCTGTTCACGACAATGGAAATTTATCCAATTACCTTCATCGTTTTTTTTTTCTTTTCATCGAGAGCTCTGGTGTTAATGCCATGTTCAAGACGAAAGATGCTGGAAGATTAGTATTGTGGTTTCAAGGGAAATAACCTTCAGGACACTGTATTTCTTAAGGTGATATCTGCCCTGTAACAAAGCTGCAAAGTCCCACGTTATTCTATAGGAAAAAATTATTTTCCTCAGTTTTTTTTCTCTGCCGTCCAGCTACTGGCACGATACATAATTTGCGTTTCTAAAATTTCGAGAATTTTTCTGCCAATATTTTAAACAATCATTTGAAATTTGAAAATCCGCTTTTGCAATCATCCATTGAACAATTAAATGATTTTTTTTTTCAAATTTCGGCTTTTTACTGCTAAAACTGCACTGTTGGCCTCCACATAATCATTTCGGGAAGGGAGACTTTCACTATAAAGACATTTTGTGAGTTGTCTACATTGTTAATGTACATTGAGTAAGATTTTTACAAATTAAGGTCGTTGCGTCAATAAGACAGGGTGGTTGGTGGGTATCAGTTTTTGTGACAAAATATGACATGGGGAAATTTCGAGAATTTTTCTGCCAATATTTTAAACAATCATTTGAAATTTGAAAATCCGCTTTTGCAATCATCCATTGAACAATTAAATGATTTTTTTTTTCAAATTTCGGCTTTTTACTTCTAAAACTGCACTGTTGGCCTCCACATAATCATTTAGGGAAGGGAGACTTTCACTATAAAGACATTTTGTGAGTTGTCTACATTGTTGATGTACATTGAGTAATATTTTTACAAAGTAAGGTCGTTGCGTCACTAAGACAGGGTGGTTGGTGGGTATCAGTTTTTGTGACAAAATATGACATGGGGAAATTTCGAGAATTTTTCTGCCAATATTTTAAACAATCATTTGAAATTTGAAAATCCGCTTTTGCAATCATCCATTGAACAATTAAATAATTTTTTCTTTTTTTTCAAATTTCGGCTTTTTACTGCTAAAACTGCACTGTTGGCCTCCACATAATCATTTAGGGAAGGGAGACTTTCACTATAAAGACATTTTGTGAGTTGTCTACATTGTTGATGTACATTGAGTAAGATTTTTACAAATTAAGGTCGTTGCGTCAATAAGACAGGGTGGTTGGTGGGTATCAGTTTTTGTGACAAAATATGACATGGGGAAATTTCGAGAATTTTTCTGCCAATATTTTAAACAATCATTTGAAATTTGAAAATCCGCTTTTGCAATCATCCATTGAACAATTAAATGATTTTTTTTTCCAAATTTCGGCTTTTCACTGCCAAACCTGCACTGTTGGCCTCCACATAATCATTTCGGGAAGGGAGACCTTCACTATAAAGACATTTTGTGAGTTGTCTACATTGTTGATGTACATTGAGTAATATTTTTACAAAGTAAGGTCGTTGCGTCACTAAGACAGGGTGGTTGGTGGGTATCAGTTTTTGTGACAAAATATGACATGGGGAAATTTCGAGAATTTTTCTGCCAATATTTTAAACAATCATTTGAAATTTGAAAATCCGCTTTTGCAATCATCCATTGAACAATTAAATAATTTTTTCTTTTTTTTTCAAATTTCGGTTTTTTACTGCTAAAACTGCACTGTTGGCCTCCACATAATCATTTAGGGAAGGGAGACTTTCACTATAAAGACATTTTGTGAGTTGTCTACATTGTTGATGTACATTGAGTAAGATTTTTACAAATTAAGGTCGTTGCGTCACTAAGACAGGGTGGTTGGTGGGTATCAGTTTTTGTGACAAAATATGACATGGGGAAGGGAGAGCTCAAAATTTACCTAAAATAAAAGAGTTGCGCTGATTTGTGGAAGCCCCCTGCAACACATATATCGTCGACAATCAGAGTCAAATTGACTGAGATTTTCGTTTGAATTTGTCGACCCCTTGTTGGCTTGGCTTTTCCTTTTCTCGATCCTTTCGGGGAAAGAAACCCTTTGACCAGGACGGGGTGTTTATCAAAATGACACATGTATATTCTATGTTTAAAGATATGTGTACGTTATTTGGCATTTAAAAAGTGCTTGTGTGTGAGTATTTACTAGGGTACTTTCCGAAGCAGGATCACGACATGAAAATTTTAATAAACTAAAAAATAGTTTTGACCATTTCTCCCTCTGAAAATAAAAAGTAAAGGGGCATACAGGCTCAAATGAAACAGTAGGGGAACGGTCTCCCCGCTCCCCCCCCCCCCCCCTTCGACCCACATCCCTGACCAATCTGATAGACCTAATATTTAAGAGAATCTATTTTTAGACTCGGTTGATGCGAGGGTACATCAAGCGGCTCCAATGAATTTAGGAACTGTGTTAGGTGATAATAATGCAGAACGTGCACTGCCCATGACGATGCCGAAAGATTTGCAAGCTTCGCAACGGCTAGACAATTCCTCCTGTAATCTGGATGTTAAAGCTATTAACGACGGCGTTTTACGGTATGGGAATATCTCAATTTTCAAGGAATACTTTACATGCGTCAAATTACATTACAGCTGCTCAAATAAGCTTAGGCGTCACTACATCCTGATTATTAGACACAATACTTGTTTCTTTCTTCTCATATTCATTAAGAGCTGGAACCAGTAAAATTGAAGCACGTAAGGTAATTCGTGTCGTTACACATCGGTTATAAAACACTTTCCAACACTATCTCATTTGAGTTCGTTTTTAGTGCTTAACCCTTTAACGCGCAGTGTTCCCGCTCTGGGAACACCAAACTCTGACGTTTTCACTGTTGCCAGTCACGAAGAATAGATTTGATTTCTATAAAATATAGTTGCGGGTGACATAGCTCCACGAGACTCCTTTACTTTTTAGCGCCTCATTTCCCGTCAAAAAATGGTCACGATTATTTTTAACAGCACTGAAATCTGCTGAAAAATGGAAGAATGCGAGAACAGCTGGATAGATTGTCCAATGCTGAAAAAGGGGCAGCCGTTGCCATCGCTCGACTTAACTACCAGCAAGATGGCGGACGATGGAAACGTTCATCGCGTGCCACAGATCTGAAGACCCTTTTTTGACGGCAGCTGGCTGTGCCACACAGCCAGCTGCCAAAGGGCAATGGCTGCCCTTTTTTCAGCATTGGGAAAGGGTTTCGCCTCAAAGCGTTAAGGAATAGATAAGCTGTTCGCTTCCATCGTTGCGAGAACTCAACGGTAATAATTTCATTTTTTGTGTTCATCGCTGCTTCCTAGCTTGCATCTTTAAATAACATTTGCTCTTGCCCAGCGCATTTACCTAAACTCAAACGCCCGGCCACAACGGGGTATTCAGACACCCATTGTGGAAAGCAACGATGGGAGTACACAGAAGAGAAACTTGATGCCGTCGATTCTTCACCACAACAGCAGTGCAAGCAGGATTCGGACAATGTGGTTCTAAAATGTTTTTCTCTTTAATTTTTGCTCTAGGAGCCTTATTTATGAAAGTTGTTTTGTTTAACCCTGTAAAAGAGTCGTAAATGCAGCACTATTTTCGACAGACAGCATTCTTTTATACGACTCCAAAACACATAAGAAAATTTAACTTGAAACAAATGAACGTCTCTAAATGCATTTTAAATTATGACTGGCCCGATGAAGGATAATGTATTGCCATTCTTTTGTGTTTTCTTATACATAACATTTAATCATACACCATTTTCATGGTATGGTATAGCCCGTAGCAATAACATAAATACATTTCGTAGCAATCAGTGGCGTAGCCAGAAATTTTTCCTGTGGAAGGAAGGGGGGGTTACGACTACTGCAACTCATGTATACGTATGTGTGATAAGGGAGTGAAGAATGAAGTAGCGGATTCAGGAGAGGGGCTAGGGGGCTTCAGCCCCCCCCCAAAAAAAGAGATTGATAAAGGGTAACATTCTGCTTCATTGTACACTTTAAGTTGATAAAAGGATCTTTTTTTATAACTTAGCCCATCCCAAAAAGTTTTACATTACTTTAAGACTAAAATTTTACTTTATTGTACATTTTGTTTGGGTGAAATAGGCTTTTTTCAAAATTTAGCCCCTCCCAAAAAGCATTTCTGGATCCGCTACTGGAAGAATGTACATTTGCAAAAAATTCCTCATGGGGCGGTGACTCCCTACCGCCCCCTTGGCTACGCCACTGGTAGCAATATATATTTATGTTGACGGCAAGTGCCCGCTCGTAGGGGGAAAATATAATAATATTTACGTTGATGTTTGTTTACGTTGATTAGAGGATGGACAGACGGACAAATCAAGAAACCGAAAACTTTTCAACTTAGCCGGAAAGTGTTAAGGGTGCATGTCGAAGAAATAATATCTGCCTCACGGTCTTGCCTATGGTAAGTAACTATTTGCACCAAGGACTCGAAAGCATTCAGGATGTTTCTTTGTAAGATGCATTTCATACTGAAATAATTAAAAAACAGTGCCTTTTATGAAACTCATAAAAAAAATTAAACATAGAATTGCACAACAAATTTTTTTCAAAGAATGACATATTCTGCAAAATTTTCTAAATATAAGACATTTTCCCAACAATTTCGTAACCTGATACAGATTTTTCGTTTCGGTTACTTCAGTGCGTAGTACTGCTTGTAAAGAGATATTCTTTAAAAAAAAAAAAAGTTAAGTACTTGACATTAATATATACAAGGTGCCCCAAAATGGTGGCAACACGCTTCAATTTTCTCTCTGTTACACATAAGTGTAAAATACAAATTGAAAAAACATGTTCAAAGTAAGTAAGAAAAATTTCATATCTTTAATTTTTATAAAGTTACATTTTTTGTATGTGTATGCGACTCCCATACAAAAAATTCCCAGTTTTTAAAATGTGCCCCATGAGCCAATCAACACGCTTAAATCTATTGAGTAAAATAATAATCAAACGGAGTATATTTTTACTCAATTTTTCATTTCAAACAGCCATTCTCCCGATTGAGTAAAATTTGCTCAATTAATCGACAAAAATCAATGGAGCGAAAAATTCTCAATTTTTGAGCATTCTACAACAGCTCCATTTAGGATAAATAATAATCAAAAATGAGGAGTGTCTGTCCGTTTTTGATTAATATAACTGTACTCAATTATGATTATTATTTAAGCTATAGAATGAGCGTTTTTGCAAAATCAGGCCTTTTTTAATTAACATATCTGTACTTAATTTAAGATTATTATTTTAAGCTAGAAAAGTGTTTTATTAATATTTGCTGTTTTTGATTAATATATTGAATGATTCGTTTTCTCCATTTTTTATTATCAGAGCTGTAATCTATGATTATAAGCCCGCGAAAATAAATTTTAAATCAAGGCAAGTACATTACATATATCTTAATATACTATAAAAAAGAATTTTTTAAATAAATAGAATATAATTTCACTATAGTCTCTAGTTATAAAACGAATTCACAGTACAGTCAGAATACACAAATGCAATCATGGTTAAACCAGCTGTAAGATTTAATTAAAGCAGCAACCCAATTTATTGACATGAAAAAGGTAAAATACTACTTACTCACTTTGGGTGGAGATATCATAACTTCATTTGTTTTACAACAGCTTTTTATAATCCAATCGTAAGAAACTATGTCATTAAAGCGAAATTTTTACCTAAAGCATCTCCTACATATCTAGGCTGAATTTATTTCACAACTCTGAATATGAAAAAGATGCATTTGGTATTCAGATATAACATAAAAATTATCACCAGCGAATACAAATACATACACAACTATGCCCGACTATGAACCGTTATCCGTTGAACGGTCACGTGATAGTAATAGGATATGGGTCGTGGGGGAGAAGAGAGAGAATACTCAAATAGACAAAAATATTGTGAAAATTGAGCTAAGTAGAATATAGCGGATGGGGAGTGCTGGGGCGAATTGAAGCATTCACAAATTATTGTCTGTAATGAGTATTTTTTGGCGTAAAAGGATTTAAATCGGCCGATAAGAAATTTAATCAATAAATGAGTGTTAGTTTTAATCAATAGATTTAAGCGTGAAAGATATACAAAATTTCAGAATCATAAAACGTCTATTTATACAAAGATGGTCAGGGGCTACACATAAATTTGAATGCAAACATTTATTAATAGAGTGCAAAAAACTATTTTCTTTCGTAATTTCTGTGCCATTGAAAAGTGGTTTAAGTCAGCATATACTTATCTTCATATCTCTGACACTTTTTAAGATATAATTCTCAAATTTGGGCATTACCTCATTATTGTATTTGGAATATTTTACTGACTGAGGGCATTTTGTGCGGGGGATCGTATACTAATTTGAAAAGTGCAACTTTTTGAACATTAACTATGGGAATAATCTTTCTTAACGTGGTCTGTTTCCGTACGTTATTTTGAACAATTGTGCAACTGGCACTGTTCACTTATCTCTAAGAAATAAAGAATTAAAGTGCCTTATTACCTTTTTAGGACACCCTGTATATAATTATGTATTTATGTATCAAAAAATTGCATGATTTTTTTTCCGAAATACAATCTTAGCTTCCTATTTCTGTTTCTTACTTTTGAAAGTTCTGTGACTCTTGCAGTGTGATGCTTGGTACCGTGGGCGTCCGGTGTACATGTTTCACAAGGAATGACGCCCTGTGGGAGGGGGCGGCCCTCAGGAATCCGAACGGTGGGTGAGAGAGTGACTGCAGACTCGCCTCCGCCAACCATGGTAAGTGCACGAGTGTTTCTCTCGTTCCTTGTTTTCTGTCTTTGGAAAAAGTAAAGTAAAACACTACTGCACCATTGTGTTGTACTTATCTTTATTTTACTCTTACTTTAAAGTATGCTCTATACTTAGTGCAAAATGTGTATTTATTAGTTCATTGTAGTAAGGAAATTTAAGCCTCCCGAACCTGATTAAGAATGTATGTCGAAGAAGCAAAATTTGAGTCACGGTCTTATAGTACGCAAATTCGAATAATCTAATATCACCAACGCGTCAAATAATTCAGGATGGTTCTTTATAAGCTGCACTACACACTAAAATAGATGAAAAAACGGTGTATTTTCTGAAAGCTTTGGGGAAAATTCTTAAACATGGAATTGTGCAGCAAAATTTTTCAAAGAGCGACATATTTTGCAAAATTTTCGATTTTTAAGAATGTTTTCTGAAAGTTTCGTAGTTGATAAAGTTTTATAGTTTAATTTAGTACAGCAAAACCTGTATAAGTTGACCACGTATGGTATAAGAGTTCTCTGGTCAACATAGATAAGTTTTCCACTTATACAAGTCTTATTTTAAGTGATAGGTAATGTTGGTTCCGTGTGAAAAAGGTCAACTTAGGCAGGTGGTCACCTTACTATGGTGGTCGACTTAGCAGGTTTCACGCTAGTACAGCTTGTAAAGAGACATTCTAAAAATTTTGAAGTGTGTGGCATAATTAGTTTTTTTTTTTTTTTTTTACTATGTCATTTTATCTCTCATCCCCTTTATTGAAAATTGTCCGAAAAATGTGTCCCAAAAAAGCGACATAAAAATGCGACATAATTTTACATATATTTAAATACTATTAGTTCACAACAGCTTTAATCTATTGTTACACTATTTCGTAAGCTGTAGAATAGGCATCACATGTATTTTTCTATAAATAGGTTACAATCATAAAAATCAACATAGGGTTACCAGGCGAAATACACGAAAGATGAGAGATAAAATGACATAGTCAAATAATATCGTTTTAATATGGCAATAATGAAACTAAAAATTTGAGGGGGGTTCAGGGGGGGGTCTCCCCTTGACGAGTCTCGAACAGCCGAGTTTATTGTATTTATGTATAAGAGGTTAAATTTGTGATTAAAAAAGAGATAAAGTAAAAAATTATGATTGTTAAATTTTCGAGAAAAATCGGAATTATTTTTATGTATGCGAATTAGGGCATTCATCCGGAACGATAATATAGCTTACTTTTTTGTCCTCCATTGTAGACGGAGGGTCTGAGAGGGTTAAATAAATACACTACTTTATACAGTCAGCTCGCGATAACTCGAAATCTCAGAAATCGATTATTCGTTAATCCCGAAATTTTGATAAATTCTCAAAACAGTTCAAAATTTTTAACACAAATGTCCCAACTGGTATCTCAAATTCTGTACCTTCAAGTCGATGTTTTTGTTAAAAGTCTCAATTTCATATCATGCCCAGAACACCAACAAAATAAAAATCTGGAGTCACTCACTCGACTTTCCGAACACTTGATCTCTACCAAGCGTTTAAATAAATTTGATTCCAGTCAATCGAATGTAGCATTCGCAGGTTAGTGCACTTCAAATAATTTGAGTGCATAGGCCGCAATATACAAGAGTATTTTTTGTAGCCTGTAAAAAACTGTAAGTCCCACGCACACCAAAATCTATGCGATATATAGGACGGTGATGTGTAAGAAAATTTTTTGTAACCCTGTAAAAAAAAGAACTATGAGTCCTGTACTCACCAAAATCAAGACCGTTTTTGCGATGGTGGTCTACATTACATATACCAAATTTGAGCTCAGTCGAATGCACCGTTTAGAAGCTATCGTGTTCACTTACACACACACACATGCATACATCACTGTAAAAATAACATAATTGACCAACATAACATAAATAAAGGCCTCAAATCGTGTAAATACATCAAAATCTCAAAGTCGAAGTTTTACTGTAATTTCCATATACATAGTACCTGTTCGGAAAGTAGTAATGGTAATATTTAAAAAAGACAAAACTGATTTTTTATTTTTTCTCTTTTAACTGCGTATTTCCTGCCATTTAGCTTGTTCTGAAGAAGCAAAAGATACCTTCTCCATACTCTTACAAAAATTTAAATTTTTGCATGGAAAAGGAGTCAGAAGGCAGATACCGATAACTCCTGAAACTCCATGTATTTGTCCGGTTCCTCCAGATTTCTATTTATCTCGCATTGGTGGTAAATCAAAATCCAATTGATTTTGAAAACTAGTTGAAAATGTAAGTAAAATACTTAAAGCAGGTTCAATTGAAAATCATGTAGGTACATGTTAATCATAATTTTATTAATTTTTGTTTTATTTTTATATTTATGATACATGCTGTATACGTATAAAGTATATAATATGTATATCGCTTATTATAAACAGTTAGGAATTATGAAACTATTGTATATAAGGCAGCTCAAATTTAAAATTTCACTGGACTCTTTTTTTTATACAGAATGAGTACGTTCTACGCTATACCGTGTAGAAATATCAGTTTAGACAATGTTGTGTACAGAGTGTAAAGTATTTACAGTAAAAGGCATTAATTTCATTACTTTCTCATAACTTCGAGGGGGGACAAAGAGTAAGACGCAATTATTATTATTATTATTTTTTTTTTTTCGTTTTAGTAAAGTAATCAGCATGTAAAAATTTTGTTAACTTTACATGCTTTTTTTTTAAACTTTCTATTTCAGACTGAAAGATTTAATAAATGTCCGTTTACTAACTAGTTTCCGTATAATTAGTCAATGTGCTGTTTATTGTTGTGAAATATTTGATGGTAAATTGGTATTTTCTTCAAATATTTCACAACAATAACAGCGCATCAACAATAAACAGCTTGTCTTTCTTTGATGGTTACATTCAAACCGAGATGTTTAGCCAAAGTTTGTTTAGTTACTTGTATATTTTCTTCGGCCGCTTTGATACAGTACCATTTACATTTTGTAAGTGCTTAGCTATTTAACAAACTAGTAAAGGTTGTAGATACAAAACTCTCATTCTCCTCTTAGAAAGTTAGTTCTTAGTTCTCAGAAAATGCAAAAAAAAAAAAAAAAACTTATTAACAAGGATAATATTCTGACACTTTTTTAAGCATTTGCTGCCATAACAACAGCTTGCACATAATCCCAAACCTGTAATACATCTAGTAAAGCTAGAATTTAAATTCAAAGATGGAAAATTTTAGTTTTGTGAAAGGGGAGAGTGTTAATTTTGCATATATATATACACCCTTCAAGTAGTATTTTTTGAAACAATAATATAATTCCTTTTACGTGTACCACTACAATGGGAATTCCCAGGGATAAGTTCAGCTCAATGTGCTAATCCGATCGCGTTAACGTCACCAGTTACGGGAATTCGAGGACACGTGCCCCCAAGCCCGAATAAGTTTTGTATACATGAGAAGCGATTAAAAATTAATACTTTTGTGTCTTATTTACTTTAAATTATTAGCTTTCCATTGTCACTTGCTATATCCTAGCGTTGCCCTTGAGTAACTGCTGGGTTGTTTGCACTATCCAGCAGTTTGCCTCAAAACCCGATGATGGGAAATAACGATTGGCACAGTATAGGTGTCTCCACCGTTCCGATTTTGGGGTGGATGGAACAAGTCAGAACTGAGTTCCTTCCTGTCTGCGTAGGTATTTGTTACCTTTGAACACTAGTCATTTGTTTGTTGTTGTTGTTAGGTTAACTATTCCATGGGCCATTTCACAACCGCCCAATAAAGATTACTTGGATATTTTATATAGCCTGCATGATTTATTCTAGTGCTTAGAATATATATAGTTTCTCCTCCTTAACAATCAGCAGGTGGTGATGCCTGTGGTCACAATATACTATATAATTTTAGGGTGAAGATACTTTAAGGATCAGCTTGGTGCAGTTGCAGACAAAATTGAATTGAGTACATGATTTTTTTTTTTTTTTAACGCTCGAAAATATTTGTTCAGGAAAAATGTTCTACCCATGAATAGAAACAACTTAAACACATAAATGTAACCAGTAAATGAAATTTACAAGTGACCGGCGAATTCTGAAGTTTTTTTTTTTTTAAGAAAAAGAACGAATACCCCCTGTCGGTTCAGAATTAAACAAAATGCGAGAAGGTACCATAAGGTAACGTAGGGTTCTATCGCCGATCCCCGTGGGATCTAACGAGGTACCAATTATAAGGCCCTGCCCTGGTGGCCCTTGGGGGGGGCCCACTCCGCAAACGGGCTCCCATGCTGCTCAAAGTGCCATAAAGTGGCGTCGGAACGTTTATGCCGGCACCATCGAATGTTGCTGCCTCTCTCATTCTGGGCGATGCTTCATCCATCAGGGTCCGCGGGAGGGCCCCAGATCTATCTGGGAGGCGCTCTCAAACGAGGGCCCGGCAAGCATTCGCTAGCTTCCCTGTCTGGATGCTAAAGAGATACTTAGGAGCAAGCTGAGTTGCTTGTCTGGCTTCACAAAGCGTGTGATCATAACCTTAGACTTGCACGGTTGGCTCTTATGAGCTGCTGCGTCATTCGAATTCTCAGACTCGAATTTATATTTCATTTAGAACATACCTGTAAGTTGTCAAAGAAAAAGAAATAATCACTGAAGTTTAATTTCTTTACAAATAATATATATATATATAAAAGAATTATCCAAAATCAGTTGAAAGGTAAATTCGGAATTTCTAATACACTGATTCTGTCGATTTGAGCTGAGTGCCAGATTATAGTGTCTTAGCCTTGATCAACATACAATTACGTCTATTACTTCCATACAAAGTAATTGAATAAATACTTGTGACTGCAATGAGACAAAGACCGTAGCGCGGCATCTGATGCCTGCCAAAAAAATATTAACGCAGCTCTACTACATTAATCACCCTGTAAATTATCAAATTGTAATTTTACCAAATTCTGTGGCTTTTAATAAACTTTAAAATCATTATTTTTAGTATTAAAGATAAATAAATATTTACACAATTCAAAACCAACCATGTAAATTGAAATGCAAATCAACAAATAGTTGCAACCAACAGATATAACATCCAGTAAATTTCCTATTCGAAAGCCTCGTTCTATGTGAATACGACCGTCTGAAGCTATTTTCTTTATTTTATTTTTATTTTTATCTTTATATTTTTTAAGGAAAAGATTTTTAAAAGATGTGCACGAAAACGGATTTTTGCACAGCATATTTTCAAGTGGTTGATTTCACCACTTATTTGATGTGGAACCCCTCTAAAGAGAAAGTTCGATGTACAGAGAGCACAAAAATATTAAAGGAAATTTTACGCTTTTCTCTCTGTCTCTATCTCTTTCTCTGTGTCTATCTATCAATCTATCTATCTATCTATCTAACTTAACACTTTCAAACAAAACTAGAAAGTGTTTATGATGTTTACCAATAACTAAAGCCCACATTTTAAACTTTTTCTTTCTTTTTTTTTTCCATATGCATGCTTATATGAGTCATATTGCGTGAATTACACTATGTAATGCATCGTATAATGTACTGTAATGTTGCATTATACGATTTAACATCTATGTACCATGTTTCGCCAAAATTACATTCTTTTGAGGTGAATTACTGAGTCAATTAAAATACTGAGTTTAGATCTATTCAGATATCAATTCTTTATATCTATGATTCGCTAGGAAAAACATTGGGGACTATTCCCAGTTTATGGGAATCTGAGAATTCGTGGAATTATGTATTTACTGGCGTAGTGTGTACTGCATTTTTAAACTTGTGACATCAAAATGATGCCAACTTCTCTTACAATATGTAACCTGAATAATTGAAATGCCGGAACAAAGTCTCACTTGTCCAGTGAAGATGATATGTCGGAGAGTGGATTTTCAGAATTTTAAAGTAGCTCTCCTTTTTACCCATATATTTCTTCACAAATTCCAGCAAATTCGCAAACCGATCGGTCCAATGGTGTAAATTGAATAGCATTCTTTCAAAGGAAACTTTTTCAAAAATTGTGGATCAATACGTTTGAAGTGAAAATATGACGTATATGAAACAATGGCATAGTTTTTAACTTTTCGACCCAATTAAAGCAATTTCCTGAAGTTAAAATTGAAAAAAAAAATCCTAAAAATTATTGAAAGGGTGGATATTCAGATTTTCAAAGTAGATTGTGTTCTATATTTGTTTACACAATTGTGAAAATTTTCAAGTCGATCGTGGAATGATACTGCAAGGAATTGTTGCACCTAGACATTCATTTATAAGGTAAGGATTTCGGTTTGTCTGCATATCCGTCCGTGCTCTAACTGCGGTAATGTATCGAATGCTATACAGAATTTACGTAATTTATTTCTGTGTACTGTATAATGAACCCTGTTGATAATGAAGAAATGGTGTACCTTGCACTTATGGTTCTTTTACAGGATCACGCAAAAGAATTCCGTGACTCCGTAAAACCGGTTATTATAGCGTATTTTAGAGACATTTATCTATTTCCAGTAAAACAGAATTGATATATGAAGAATTAGGGATGGACGCGAGACTGCGAGACGAGACCAAGACACGAGACTTTTAATTGTGAGACGAGAACGCGAGACGAGACCTCCGGATACACGACGAGACCGGTCTTTTATATTGTCTGACACCAAAATCTATTGCGGTCTCGCATATTGTGTAACACCAATCATGTTTTCATTTTTAGTTCCTTGTTCGCATTCGCTTATCGCATTTAATCAGTTTTAGACTACTGTGATAGGATAAGTGAATTTCCGTAGAGGGGGTATTTGCTTTGTAAAGCGAACGTTTTAGTAGTCAGAGCATAGGAATGTTGTTTACCACCTAAATGTGTGTTTTAGCGTGATTACTTCCACTAGACTAAAGTCTAGATTAGAGATGGACACGAGACCGCGAGACGAGACCTCCAGGTGCGAGACGAGACCCCCTGGTGCGAGAGGGGACTTCGATGTAAAACTGCGAGACGAGACAGGACCTTAGCTGTTTCTCGACTCGCGTGGTCTCGCGTAAATCCCTACAAAGGATTACAAAATTATGCTCTCCATAGGAAAAAGTACATGCAGTATTTACAGGTTTTTGGTTTTTTTTTTTACACGAGATCTCAAAAGAATTCCAATACATAACGCTTTATGGCAGTTTAGAGGCATTTATTTACTTCAAACACCATACAAGAAGACGTTAGTTAATAACAGCTGTAGAGGAGTTTAAATTTTTTAGAAAGCTGGAAATATATCATTTAAGTTATTTTAGAGGATCTTGCAAAATTGCATTTATCATGATAAATCTTTTATTTATTTATTTATTTATTGGGATTATGCTCAAAATTTCGCTAAGTTTGTTGATAGTAGCTTTCGCTGCGTCACACAGTGTCCGTTTAGTATAAATTTTGACTCTGAGAAGCTGGAACGTTCGTTTGCATTTCAATCTTCAGCTTTCGTCAAGATCTTATAGATTGCGTCTATAAAACACCGCTCCCACTTAATATTCAGTGAGTTTAATACAGCGAATTTGTCTTACATCAAAACTTCTCCAACAGCGCTAGGTAATACCTGTATTGATTGAACATTCACCAGAAACCTCGATGTATCCTGTGAGCCATTTTTTTTTCGTACTTTTTGTATGACAGACCCATCACTAATGAAGACAGTAATTGTTCGTCTACTTGATTTCTTTCCTCAAACTCAAAGAAAATATTACTCGTTACGCACACGTATTCACGTTCAACACACGACACAGACACCTTTTTTTTTCTTAAGCTGGTGTTCCAAATTTGGCTCCTGAGCTTTTTTTATAATGTGGCCTAAACCTTACAACTAGTTTCCTTGGTGCGTCAATCCCGTCTTTTTTGGAAACGGCTGTCCTTCCTGCGTACGAAGATTCAGACTGAAAAATATAATCAGAGAGAGAAGCACATGTGGAAAGTCGGCTTTTTCGAATTCACGGCTCGCGTTCATTTGGGGAGAAATTTCTCGCCCAGCGGAGGTCCATTACGGTCCCGCCGTGCTCATCGACCTCGTCTGAAAGGGGCTCGTTCATTACCGGGCGTTCCGTGGCTAATTGGACCTCATCTCCAGCCAGCCCGCTCTGATGATTAGATGATTTGTCGGGAACTTCAGCAGCGACCGTTCCTGTGTCGGTGGCTTCTCTTCAATACACCTTAGACGGGAGATTTTTCCAACAAGGCTGAATGAAGCGTGTGTTGAGTGGATGGGGAAGGGTTAAGGTGCGTTCAGACTACGTTCTTATTGTCGCTCGAGTTCTTATTGTAGCTATCGGTCTTAGTTATGACGTCAGTTAGCGACGATAAGACCAGTTTTCTGGGATTTAAGTTCTTTCCAAATCCGTGCCTAACGTCTCTATGATTCCCCCTTTTCTTTTGTTAATAAGTTTTCAAGGTGGGGAAAGGATCATCAATCATTCTTCCCGCATGCACCGTACTCAACCCTTTTTCGCGAACGCTCTGTTTCTTTGTGCTTACGATTTTTGCGACATTAGCTACAAGAAGAACGATAAAAACGCTAGTCTGAACGCACCTTAAGTGTCACCGAGCGTAAGGAGAAAAGGGCGAGTTGCACCGCTCATGAATTTGATCCACGGGCGAGTTGATATTTATCAGAAGTCCCCCACAGCGATGGCCGGACCCAGTGATGTTATTTTGGATTTCGCAAGGGGCCAGAGATAGCATATTTTCGAGGAACTAGCGAGGACTAGCGATGACCGGACCCAGTGATGTTTTGGGGGTCTCGCAAAGAGCCAGCGGAAGCATATTTTCGAGGGAGAGCGAGATAAAGACTCCGGTGCAACTCTTCCCTCGATTTCATAGCTGTTGGCGCGGGTGCAACTGACTCTCGTCCGAGTGAATATTCTGTAGTGTAAGACTAGCACAAGAAGAGACAGCGATTAACTATTTAATATTGGTTCGCTCTGCCGTCCTACGCGTGTACGGAGAAGAGACATTCCTTATTTGCATGAAAGAATTCCTTTGATCTTGAAGAGAAAAAGCCGCGGTGACTGGATCATGGACTGAGGATGGTCTGGGGCATCCCCTTTTGCCGCGCTCATAATTTTTAATTCATTTTTAATGATCAAATGGTTGGAAATTAAACTAACATTAAACTAATGGTTGGAAATTTCAACTAATGGTTGGAAATTGCAACAGTTTTTATTCTGTTATTCATCTACTTTAACAATATGTGGAAATCCTTTGAATATATCAGTTAAATTACAGTTTGTGCATAATACATCAAACCTTAGTTTTAGTTTCAAAAATTAGAGTTTTTACTCTGAGATATAATTTAGTTTAAGAAAGTCTTTATGCACAGCCATTTTAAAAATCTGGAGTGACTCCACTCGACTTTCCGAGCACTTACGATTAAGATCATTACCAAGCATTTAAATAAATTTTAATCGATAAATTAATTCAAACATATATACCAAATTGAAGCTCGATCGCCAAATTGAAGCTCGTACCGTTTAAACGCTAGCGCACTTTCAAGAATTTCTCCCCATAGGCCATAATGTAAAAGAAATCTCTGTCGTAGCCCTGTAGAAAAACTATAAGTCCTATAAACATCAAAATCAATACCGGTCTTACAATGGTGGTTTATAACATGTATACCCAATTTGAGCTCGCTCAATCGAATGTACCGTTTAAACGCTAGCGCACTTTCCAAAATTTTCCCCCATGGGCCATAATGTAAAAGAAATCTTTGTCGTAGCCCTGTAGAAAAACTGTAAGTCCTATACACATCAACATCAATACCGATCTTACGATGGTGGTTTATAACATATATACCCAATTTGAGCTCAATCGCATGCTCCGTTCAGGAGCTATCGTGTTCACTCACATACACACAAACACACACATACACACATACATACATACATTTCGTAAAAATAGCATAAATGAATTCAGAAGACCTCAAAACGTGTAAATACACCAAAATCTCGAATTCGAATTTTTTCATGATTACAATACTTTCCTTACATGGTACATGTTCGGAAAGTAAAAATGAATGGCTGGTTGAGATTCAGGAAGACCCTGATTTTCATATGGCCAAACGGAGAATGAGAACCCCCCCCCCCCCCCAACGATCAACCCAGAACCCAATTCTCGCTATGTTATTTGAGGCGACTTTTCGAAACTTTGTAAAAACAAACTTGAATCCAGGTTTAACCTGTTACTTTAGTTCATCGTACGGAGGCATAATTGCAATGGTGGATGAAACTTCTCTGTAAGGTAAGGCAATGCTTCCCCATTTTCGTCTTTAACCCTTTGAGGCGCAACCCTTTCCCAATGCTGAAAAAAGGGCAGCCGTTGCCATCGCTCGACTTAACTACCAGCAAGATGGCGGACGACCGAAATATTCATCGCGTGCCACAGATCTAGAGACCTTTTTTTTACGACAGCCGGCTGTGCTCGTGCACAGCCGGCTTCGCAACCCTTTCCCAATACTGAAAAAAGGGATGTGCCCGCGCACGGTCAGCTGTCGTCAAAAAAAGGGTCTCTAGATCTGTGGCATGCGATGAACGTTTCGGTCGTCCGCCATCTTGCTGGTAGTTAAGTCGAGCGATGGCAACGGCTGCCATTTTTTCAGCATTGGGCAATCTATTCAGCTGTTCTCTCATTCTTCCATTTTTCAGCAGATGTCAGTGCTGTTAAAAAGAATCGTGACCGTTTTTTTTACGGGAAATGACGTGCTAAAAAAAAAGGATTCCCGTGGAGCTATGTCACCCGCAACTATTTTTATAGAAATCAAATCTATTCTTCGTGATTGGCAACAGTCAAAACGTCAGAGTTTGGCGTTCCCGGAGCGGACACACTGCGCGTTAAAGGGTTAACATTGAAAAACAACTCATAGAAAAGGGGAAATGCTCTCTTTCCCTAATTGTTTCTCCATCTCTATTTCTCATTCAAGATAGAATTTTAGCATCTGAATTTCATTTTCGTGTTTCACGATAGAAATAATGAAAAAAATCAATTCGAACCGGTTCGGTTCAGTCCTCTTTGGAACTATATTGGTTTTAAGAGCTAATAATAATAATATTAGATAGATAGGTAGGTAGATAATCTCTTCCTTACCCTTGTAATTGGAAAGACAAGTAAAGAAAAAAAGAGAGAGAGAGAGAGAGAGAGAGAGAGAGAGAGGTTTTTTTCAGCTGCCCGCTTCTGTGAGGTTTCCGTAACCTGCCTACAGATGGCAGCACTACTGGCGTTGAAACGAGAGTGGATTATTACCAGTGAGGTAATTGTTTTAGTCAAAGTGACCCTTCACCGCGCCTTCTAATGTGACAACAACAGATGGTCCTTAGGGGAAATGGGATGTTATTAGGCATGGTAAATATAAATTTACCCAGGCAGAAAATTTTCTACCCCGATGCCGTTTCAAGCGCTATTCCGATGCAAGAAACGAACGGCACGCTTTTATCATTCTCGGACGACTAAGAAGGACTGGTGGTGGCAGAAGGTTTCAGCCCCATCCCCTCCCCCCTTTCCTAAAAAAATAATGATATTCCTAAAGGGTAACAGCTTACTTTATCTTCAGTTACATTTCGGTAAAATAAGCTTTTTTGTTTATTTAGCTCCTCTTAAAAAAAATTTACATTGATTTAGTGTAACAATTTGCTTTGTAGCAGCACATTTTATTTAGGTCAAATAAACTACCAATTCGGATAGGGCCAAAACCTATAGTTTGATAAGCAGAATGTTCTATGTTTTTTAGAATAAATACAATGTGAAACAGAGGAAAAATAAAGTTACTTTGAAAATAGCGCTGCGTTTATTTTTCTCATACAAGGTATGCGATGATGAACAATTATTAAACATAGTTCCTAATGTATGACATTTTGTTAAAAATAAATAAATAAATACATCCATACGTAAAATTGAAGTAAGTTAAACAGTGGAAAGGGGGGTGGGGGGGCCCAACTGGTAATGGGGCACATATGTTGTGTTTATATACCTCTACTAACAGCCACCTCTCAAGATCAGACACTCTGTTAAATTAGAATTAATGGTGAATTTTTAAGAACGGTCAAGTTAGATAACGACCAATTTTGCAGCGGTGTGTAACCAGAATGATTCGATATTTTTCAGCAAGTCAACACTAGACCCAGCGCGACTTTTAAAGGCCCATGACGGGAAGCAATCGCCGCGTCTTTGCATAGAAGAGAAAGTTACAGATTAAAAGTTTTTAAGACAGCACAGTATTTTATTTTTAATCACTGCTCTTAAAACGGAAATCTATTATTCATTTTTTGTCCTCCGTAAAAAAAAGAGCTATTCATACTACACTACTGGCCAAAAGTATTGCAAGTTTGAGAAATCTAACCATCTTTTCCAAGATAAGCCCAGAAAAAATGGACAGGAAATTTGCCAGATTTAAATATTTTTGAGAATTTATGTAGAATAATTGGAAAGAATACATCTGAAAATCACCAAAAATCAAAATGAGAGCTTCATGAACCCATTATTTAAGTTGGCACCATGAAACATCGAAAGAAGTGTGGTAAAACATTGAGGATTCCATATCTAAAAGAATGGATGTTATGATAATGGTCAAGGCTGCCCAGCAACATAAAAAAATGATCTTTACTTCAATCGCATTTATTTATTATCCTCTTTTTGCAGAAGAGCTTGAAATTAATTCTTAATTTAATTTCATTCCGGCGAGATTCCTCTTTTTGCAGAAGAACTTGAAATTAATTCTTAATTTAATAATAAATAATCAAATATTTATTTTTGTTCTTTAACCCTTTAATGCGCAGTGATCCCGCTCTGGGATCACCAAACTGACCAAACTCTGACGTTTTGACTGTTGCCAGTCACGAAGAATAGATTTGATTTCTATAAAAATAGTTGCGGGAGACATAGCTCCACGAGAATCCTTTACTTTTTAGTACGTCATTTCCCGTCAAAAAAGTCTCACAATTATTTTTAACAGCACTGACATCTGCTGAAAAACGGAAGAATGCGAGAACAGCCGGCTAGATTGCCCAATGCTGAAAAAAGGGCAGCCGTTGCAATCGCTCGACTTAACTACCAGCAAGATGGCGGACGATCGAAACGTTCATCACGTGCCACAGATCTAGAGACCATTTTTTACAATTCTGGCTGTGCGGCACAGCCAGATGCATCAAAAAAAGGGTCTCCAGATCTGTGGCACGCGATGAAGGTTTCGATCGTCCGCCATCTTGCTGGTAGTTAAGTCGAGCGATGGCAACGGCTGCCCTTTTTTCAGCATTGGGAACGGGTTGCGCCTCAAAGGGTTAACTTAATGCTATCTTGCCTTTGAAATAATAAATTTGACTTGCTGGCATTAAAAAGTATCAATTATATTGATTTTTCTTTTTGACGGGGGAGAGGTGGCTTAGTATTGAAAAGGGTTAGATTTCTGAAACTTGCAATACTTTTGGCCAGTAGTGTACACACAATATTTTCTATTGTGAAATCTCTACCTATTGACTGCTATCACAATACTGACAGGCAGACAGGAAGAGAAGTCATAAACACCTTTCAATTTTGTCGGAAAGTGTTACAAACAGTTCGATAGTTTCAGGTACTGGGTGTCCGAGAATTTTTGGACACTACTATATTAAATTGAACCCTTGCGTCAATGACCAATCACATCCCGTATTTTTTAAATACCTTGAACCACGGTTCCGCATCGCATATCTACTCTCCCTGTTTGTTTCATTACCTAACAGCAAACTGTTAAGCAACTGCAAATCTTTGTCTCCTCTCCCAAAATTCCTCTACAGAAGTGGGAAACAGACATGTCTCTCAATACAAACTTCAAATCTTTGTAGCGACTTTTATCTTCTACCAAAATCCTTGCATATTCATAGAAAAAATGACCTGTCTCCTTTTGGACACCAACTGAAAGTCTTAGTCTAGTGTCCTCTCCTCTCCAAAAATGTCTTTCAGGCACAGCCAGCTGTCGTCAAAAAAGGGTCTCTAGATCTGTGGCACGCGATGAACGTTTCGATCGTCCGCCATCTTGCTGGTAGTTAAGTCGAGCGATGGCAAAGGCTTCCCTTTTTTCAGCATTGGGGAAAGGGTGCCCCTCAAAGGTTTAAAGAAACTATACGTATGAACCGCGTATTTGAATGATGGACGACTTGCAAAAGTGCTAGATTTTCGTTTCCTATAATTACGTTCCAAAAAATCTGACAAATGGAGCTAGCTGTCAAGCGGGTCGTACAAACGGTGTAGATTTTATTACGTTTTTAGTCAATAACTTTTTAATCTGTTTGGATAATTTGCAGTAAAAGTTTTATCTGCGAGTAGTTCGAATCGGAATCGTTACAGAGTCAGTGAGTTAGGGATCAGCGTAACTATATAGTATAGATACTGAGTAAGTTGGTCACTTGCGATTCCCTCAAAAAGTATCCACCTTTTGTAGCTATGGTGTATTTATAAAAGTTATGAGCGCGTTCCGTTCTTTGTAAAATTGTCCAACACGTTCCCCATAAAATTGTCCAACACATAGAGGTTTGCGTATGTTAAATTTAATCGCATGTCCTTTGGATAATTGTTCAACTTGAAATGTTTGACTGTATTTGTCTAAGCAGCCTTTCCCAAAAATTTTTGGGGGATATTATTTTTATAATTCATATTTTATGGACCCCATGAGAGAGGACAAGAGATTAAGAAGAGAGTAGTGGACATTGCGACTGTCCAAGTGTGTCAAAGCGCACGGGGACAACTGGATATTTTGCAGCCCCCCCTCCACTTAACTGCGCCTTTGCGCCCTGGGCAGCATATCTGCCACTGCCCAGCCCTTGCTTAGGTCAGACTCTGCATATTAGGACTTCAGCCTGTGTTTATAGGAAATTGTTTTGGTTCCGTTGCCTTTCATGCCAGGCTAATAGGCACCTCTCCTCCGCCCGGGCTCAACCCACGTCATCAGAGACATACGTATATATATATATATATGTATGTATATACGAGCGGATGCAAAACTGAAAAAGAAAAAGAAAAATAACGAAATCCGAGCAACACACGGGCCAGTTTTAGGAGAAGTAGAGAAGTGCAAGAGGAAGGGCGGAAAGGATAAGGGGGGGGAGGCCCCCAGGAATGCTGCACACCCGATGGTGAAAGGGAAAACAGCTGAAGGAAATCCTCTCTCCCCCCCCCCTACCCCCCCCCCCGCCCTCCGCCCCTATTCCTTGGGGCGGCGCTCAACCCCTTCATCGGGCACGGATCGGCACCTGACGGGCCACGCGTGCTATATACCGTTGCACGAAAGATAAGTGCCGGGGAAATTAAAAAAAAAAAAAAAGTTTGTATGCCCGAGGTCGTGCGTGCACCCTGCTCCTATTTAAAAAAAAATGCGTATGCATCTATATATATAAAGGGGGCGAGGGGTGGGGGGTTCGAACACCGGTGGATGACAAAACGGTGATGGCAAAGTGTATTGAGCAATCTTTGGTTTTTTTTATCTCTGACTGGCCTTCATTCTGTCTGTTGGAAATGCCCTGCTTACTATGCATTACTAGACGATAAAGCCCGTTCTGGAGGCAATTACAAGGGGTGCTAGAGAAAACAATTGTCGAAAATGTCTGTACTCGATGTATTTAATCGGATTATTCCCTAATTATACTGTGGGATATAAACTGCCATTGGCCGTATTATATTCGAATTATTTTTAGGGCTGTTGTAGATATATTAACGATACGGACACTATTTTCGATGGAGAGCTTCATCTTGTAATCCTTAATAACATAGTAAAATCAATATTGTTTCATATCAAATAACAGAATATCTCTAAAACTAGATATCAAAGTCCGTTGTGGAGGCGATGACAACGGGCGCTAGAAAAAACATTTGTCCCAAATGTCTGTACTCGAAGCATTTAATCTTCGTCCACTTAAAATAAATAACTCCATGTTCAATTTTTATTACATACCGAAATCGAGTTTCATGTTCTTCTGGAAACGTGCGAAAACTTTTCGCATCCAAACAATTTCGTTTTGTGGGAACAGTACCTCTTATATCAATGCTCCATTTGCAGAGGAAATAATTTTATTTGTTAAAAAAATTGAACTGCGTAATCTGAAAAAAACTATTTGAAACGATTTGAAATCGCAATTTTCCCTTCAAAGCCTGACGACCGTAACATCAATATAACGCCACTGTCAATTGCGACAGCTCATTTTGTCACGCAAATTACTAATTTTTTTTTTTTTTTTTTTTTTTTTTTTTTTTTTACTCTCAGAAGTAAAATGAATCTGAAAAAATAGAAAAATAGCTTAAAAATTAGGGAACGGGTGGATTTTTAGATTTTTTAAGGTAGCGCAGATTGTTTTCTATATTTTTATACATAATTATGAAATACGGTGTAGATTTTATTACGTTTTTAGTCAATAACTTTTTAATCTGTTTGGATAATTTGCAGTAAAAGTTTTATCTGAGAGTAGTTCGAATCGGAATCGTTACAGAGTCAGTGAGTTAGGGATCAGCGTAACTATATAGTATAGATACTGAGTAAGTTGGTCACTTGCGATTCCCTCAAAAAGTATCCACCTTTTGTAGCTATGGTGTATTTATAAAGTTATGAGCGCGTTCCGTTCTTTATAAAATTGTCCAACACGTTCCCCATAAAATTGTCCAACACATAGAGGTTTGCGTATGTTAATATTATTGGCATGTCCTTCGGATAATTGTTCAACTTGAAATGTTTGACTGTATTTGTCTAAGCAGCCTTTCCCAAAAATTTTTGGGGGAGATCATTTTTATAATTCATATTTTATGTACCCCGTTATTGTTGTTTTCTTGAAAAATAAATTTATTTCCTTTTTAATTCTTTCCGACGAGTTTATAAGTGCTATGATATCAGTTTTCTTGTTTGTCTTCTAGCGTAAAATGGTATCGATTGCTTAGATGCAATGACAGATATGCAACATTCAGGCCCACTGTTATTGTTGCTTCCCGGCTTGGGTCTTTAACCCTTTGAGGCGCAACCCTTTCCCAATGCTGAAAAAAAGGGCAGCCGTTGCTATCGCTCGACTTCACTACCAGCAAAATGGCGGACGATCGAAACGTTCATCGCGTGCCACAGATCTAGAGACCCTTTTTTGACGCAGCTGGCTGTGTCGCACAGCCAGTTGCCGTTAAAAAAGGGTCTCTAGATCTGTGGCGCGCGATGAACGTTTCGATCGTCCGCCATCTTGCTGGTAGTTAAGTCGAGCGATGGCAACGGCTGCCCTTTTTGCAGTATTGGGCAATCTATCTTTCAGCTGTTCTCGCGTTCTTCCATTTTTCAGCAGATGTCAGTGCTGTTAAAAATAATCGTGACAATTTTTTTACCGGAAATGACGTGCTTAAAAAGCAAAGGATTCTCGTGAAGCTATGTCACCCGCAACTATTTTTGTAGCAATCAAATCTATTCTTCGTGACTGGCAACAGTCAAAACGTCAGAGTTTGGTGTTCCCAGAGCGGGAGCACTGCGCGTTAAAGGGTTAAATATTACATCAAACAAGATAAGCCATGGTGGTAGCATCCATGAACTTAGAGCGGGAAAAGAACTCTTGTCACTCAAGAGGAGTCTTCTCCGCAGCACCTTTTCAATGACGAGGACGAACAGGTTACACATGAGTTCACAATTAAAAATAAACGCAAAGAAGAAAAAAAGAATGATCCATTTTTGATAGAATGATCCGTCACACTTATTGCTCCTTCGTTGCAGCTTTTCTACTTCCATTATTATAGCTAATTTGGATGGATGCGAGAGGAGACGAGACAAGATTTACAGTTGTTCTGCAAGAAGAAACAGAGGTTTATATCTTTACTATCTAAGAACATTTCGAGACGAGAAAAAGGTTTGTAGCTGTTTTTGCGAGACGAGACTGGTCTAATTTTTGTCTTGTGTCAATTTCTAGTCGGTTAGAGATAGACGCAAGACGAAACATAGACTTCTCTCATCTCGCAAAACGGCTGCAAAGCTTTGTTTCGTCTCGCGAAATCCTTTTATGGTAATAATATTAACGTCTGTCTGGTCGCGCTTTTTTTGTTTGTTTTGTTAAAGCAACTCTGCACGAGAACAATCTGCATAAGAGAGAGGGGATTGTCTTTGGCGGTACACTTTTTAAGGGGTTTTAACGCGAATTCAAGTTACATCTGGAGAAAACCACCCAAAAAACTAAATGGTTAGATAGCGGCAGGACGGAACCCTGGAGTTCTACACTGCAGCCATCTACCAACGCTCAATGGCTTATCCACACGGCCATGCCTCGACCGTCTCTTCTCGCATAACAGCAGTAACTCTCTGTCTCGTCTCGCATCCATCCGCGCTCATAAATAACCAGGACCTTATTATCGCGTGGGCAGATCGGGACTTTGCACCAGAGTCCCAATTTCAAATGTCTGTTCTCAAATATTCTTTTTCTAAATCAAAATTTTTTTTGAAAAATAATCAAACTTCTAGATGGGGGCCTTCCCCACAAATCCATCCAAAGCCCAGGGCCCAGGGTGCGAACTTGGAACATTTTTTCCCCTTTTTCTCCATGGGGGGGAGACATTTGAAAGTAAAACATTCTCCAGGGGGGGACACTTGACATAAAAGGAGAAGGAAGGAGGATGTGCTCAAAGCTTCCCTCACATCGAATATTACTTGACAATGCGACACCGACACTTGCGGGGAACTGAATTAAAACAAAAAGTCATAGGTTGTTTGCTTGTGCACCGCCTAGAATAGGGCAAAGGGGGGGTGGCCCACTGCGATTTTTGTATGCAGTGTTTTCCTCTGTTTTTTGCTCTTCCAACCATGGTAATATTACCGCTTGACGTATAGACTTTGCCCCCCCCCCTCTGGGAACTATTCTGTCTACGCCCCATGGTTGTTTTGTTCTCCTTCGAATCACAGCACACGACAAGCAAGCTACATTACAATGTTCCTGCTATTTGGACAGCCACCCCTTGAGGGTTTTTCTAGCTACCCCACTCCTAGAAAAGAAGACGAAACGACATCCGTTTTTAAGGCAGTTGCCTTAGTGTCCTATCAGTAAACAACACGATTACATTGCCACCTTCATTTTGACTTCTTGACTTCCATCCCAAATCTGCACTCACCAGTTTAGCTATCTCTTCAGCAGGGGATGTAAATGGTAATACATCCACTGGCAGGGATCCATTAATATTTCTCTAGCCAGGGATATTGCATTCTTCAGCCGTGGACGATCCCCGGCATCCCCCCCCGTCAATTCGCACCCCTGCCAGCGGCCCCTGCCCTTGCTTGGTCATAAATCGGGCACCTGTTTAGTAACTCCTAAGGGATGACTCACGTACCCCCATTTAGAAGCCCTTCTACAAGCCTTCTCTCTTTTCCCCCACCGCTAGAGAAAAGACAAATGACCCCGGAACACAATACCACGGGTTGCAGCGTGTAAAGGGTTTGATGTTTCCCCTCTCGTGAGTGGGAGTAACGCATAGACAAGACAGGAATTCAGATGATACCCCGCCTGAATGCAGTGACATTCCGACGCGAAAAGTGATGGGATGTAAAAGGAGTTGGCGTCATGCAGCACCTGCCCGAGCCCGAAAGCCCGGCGGGGCCCCGAAGGGGGGCTGGGGCCCTCGTAATTCAAAAATTGCGTTCGGGCTCGGGCTGTGAGAAATTTTCTTTATTGAACTTTCCTGAAACAATTTTAAAAAGTGATTCTGATGAAAATAAAAGTACGGGCAACCCGGTTTAGTGAACCTCTGGGGACCACAGATTTCGCCCATTATCCGAAGTTCAAAAAAACCCAAGTGTCTTCATAATGGATAGAGATACTGTATATGAATCGGGACAATGGTTTGATTCACTATAGCTGAGGGTTCCTATATCCGATTTCACTATAAACCGTAGTTGACTGTATTTATAAAAAAAATAGTGCACTGGTGCCTAGAAGGTGCGTGAAGCCTTTTTGGTATTCGAACGGCGGTTTTATATTGATTAGTTAGTCAGGGAGATCCGACATTATTGATAAACATGGTAAAAAAGAATTA